>CM068347.1:42849360-42864360 GCA_034769755.1 Odontamblyopus lacepedii | reverse complement strand
CCTGCTTGTTTCTATGGAGATGTCATTGCTCTGCCTGGAATGTTCCACAGTGTGACATTAAACAGTTCTGCTTTACATGTATTCAGTTAGTTCAGTTAGAAAAAAACAACATTCTGTCTGTCAGCAGGGTCGCCTCTCCACAGATCCGACCTGTAACTCGGTCCGGTTTGGTCTCCATGGAGATAGGAAGGTTTAATGCCGTACCGTGAAACATTCCAGACAAAGCAATAACATCTGATCACATTTAAGCCATGTCATAATGCTGTTACCTCCTCAAAAACAGATCTGGAGTTTGAGTAAATCTTTATTATTAGTCTGTCTCCATCTCCAAAGCTCCAAATGCTCTGTTCCACCTCGTGATGTCATGAAGCGGTCGTTTTCGAGTCAAAACTGCTCCTTTTACCTTCAGTTCAGTAGAGATGGGCAATTCTGGGTCTGAAATTATCCAAATTATTCTGATGAAAGTGTGTGAAGTTTAAAAACATACTGGAGCACTTCACGACATCACAAGGTGGAACAGAGTGGCTTTTGTCTGAGAGAAGAACTTCTAAATATGTGTGAATGAAACAGTCGTGTTTGTGATGAGGAAACTCCATGAGATCAGAAAACAGTGAAATGTGTTTGGTGAAAGTTTGGAGTGACAGATGCGAGGCCTGTTTAAAGCTCAGTGTCATGACTGTTGTGTGTAAATAAACGCACACATTTCTGAAGGCGCTCATTCAGGCCGCGCTGTAGGTAAACTCATCTGTCAGCACGTCATGTGACCTGTCATGTGACCCGCTACACATTAACCACACACTACAATGAGACACACAGACACAGGTCAGCTCCATTCACTATTCACTGCTCTATCTCACACACACGAGCACAACCATGAGCACACACACAACCATGAGCACACACACACACAACCATGAGCACACACACAACCATGAGCACACACACACACAACCATGAGCACACACACAACCATGAGCACACACAACCATGAGCACACACAACAATGAGCACACACACACACAACCATGAGCACACACAACCATGAGCACACACAACAATGAGCACACACACACACACACAACCATGAGCACACACACACAACCATGAGCACACACACACACACACACAACCATGAGCACACACAACCATGAGCACACACAACAATGAGCACACACACACACAACCATGAGCACACACAACCATGAGCACACACAACAATGAGCACACACACACACACAACCATGAGCACACACACACACACACAACCATGAACACACACACACACAACCATGAGCACACACAACCATGAACACACACACACACACAACCATGAGCACACACAACCATGAGCACACACACACACACAACCATGAGCACACACACACACACACACAACCATGAGCACACACACACACACACACAACCATGAGCACACACAACCATGAGCACACACACACACACAACCATGAACACACACACACACACACAACCATGAGCACACACAACCATGAGCACACACACACACACACACAACCATGAGCACACACACACACACAACCATGAACACACACACACACACACAACCATGAGCACACACAACCATGAGCACACACACACAAACCATGAGCACACACACACACACAACCATGAACACACACACACACAACCATGAGCACACACAACCATGAGCACACACACACACACAACCATGAGCACACACACACACACAACCATGAACACACACACACACACACACAACCATGAGCACACACACACACACACACACACAACCATGAGCACACACACACACACACACACAACCATGAGCACACACACACACACACACACACACACACTACAGACTGTAGACGTGGACACACACACACACACACACACACACACACTACAGACTGTAGACCTGGACACACACGGATTAAGTCTGTGAAGCATTTTTAGAGGAAAAAGGAGCAGGTTCCCCACAAAATATTGCAATAAAGAGATGTATATGGTGAAAATCTGGGACAGAGAGATTTGGATTTCGTTTCATCCCTAACGACAATAAATGTTGTACCAAATGACTGGTCAAAGCATTTTAGAGTCAGTCTTGTTATGTAGAGTATCATAATATCGTGAGCCTCCCACCACATCGTGAGCTTTCCCACTATATCGCAATAAACATTGTACCGCGAGGTTTATACCGTGACGATCGTATCGTGAGACTTGGATATCATTACACTCTTACTCTTTACTGTTTGACAACTCTACCCAAATATACAAAGACATTTATTTTTTAACATTTAACAGTTAATAGCCCATAGAAGTAAAACACGCCTCTTTAATGATGACGAAGGATGACACCAGTGATTACTGTGATTGACAGGTGGATTAGCCAATCATAGGGTGACCAGATTTTCAAAATTAAAAACTGGGACATCTCTGGTTTGTGGTGGTTGGTAATAACAAAATTGGGAATCGAGTGCATCATTAAGGAAAACTGTTCTGCACTCGGCCCATTCATGACGAACACGAGTCAGTACAGTCACATTTTCTTTGTGTTTTGGTCGTTTTTAAGCAGCTTTTCTATATTTTAGCGAAACAAATGACACAACTGGGACGTTTCTTGTATAAAACTGGGACAAATCGGTGTTTTTGGATAAATCTGCTGGGACAGAAATAGGTAAATAGGGACGTCTGGTCACCGTAGCCAATCAGGGACATGTATCAGAACAAATACAGCTGCTTATGAGGAAAATATTTGTGCAGAATCAATGAACAAAGCACTAAACTGTTGATCTGAAAGGAGGTGAATGGCATTTAGTTTGTAAATTACAGCAGACTAATGAGCTCCAACATTTCTTTCACAAAGACCTTATGTAAAGATAAGAGGCCCTTAATATTATACCTTTACATTATTGGCAGTAATTTACCACAACTCTTTTAAGTGAGCCACATCCTAGTGTTGGTCAGAGGTTTTATTAAAGGGACGGATGCAGCTCAAATACTTACGCCTCCATTCTTTCCCTAGAGCAGGGCAAAAGATTTCTGAATCATAATGAACTAAAATTTGACGAATAGAATAAAATTGTAAATGTGTCATATTTTTGCCTAATTTTGCTTTCTGCACTAATAACTGGATAACGGTTTATGTTTTATAGGCCTCTAACTGTTCCTACCTAAGGCCGAGGTTCTTAGAATTACTTCATTTCTCGCAAACATGAGCCGCTCTCTGGCATTTTAGTTTTGTAAAGGAGGAAGAAAGGTCGGAGAACCCTGTCCTATCATCAGAGGCTAATGCTAATGTAAGGCTGAGCTAACACAGGCGATAGAACCCTGTCCTATCATCAGAGGCTAATGCTAATGTAAGGCTGAGCTAACACAGGCGATAGAACCCTGTCCTATCATCAGAGGCTAATGCTAATGTAAGGCTGAGCTAACACAGGCGATAGAACCCTGTCCTATCATCAGAGGCTAATGCTAATGTTAGGCTGAGCTAACACAGGCGATAGAACCCTGTCCTATCATCAGAGGCTAATGCTAATGTAAGGCTGAGCTAACACAGGCGATAGAACCCTGTCCTATCATCAGAGGCTAATGCTAATGTAAGGCTGAGCTAACACAGGCGATAGAACCCTGTCCTATCATCAGAGGCTAATGCTAATGTAAGGCTGAGCTAACACAGGCGATAGAACCCTGTCCTATCATCAGAGGCTAATGCTAATGTAAGGCTGAGCTAACACAGGCGATAGAACCCTGTCCTATCATCAGAGGCTAATGCTAATGTAAGGCTGAGCTAACACAGGCGATAGAACCCTGTCCTATCATCAGAGGCTAATGCTAATGTAAGGCTGAGCTAACACAGGCGATAGAACCCTGTCCCATAACCTGTGTTAGCTCAGCGTCGTGTCAACATTAGCCGCTGACATCCACTTAAGGCTAATTAGTTGTGTCTAAAGTGTAAAGAGCGTCATCCATCTCCTCTCAGCTCGGTCCATCAGGGGTCATCGGGGCTCAGGGGTCATCTGCCTCTGGAGGGGGTGCGGTCAGAAGAAGTGACCGTCAGAAGGAGTTCATCTTCCAACCAATAAACCGCTCAATTTTCATCTCTGGGCAAACAAAGGAATCGCACATTTCGGTCACATTCTTACCAACAATACTGTAATACCATTCACACAGCTGGGCCAGAAGTATGGCACTGGGAGCAATTGCTTCTAAACTAAAATCAATACTTCAAAAACAAACAAACATTTTAACTCAACTTAAACCAGACCTCCCCCCCCAATCAAATTATGGAATTTCTCAATTTATCCCCAAAGAAAATTAACTCAAAAACATATAAACTAATTGTTAAAACCGACACTCAAAACTCACTACCAATTAACAAATGGCACCAGGACTTGGAAATTGCTCCCAATGCCAATTTCTGGACCGAAATCTGCAAAAAACATTTATTCAATGACCACAAACTCCAACTTACAGCTGATAACAGTTCAAGATTCTCCATCGATACCACTGTACAGGTTACACATGATCAAAAATGGGTTTCTCAACAGACATATGTACACACTGCACACAAGGGGAAAGGGACAACTATCTCCACGCATTTTGGCACTGCACTCCCGTCTGTACATTCTGGCAAACCATCACTCAATCACTTTCCATAATATTTGGCTGCCACATCCCATTGTGCCCCTCTCTGTGCATTCTTGGTGATACTTCCACAACCACTCTCAACCAATACAATACAAAACATCTACTTGTGTCGCTAACTATCGCCAAGAAAGTCATATTAGTTAATTGGAAAAGCCGGAAAACAAATACACATGAACACATGGAAAAAGTTCATTGCGGACCACTTCTCCTTAGAATATAACCCATCACATTCAGAGCAGAGCCCCACCATATCCCCACTCTCCACTCTCTGGCTTCCAGAATACTCCACTATTAATCACACAAATACACTCATATCTCTGTCGTAATAACACATCAAATAGTTAGAATTTGTATACTATTATTATTATTATTATTATTATTACTATTACTATTATTATTATTACTATTATCATCAACCCATCTTGCTGTCCTGTTGGTCTTCTTCCCCTGTCTTTTTTTAATGCAACATTAGCTTAGGGCACACCTCACCTCCATTCCCACAAAGAACAAACAGGGGGTTCTGCGGACAAGGCTACACACCTCGAGACCGCAGGCCACCCCCCCTTTTTTAATGCACCACTACATGTCACAACCCTCCGCAAACGATCACTTTTAAAATCATAACAAATGGACAAAAACTCACTGAACTGTATGACAGCAACATCGAAAAATAAACAGAATGAATTAAGGATCACACCCCATTCATGGGTCTTAATAACTAACTATTTGTTACTGTTATTACCAACACCACCACAGTATCACAAACCACCTCACCACACCTCTGTTACAGCTCACAACACAGCCATAATATCCCACTGCACCAACATCACATCCTTTTCCACATCCTTTTCCAATATACACTTTCTCCATTATTATTATTATTATTATTATTGTTGTTATCATTGTCATTATTGTTATTATTTATTTACTTATTCTATTTTATTCTATTTTATTATTATTTTTCTACTCTGACTGCCAATCACCCTTTGAACCTGCTTTTTTCTAATTATCTAACCGTCCTTCATACGACCCACAATGTTACACACACGCACACACACACACACACACACACACACACACACACACACACACACACACACACACATACACCCACACACACACACCTATACCCTCTTCCCTTTTTCTCTGCTGTCTAATGTATGTAAATGCACTATACCTGTGATATGTAATTGCAATGCCATATGTTTGTACACCTGGGGACAGCAAAAAAAAATAAAATAAAATAAAATAAATAACACAAAAGGGAGTTCATCTTGTTAAAACTTTAAATCAGACCAATTCAGCAAAATTCACTTTTCAGAACTTTGAACGACAGTAGTTTCTTCCTATTGACCCTCTGAAGTTGTCTTTGTAGCGCCTCATGTTTGAGTCGTCTTTATTCTCCTGGATCTACGGCCGTATTCACCTCCACTGGTTCACGCTCACTTCAGTTTTAGTTTCTTCATCAGTAATACTTGTAGAACTGGGGAGCGTCATGTTGTTATTTTGGTCCAAATGTAAAAAAACAAAAAAAAATGCTCCGCTCCTGCTGGACACCACAGTTTTTTTCTAACGCAGGAGTCAGAGGATTTGTGATTTAAAATTTGCAAATGAAAAATCAGGATCCACAGGTGTTACAGATTAGAACAGCAGATTACACAACAGACACAAGCACGATAAGTCTTCTTTTAAAGGAGCACTAACTTCTCCGGTGGGTGCACTACCTGCTGCTTGGACATGTTATTGGAGGTACAACATTATTACATGGCTTAAAGCTGGAGACATTAGCATAATATTGTCACAGGGGGGCTAGTTGGACCCAAAAGCAGAAACACCAAGAACAATTGAAATGATTTATTTACAGAGAATGGGCTGGTAAATATTGGACTGGGGAGCCAGAAGGAGCAGGTAGATCACAGGCTGGGGGGCCAGGAGGAGCAGGTAGGTCACGGGCTGGGGGGCCAGAAGGAGCAGGTAGGTCACAGGCTGGGGGGCCAGGAGGAGCAGGTAGGTCACGGGCTGGGGGGCCAGGAGGAGCAGGTAGGTCACAGGCTGGGGGGGCCAGGAGGAGCAGGTAGGTCACGGGCTGGGGAGCCAGGAGGAGCAGGTAGGTCACGGGCTGGGGGGCCAGGAGGAGCAGGTAGGTCACAGGCTGGGGGGCCAGGAGGAGCAGGTTGGTATCAGGCTGGGAGGTCCGGAGGTGTGGAGTGGAGAAATGGTTCCAAGATGAGGAGCAGAAACAGGAGCAGGAAAAGATCCGGGGTTAACTGGAAACAGGAAAAAAAATCAATGAAGTTCAAAAAAAACCAACGGAGCAAGCAGAGAAGATATTCAAAAAACTTGTGAGCCTGGAGACGAGTTACCCTGAGTGTAAACTGACGAACTGGCAGGGAGTGCTGGAGTGAACCGGTTCTTGTAGCAGAGTTGATTGTAGATGGACCACAGGTGAGTGAACACAGGAGGGAGGGGGAGAATCCAGGAGGATCATGACAAATATAGGAGCTTTAAACTCTTCCAGCTCCCGTCTCTTCTCCTGTTTTGTCCTCCTTTGTGTTGTATTTAAGATGATTTATGCCTGTGCACTGCGAGTAAGAGTACTTTTACTGTAGTACGAGTGTGAGCTATGGCAGTACTCCGCGGGCTCCTCTGTGACTCCTCTGTGGACTCCTCTGTGACTCCTCTGTGACTCCTCTGTGGACTCCTCTGTGACTCCTCTGTGACTCCTCTGTGGACTCCTCTGTGACTCCTCTGTGGACTCCTCTGTGACTCCTCTGTGACTCCTCTGTGACTCCTCTGTGGACTCCTCTGTGGACTCCTCTGTGACTCCTCTGTGACTCCTCTGTGACTCCTCTGTGACTCCTCTGTGACTCCTCTGTGACTCCTCTGTGGACTCCTCTGTGACTCCTCTGTGACTCCTCTGTGGACTCCTCTGTGGACTCCTCTGTGACTCCTCTGTGACTCCTCTGTGACTCCTCTGTGACTCCTCTGTGACTCCTCTGTGACTCCTCTGTGACTCCTCTGTGGACTCCTCTGTGAACTCCTCTGTGGACTCCTCTGTGGACTCCTCTGTGAACTCCTCTGTGGACTCCTCTGTGACTCCTCTGTGGACTCCTCTGTGACTCCTCTGTGACTCCTCTGTGACTTCTCTGTGACTTCTCTGTGGACTCCTCACTGTAGACTCCTCTGCTGGACTCTCACTCTGTGGACTCCTCTGTGTGACTCTCTGGGTACTCCCCTCTGTGGACTCCTCTGTGACTCCTCTGTGGACTCCTCTGTGACTCCTCTGTGACTCCTCTGTGGACTCCTCTGTGGACTCCTCTGTGGACTCCTCTGTGACTCCTCTGTGACTCCTCTGTGGACTCCTCTGTGGACTCCTCTGTGACTCCTCTGTGGACTCCTCTGTGGACTCCTCTGTGGACTCCTCTGTGACTCCTCTGTGACTCCTCTGTGGACTCCTCTGTGACTCCTCTGTGACTCCTCTGTGACTCCTCTGTGACTCCTCTGTGAACTCCTCTGGGACTCCTCTGTGACTCCTCGTCTCTTAAACACAGATGTGTATCAGAGGGAGACTTGAGCTTTTTATGGCTCTGCTCTGGTCTCACCTGAAGTCCTGTTCCCTTCACTGAGGAATTCTCTTGTGACATTAAAGAGGTTCTATTTTACTTCTGTGGGGAATTCACTGCCAACACAAAAACAACATATTAACACGGTTTAGGAGTTTCACTTTCGTTTTTGAAGCGCTGAGTTTTCCTTCGCGATCACAACAATTCAGATACATCCATCTAATGAAACTACTGCACATGTGCAAGTTGCTGTGTACAGTTTTGTATCAAGTTTTTATTATTAAAGAAATGTTTAATTTTCTCTTTTTGGACTGTGAACAGAGCAGGGTTTATAAGATTTATAAGATTTATTTATCTATTCTTTCTGTTCCTTTTGTTCACAGTGGGAAAAAAAACAATCTCTAGGTGAGTTAAAATGTTAAGATGTTCATAAGTTAAGAACATTTTACTTTATTTTGAGTTAATTTCACTGGACAAGTAAAATGAGCTGCCAGGGGAATAAGTGTTTTTTCTTAATTCAAGCAACATTTGGTTTTGTTTCTTATTTTAAATGCAAAAAGTTGTTGTTTTCCTTATTTTAAGTGGAGCAAAGATGTATTTTCATATTTTAAGTACAAAAAGTCTTGTTCCACTTGCAGATCATTTGACTTGTCAAGTGAAATTTACTCAAATCACAATAAAACTTTCTTAATTCAAGTCATCTAAACTCGGCTAGATTTAGATTTTTGCCGTGAATGAAGAAAAACACTTATTCCCGTTGATGGAACATTTTAGTTTTCCAGTCGAATCTTCTCAAACAAAGTCAAATTTTCTTATTTTAAGTGTAGCGAGATGTATTTTCATAGTACAAAAATCTTATTCCACTGGCAGATCATATTTGTCAAGTGAAACTGACTCAAATCGTGGTAAAACTTTCTTAATCCAGGTCATTTTAGCTTGACTAGATTTTTTTTTTTTTGCAGTGCATGCAGCAAAGAAAAGGCAAATAATGGCTGGAATATGGATTTATGTTAATGGTGTCAGATTTTTTTTATTGTTCTTGTCTTTAAGCTGATGCCAGCAAAATAATAACATGAGCAATGAATAAATATTTGAGTATTTATGGAGAATTGTCCTGTGGGAGCATGGGTGATGTAGGCTTGTGGGCGGAGCCTACTGTAACTGTAAGGAGGGTTCAAATAGGGCCCAGAAGAGATCACTAGATTACTCAAACATGCATGGATGATTCTAAAACATACGGCCCTTTGAGCTCATTTGGAATGACAAAATAAACATATTTTGTCATTTTACCTCATGCCTGGACTAAAGCTGCACTGCTTTTATTTTAGAGGTGTTTTTTTAATGACATTTTTTAAGACAACCTCACTTTTTCATTGCTTAGTCATAACATAAAGTGTTACCAGCACATCAAAACAATGCTATTTACTGCTTTTTATAAAGAAATACAGTTAATATTATGCAGAATTGAGTTAAGCATTTTGGCCGTCCACAATATTTTGTTCCTCATGTGGCCCCATGGAAAAGAAGAACTGCTCCCCCCTGTTCTAAAACCTCCTGACGCGGGAGGATGAGGATGAGGAAACAACGTTATAACATGGCAGAAAGCTCCAAATGATCTCCTCTTTCAGAAAATTCATCCTAAATCTTCTCCAGACCAGTCAAGGCACAGCGTTAAGGTTTGAGCAGAGGTTAAAGGTCAAGCACGTGATCAAACCACAACGAAAGTCACGATACGTTGAGAAGAGAGTCCATCTCCGACTACCACCGACACTCACACCCGTCTCACTGCACATACTCCGATTCATTCTCGTCCAGAGGTCATTTATTTGAAGAGAACTTGTCGAGTAAAATGATCTTGCTGCTTGGACAGATCATTTCACTACTTTTAAGTCATTTTCTGATAGATTTAAGTGTTTATGAGGACCTTCTACGACTCTGTGGTGGCATCAGCCATCCTGTACGGTGTGGTCTGCTGGAGCAGGAGCATCACAGAGAGGGACAAGAGGAGACTGGACAAAGTCATCAGGAAGTCCAGCTCTGTCCTAGGCTGTGCCTTGGACTCGGTGCAGGAGGTGGGGGACAGAAGGGTTCTGGCCAGATTCACTTCTATGCTGGACCTGGAGTCTCCCCCTCTTCAGGGCCCTGTCTGCTCTGGAGAGCAGCTTCAGTGACAGACTGATCCACCCTCGCTGTGTGAAGGAGAGGTTCCGCAGGTCTTTCCTTCCTGCTGCTGTCAGACTTTACAATGAACACTGCTAACTCTGCTGCCTGTGCAATACTGGGACCCTGTGCAATAATGTAAGATTGCAATTTATTGTATATATTGTCTTAAGATAGCAATTTATATGATACATAGTTTTATAATCCTTATCTTTATAGATCCTCATAGTGTTTGTCTATTTTTAACTTAACTGTACTCTATTGCTGCTACTGTTTCTTGCTGTTCTCTTTACTGTGCGTTGCAACACTGAAATTTCCCCATTGTGGGACAAATAAAGGATGTCTTATCTTATCTTATCTTATCTTATATTTGTACTATAATGGAGGTGAAGTGTCTTGCTGAAGGACACAAAGACAAAACTTGGTTTAAGCAGGAATGAAACTCGTAACTCTTCTTCTCCTTTTCTTTTATGAGCCTCATGTCTCTTCAGTCTGACGATAGAAGTCTCCTCTCTTTATTAATCCTCCTTTCTTGCACAACTTTCTTCTCTTTTTGCTCTTTCTTCCTTTCCCGTCTTTCCTCCTCGTTTTCCCTCCTCTCCTCTGATCCCGTGCGTAGCCGTCAGACTGGTTCGTCCTCCCTCTCGCCGTTTTGATCTTGTCTTTTTTTACGATGGCGTTGGGGCATTCCTGACCGCTGTAACTCCGAGCTAATTACAGAGCTCCGGGAGAGGGGCCGAGGCGAGCGGGGCGGCCCAGGCGAGGCAGCGCGAGGGCGGGGAAGACACGCTAATACGGCCCCATTAGCACGGAGCTTCAAAAGGACAGCGGCTTTTACAGACTTAAGTACAGAGACCAGACAAAGGGTCATTAAGATTCAGACTCCACAGACTCCACAGACTCCACAGACTCCACAGACTCCACAGACTCCAGGCCGCTCACAGCACACACTGGTTCACACTTTGTTCTTGGGTTGGTGGTTTACACAGGTTCACTCAGGTTTAAAGGATCAGGACAAACACACACATGTCCTGGACTCCTCTGTGGACTCCTCTGTGGACTCCTCTGTGGACTCCTCTGTGACTCCTCTGTGGACTCCTCTGTGACTCCTCTGTGGACTCCTCTGTGACTCCTCTGTGACTCCTCTGTGGACTCCTCTGTGACTCCTCTGTGGCCTCCTCTGTGACTCCTCTGTGACTCCTCTGTGGACTCCTCTGTGACTCCTCTGTGGACTCCTCTGTGGACTCCTCTGTGACTCCTCTGTGACTCCTCTGTGACTCCTCTGTGACTCCTCTGTGACTCCTCTGTGACTCCTCTGTGAGTCCTCTGTGACTCCTCTGTGACTCCTCTGTGACTTCTGTTTGACATAAATATCGTAAATGTGTCTTACATAAGTTTGTGCTCATTTAGAATCTCTGTGTTTCAGACGACGTCACAACATCCTCCAGGCCGTTATTCTTTAACATAAACAGGAGAAGCTGAAATAAATCTTCCCCAAATGCAGATTTGTGCTGTAATACAGTGAGCTCTCGTCAGCCACAGAAATTATCAGGTTGATATTGAATTGTGAATTTACCTTTGGACCTGTGGTCATGAGCTTTGGGTAATGACCGAGGGGACAAGTTGGTGGAGTAGAGCCGCTGCTCCTCCAATGTTCAGAGGAACAGCTGAGGGGAGGGCATCTGTTCTGATGCCTCCTGGACGCCTCCCTGAGGAGGTGTTACAGGCACATCTCACCATGAGGATGCCCTGGGGAAGACGCAGGACTTTGGGCCTGAGAACACCTCAGGACCCCCTGAGCTGAAGGACGTGTGTGTGGAGAAGTCTGGGCCTTCCTGCTGCCTCTGCAACACGGATCTGTATAAACTGGAGGAAAATGGATGGACATTTATCTGAAAGGGATCGTGAGTACATTAACTTAATAGTCTGTGTTGACACTATAATGAAGTGTAAAGTTCAGTTTTATTCTCTTACAGAACTGATATTTATGATGTCTCAGAATGACCTGAAGCTCGATCACGTCGCGCCTCCTCAGCTCTGAACCATAAACAGAACAAAGGGAGTGGTTTACAGTGCGCCCCCTGCTGAGCACACAGGACACACCCACAAACCTCTGTCCCCTCCCTGTCACACCCATTCACCCATTCATACTTTGTTGCTGATGTCATCAACATTCCCTGGAGGCGTGAAGCTAACTGAAGCACTACTCTGTCTGAGGCTCTGTTACTCACTCACAGACTCTGGAAAACACCACTTACAGTATTTGGTGCAGTTTCAGTGCTCTGCTCGTGTGTATGGAGTCATTGCTTTACTTTGAATATATCACAGTTTGACATGTCAGCTCTGTGGAGAGGCGATCCCACTCACAGTAAGAATGTTGTTCAAGGTATTTTTCATCAAGAAAAACACCTGTGACTGAATAAATGCAAGATGGACACATTTAACCCTCCTGCACTGCAAATGTCTCTGATGTGACCAAGATTTTAAACCTTCTATCGGGTTATTCATATTGTTTTCAGATTCATTATCTACTTACTCATTCTGACACTGCTTCATTCTAGTCTAGAGGTTGTTTATTTTAAAATAACTCGTCCAGTAAAATGATCTTGCTGCATGGACAGATCATTTCACTACTTTTAAGTCATTTTCTGATATATTTAAGTGTATATATCTTACATTTTGGCCAAGCTTTTTTGCATTTTGGCATCTCCACAATAACACACAGTGAAGTTAGATGGTGTGCCTTTAAATTACAAGTTACACACACTCCTTTGACCCCTGTCCAACCCCCTGCCCCTCTCCTGCCCCTGTATTTACCCCACACTGCACCACTCTGCTTCCTGACTCTGACATCTCCTAAAGACCTCTCCATCATGTCACTGTGAGACGTTTAACTGGCCCAAGTCAGTCTTCTACAACCAGAATGTCTTTATTGTCATTGCCCTAACAAGTAAAAAGGTCCAACACTGACTCTCGTGAGCTTTAAGCCATGTGAGGATGTGTTTATCTCCTCAAAAACAGACCTGGAGTCGTCACACATGTTTTAGGAGTCTGTCTACATTTCCAAAGGTCAAAATGCTCTGTTGAAATGTTTTCTGTTAGAGAGAAGAGCCCAGCCTAAACATGAGGGGTTTGTGTGTCTTAAAGTCTCCATCTCCAGTCCTCTCTGTCCTCTCTCTATCCTCTCTGGTCCTAACCCTTAAACACTTCCTGTATGTGCTGCTGTTTAGGTGAACTTCCTTGACCCGCTGATGGACGCTGCTCCATCAGGATCAGGTGCTAACCACTCTGCCGGAGGTGAGCTGTGATTGGCCTGAGCAGGGGTCAGAGTTCAGCGCGAGGCTAAACTCCGGTCGAGTCTTCAACACCCCCCCCACTCGTCCTCCCCACGCGATGATCGATCCAGCCAAACTGCTCTAAATATTTACAGAGCCTCGGCCAATCAGAGCGCTCCTTCCGGCGAGTATCCGGGCAGACTTCAGATAGGCGCCGAGTCGGTGCGTTTATCACAGATTTTACAGAGAAGGACGGAGTGAGGCTGCAGAGGTGAGACAGGGGTGAAGAGACAGTTATGTTCAGAGGATGTGGTTAAAGATACACTTCGTAACTTTTCTTCACTGACAGTGAAACTTTTTTGCTGCTGCGCTCTGGTGTGACCTCAGTAGTTCTGTTTACTTCTGTTTACTTCACTTTTGGGTCGGGCTTGTTCACCCCAAACACCAGGAGCCACATGAGAGACACCAGCTGATCGTAGAATTTATCTCCATGACAACGAGCTTCAAGCATCAACACCATCAACATATGTGGTGCTGGAGTCCAAATACACCATGAGGACAAAGCACTGGTCACAGCAGAAGAACTTTTATGAGCAACGCAGAGACAGACCCAGACTCACCTGCACACAGACCCAGACCCACCTGCACACAGACCCAGACTCACCTGCAGACAGACCCAGACCCACCTGCACACAGACCCAGACCCACCTGCACACAGACCCAGACCCACCTGCACACAGACCCAGACCCACCTGCACACAGACCCAGACCCACCTGCAGACAGACCCAGACTCACCTGCAGACAGACCCAGACCCACCTGCACACAGACCCAGACTCACCTGCAGACAGACCCAGACCCACCTGCACACAGACCCAGACCCACCTGCAGACAGACCCAGACTCACCTGCAGACAGACCCAGACCCACCTGCAGACAGACCCAGACCCACCTGCACACAGACCCAGACCCACCTGCACACAGACCCAGACCCACCTGCACACAGACCAAGACTCACCTGCAGACAGACCCAGACCCACCTGCAGACAGACCCAGACTCACCTGCAGACAGAGGCAGACCCACCTGCAGACAGACCCAGACTCACCTGCACACAGACCCAGACCCACCTGCAGACAGACCCAGACCCACCTGCACACAGACCCAGACCCACCTGCACACAGACCCAGACCCACCTGCACACAGACCCAGACCCACCTGCACACAGACCAAGACTCACCTGCAGACAGACCCAGACCCACCTGCAGACAGACCCAGACCCACCTGCAGACAGACCAAGACTCACCTGCAGACAGACCCAGACCCACCTGCAGACAGACCCAGACTCACCTGCAG
>CM068347.1:42639360-42839360 GCA_034769755.1 Odontamblyopus lacepedii | reverse complement strand
TGGTGCTGGTACGGTGGCAGTGAATGGTAGTACAGTAGTAGCAGTAGTAGTAGTAGTATAGTAGCAATAGTAGTAGTACAGTAGTAGCAGTAGTAGTAGTAGTACAGTAGCAATAGTAGTAGTACAGTAGTAGCAGTAGTAGTAGTAGTAGTACAGTAGTAGCAGTAGTAGTAGTAGTACAGTAGCAGTAGTAGTAGTACAGTAGTAGCAGTAGTAGTACTAGTACAGTAGCAGTAGTAGTAGTACAGTATTAGTACTTTTCATGTTCTCAGTTTTGCCTCAGGGGAGTCTGGTGTTAATCGTCAGAGTTGTTTTTGGAGAGCGGCCAGAGTTTGAACACAGCTGTTATTAGCCTCATTTGAACTGTCACACACACACACACACACACACACACACACACACACACACACACACACACACACACACACACACACACACACTGACCCCAAGACTTCACAAGGAGAAAGTACAGAGGTTCAAAGTACTCAACTATTCACAGTATGTGTGTGGTATGTGTGTTCTGATACAGCTCTGTTCTGTCAATGGTACTTTTCAGTATCGATACCCGCTCAAATGAGTATCTAGTTTCGATATTAGTTTTAGTATCGATTAGTATGCGATATAGCGTACTGTTGATGACCTTACTCAGATCTGGGTCTTCGTGATAGGTTTTACTGTGCATAAAAAGTCAGCGAGCGTTCCATCAAAGACAGATGTTATCGGGGAAAATGATTCACTCTTTTGTGTCTCGGATGAGCCGGTCACTCCTCAGACTCACACAAGACTCCGGCTCCTCGTCCCCACTCCCGCTCTCGTGTTTCCCAGATGGTTCTTCAGATTAAACTCACGCCGGAGCGGAGATGGTTTTGTGCCGTTTAAATGTGTCAGCGTGTTTCTTTGAGCGGGACAGAAGATCCAGGAGAGGAGAGAGGAAAGGAGCCCACGCCCAAAAACCATTCTCCTCAACTCGACTGAGATGGGAGAGAAAGGACGCGATAGGGTTCATCGTCTGCGCGGATACTGTTTCACTTCAGAGGAGGAAGTGAGGACAAAAAGAAACTTAAAACTGATCTCTGCCATATTGTGATCTGGGACAATTATTTCAGGTTTATGCAACAACAACAGCAGCAGCAGTGGTGGTGGTACTAGTAGTTGTGGTAGTAGTAGAAGTAGGAGTAGCAGCAGCAGAGGTGGGGATTTGCAAATTGTGACTCAGCTCAGAGGGTTTAGGTCTGTTCAAAGCAGTGGAAGTGAGTGGGACGATCCAACGTTTCAGGGGGAAGTCTTTAATAATGGACCCCCCAGATCCTGAACCAGATCCTGAACCAGATCCTGGACCAGATCCTGGACCAGATCCTGTCACGATCCAAGCGCTCTCCAGTACTAGTAGCAGAAGAAGTGGGGAGTTGCGTTCCACGGATGAGACGACTTGATGCTTCTCCTTAAAAAGTGTTTAGAAAACCCTTGAAATGAGCAGAGGACTTGGACTTGGACTCGACTTGGATTTGTGGGCCACAGTCTTGGGACTAGACTTTGACCTGGTTTGTTGGAACAGGGACCGTTTTCAGACACATTCATCTGATAAAAGAAGGAAATGCTAAAACACCAGATATAGTCAAAGCTGTTTCCATCGGCAGTCTCCAGGCCGGTCATAAACTATTCCAGTGCATCCAAGAATCCATTTACAGTCAAACCTGCACTCTCAAATTCTTTGATTTAAAAACATCTCACTCCACATTTCTACATTTAAAATACTAAATACTACAATTTACCCTCTGCAAATACAAATGAGCTGATTCAGCCAAAGGACCTTTCTGACATTACAAGAGAAGTTCCTGTGTAAGACAATGCTCTTGTATCAGAAGGCACAGGAGGAGGTGCAGCGCTGTTTCAAATCATCTGTATTCATCACACTTGGACACTTGGACTTACCTGCCTTTGACTTGGAACTTGACTCGGACTTGAAGCCAAAGACGTGAGACTTACTTGAGACTTGCAAAACAATCACTGGATCCTACCCCTGAACAGCAGTATTAGGGTTCTTTCACACTGACAGCAGTTGGCGCTCTGAACGTTCCATTTGAAGCAGAAGCTCTTAGTTCGGTGCATTTTCGTTAGATTAGATTAGATTAGCCTTTATTGTCTGTCTTGGGAGAAATTTGTCTTGGGACAGGGGCACTCCTGGCACATAGACATACAACATACAGCACACACACAGTGGACACATCAATTCATACAGTTCAACATTTGATAATATTGCACCATTCCCATAATTAGCATATTTTTGCACATTCCCTGGGGCTTAAAAAGTGTAAAAGTCAGTATTGCACATTCCCTGAAACCTATTCACTGTAAGTGCTCAAAAATATTGCACCTTCCCTGGAGCCCACCTATGAGCAGTATTGCATTCGTTGGTGTGAAAGCTTCAATTGCACTAGGATAGGCACTAAATCAAGCAGGCCAAGACTTTAAAAACGGTGGTCTCGGTCCGCTTAACTCTGCACCAAATGCCAAATTCTTGTGTAGGAGAACACCAACTCAGGTCCAAACCATAGACAGCAGGTCCGAACCAGTTATTCCAAATGCATGCGTGCAGTCGAACTCGCTGTGCACAGGAGCCTTGGATATAAGTCCGTCTGACCAACTTTGTTTCGCTTGCAGGTGTGAAAGCGAAAGCGAGGTGTGGACTCTGTATGCTACATAATGATAATGTTATTACTTGGTGTAGACCAAATAATCAAACTAGTGGTGTGAAAGCACCCTTAGTAGTAGCAGTATTAGTTAGTATTACTAGTAGTAGTTGTTGTTGTTGTCGTAGTCTGTGGTTTGCTTTAGCTTTTGTGAGACAAGGTACTCCGTCTTGGTAAATGGTCACGTCAAGTAACCACTCACCCATTCCCCCACACATTCATACACCAGTGTTCGCAGACACTGGGTGCGAGGTGGGTTTAGTGTCTTGCCCAAGGACACAACAACAGCATTCATCTGTGGGAGCTGGAATCACACCTCCAACTTGTGGGAGGTGTGATTTGGGAGAACATTTGAGGACAAATGTTCTCCCAAAGTCCTGGTGGCCTCTTCTCTCATTTGTGGGTTTGACTGGATCACCTGATTTATGTTTTATGGTTTAAAGTGCGACTTTCTGAGACCAGAGCAGAGTCACGGTAATGCTCAACAACTAGCATGCTAACAGTGCACTTCTTGTTTCACAGACAAAAATCATTCTAATTAGATACACACATTACACACATTTCTTTTGACCTCAAGAGCTGCTTACACAACCTATCTGTAAAGAGGCACAACTTGTTAGAATATTGTTACCTCATTGTGTTGTGTTTTTTCATTCACACGTTTGAGCAGCCCTTTGTAATTAGTTTATCTACATCTCCAAAACTTGAAATGCTCCGTTCCACCTTGTGGTGTCATGAAGCAACAGAGTGTTCCACAAGTAATTCTGCAGGGTTTGTGTGTTTAACATGTGTGAATGAAACAGAAACACAACTCCGGGTCTGTTTGTGATGAGGAGACATTAGAACAGATCAGGAAATAGTGGAACACAGGTCATTTAAGTGAACAGTAGCTGTCAAAAGTCAATAGAATCCTAATTGGGGCAGTTGAAGGTGGCCCGCCGTATTAAAGGTAGATTTATGGAGGTCAGCTGGTGGAGCCGGATTGTGTTTCATTGATCTGAGTTGGACACAAAGCTGCAGGAGTGTGTCCGGCCGGTGCAGCTTTGAGCCCCTGACAGACGAGCTATCATCAGCACTGTTCACCGCGGCACAAACGAGCAGCCTTCACATGCTAAGTGGCCAAACGAGCCCAGCGTACACACAGACACAAAGGAGCGCAATTAAGAAGATTTACCGTTTCAGATGTCAAGGCTTCTTCAGAAGATTTTAAAATGTGGTAAGAATTGTACCTTTTTGCACTGGTGGAACGCGACAAAGTAAAACTAGTAAAGTACATGTACTCAACTAGAGTTTTTAGGTAGGCCTATCTGTACTATACTTAAGAAGATTTTAATGCGGATATGTTTGTTATTTTATTTCACTACATCTGAGAGCAACTGCCTGTATTTTCTACTTCACTTTTGCTCAGGATGCCTTATTTGACACTAGTCTCTTGCTATTTTTGCTACTTGTTAAGAATGTATTATTATATAATATTTTTACTATTTGTTATTATAATACAGGGTGTCCCAAAAAAATTGACATGATTTTGCAGGCCAATAATTTTGGCAGTTCTTGTTGAAATAACCTCAAATTTTCACAGAATGTCTAGAAACAGAGCAAGAATTTATCTTTAATGTTTTATTTTTGTTCTGTTATTTATTTATTTATTTATTTATTTATTTATTTATTTATTTATTTATTTATTTATTTATTTATTTATTTATTTATTTGACAGGGACAATGCAATCAGACATAGTTACATACAGAGTTTGCAGCTGATGTGATGCATACAAGGTTTAGCAAATGCTAATTTTCAACCCCCGTCCCTGGTTGAGCTTTTCTACACTAACGTACATATAAAACAATCAAATTTCATCTATATAACTACAGCAATAAAAGACATGTAACACTCATTCATTCACTCAGCTGATTCATTCACACATTCTAACATTATTTACACATGGGTACATCTTTGGTTTCTCTTGAGCCAAGATTTGAGTTTAAAGGTGAACAATTTGAACTCAGGTTGATATAAAAGTGAAAAAAAGCATAGCACACTCAGCAAGAAAAAATATCTGAAGGCGGCTTTTTATTATTTAAATTTAATTTAAAATAATTTAAAAAAAAAAAAAAAGCTTTGAGTGTGCTATGCATTTTTTCACTTTTATGTTTCTGTTCCTTTCATTTGCAGCTCTTCAGGAACTTTGGTGTGTGTTTTTTGTTACGTCTCCCAAACAGAAGTCATTTTGTGTTTTGGAATCCGCTCACACACACTCACCCAAGACTGTGCAGACGTCAGCGCAACATTTGGAAAAACTTCACCAACTGGGAAACAAAGTCCTATGATAAACTTCGGATGGTCAAACTGTTGAACTCAGTAGTTTTCAAGGCAATTGCTTTTAAAATCATGTCAATTCTTTTGGGAAACCCTGTATGTTTTGATGAGTGAGCTACTGTGTCCACGTCATTGCCATTGTGGTTCAGTAAAGTTTGTCTAAGGTGACATTTCAAACCTTTTCTATCTTGCTGCTACTACTTCTGATGACGACTGTTGTTTTTATACTGATGCTGCGACTGTGTGTGGTGTGTGCCTTATGGTAATGTACTACTGCAAAAATGACTCACACGACCACGACACTGACGACACTGTGGCAAAGCACCGCAACCCACGGCAAGGTCCCGGGTTTGATTCCCAGACCATTTTGGCTTCAGATTTAATCTACTGCTGCTGCTCTGGTTTAACCCAGAGACACTGAAGGATGGGTCAAATGCAAAAGACACAAATGTACCTTAACTTTAGGAGCTTAACCCTATAACGCCAAACATATCATATTTGATACATGAGTTTTTCAGCCCTCCACATGAGCAGTGTGATATTTGTTTCCCTGAAAAACCTGATGTGTACAATCAGATACATGCAGTGCATCACAAAAAGAGTAAAAATAACAAAAATCAGTGTTTATTTGAGCATAATAAAATAAAACATAAAAGTCTAACTAAAACACAAACAAAAAACAAAAACAACAACAAAAAAGTTATGTTTTCCAGCCAGTTCCATTGGTGGATTTCTTATTACTGCATCATGGCAGCATTTTTTATGTTTGGAATGAGACATTTGTGGATTTGTTTGTATTTTATTATGTTTTTGTTTGTTCAGGAAAAAAAAGAAAAAAGAGCATTGTGACCTGATGATGAAACTCATATATGGAAACTGATATTTAAAAATGTTTTTGTTTGTTCAGAGGGACCAATAAAGGCTTGAAATGTATAGAAAAAATAGAAAGAATTGGGATTTTCCGACACGTATTTAATGGTTTGGGCTTTACAGGGTTAATGTGCAAATTGGTGGAACTCTACTGCTATTACTGCTGACTTAATAAATGGTGTACAACTTTACTACTAATATTGCTTAGGGGACCAGATTTTCTAAATTACAAACTGGGATGGTATAAATAAAACTGAAAAGAGCGTAACATTGTCCATTCTCAACTCACTTGTGGGTCAATCTACTCTGAGATACTTCTGTTGGTGCTTTTTTTTTTTGCCTTATGTCATTTTCAAGCACGGTTTTCTGTATTTTAGCCAAACAAATGACAATATATTCTCTCTTTACTGTTGGCGAGGATCAAATTGGTCCAAATAGGGTCATCTGGGACATGTCTTGTTAAAGTTTTTGGTTTTATATAAATCTGCAGGGACAGGGGACACAGGGTTCAAAACTGGTCCTGGGTCTGGTCCCCATACTCTTACTCCTGCCCTCTACCCTCATTAGGCCCTCAGCCTGTGGTCAGCAGATATATAATGTGATTGAGGGGTAAAGCAGTGGTCATCCGGAGGGTCAGTGCAGGGCTGGAGGTCAGGCTAATGATGCCCACAGTCAGTGCTCAGAGCTGGGCATGGAGCCTCGGGCACTGGGGTCTCCTGGAGGTCTCATGGTGGTCTCTGGAGGTCAGGTTTGGAGACTGATCATTTATACTTTAGGAATCTTTCAGCAGTAATTCATTTTCTGATAAAAAAAAAGAGCTGCCAAGAAATGTTCAACAGGCTTTTTACTCTAGTGACCGTTAACAAAAAGTTCACATAAAATATCAAAATTAGGATTAAATATAGAGAAAACTAAAGCAGAACTAAGTCAGGACTAGAGTAAACTGGGTGATTCTTGAGAGAAAAGAACAATGAAAGAATACAGTCCAGTCACTCTTGGCTGAACATATTCATAGCTTATTCTGAAGTAAAAGCTGATTTTTAGTCTCAGGTTCTTAACTGATTGTTCGACAGGTCCTTTAAAACTAAGATTATCATTAATTAAAATACCTAGACATTTAAAATACTGAACTCTTTCAATTTCTGCCCCTTGAAGAGTGATGACTGGAAAACAAATCTGCAGATTGCTCTTCGTTTTTGAAAATAACATCATCTTGCTCTTTTTTGCATTTAAACAAAGACACAGTTGAAGAAGAAACTGCGTTAAAAGCCATTTGTAACGTAAAGACACTGATACTAAGAGTTTTTGCAAAGCTATAGAAAACCATATCATCAGCATAAAATGATATTTGGTGTCCACAAGATCCTGGCCAACATTGTTCACATAGATGATAAATAGGAGTGGCCCCAAAATACAGCCTTGGGGCACTCCTTTTGTTACTGAGAGAGTATTAGAACACATATTACCTGATTTAATACACTGAGATCTGTCAGTGAGATAATTATAGGGCAAAGTTTAATATTTGACCCATGGGAAATTAGTTTTTGAAATGTATAGTTAAGATACACTTGATTTCCCTGAGAAATGTGTCCTCTGCTTTTGACCCGTCCTTCAGTGTCTCTGGGTTAAACCTGTCAGGAACAGTGGGACCCATATTCAGATCTTGAGCTGGTCTTAGTCAGGACGACCTTATCTAGAGCATTTGACCTACTGCGCATGTTTTGGGTTGACGGAGGAAGCCGGAGGAAGCCCAGACACATAAAACTCTCTGAATCAGCATTACTAATCTGAGCGCATGTGTTTGAGACATTATTTATCACATGTCATGGACTCAGTGTAGCAGTGGGCAGTGGTCAGCTCTGGCTTGAGGGTCTTCAGGAGGTCTTGGACAGGTCAGATCTAAAGAAAAAAAGAATGATGTATCAACAAAACAAATATATACCTATAAAGCACTTAAATTCTTCGGTCTAGTCTTAATACTGCATTATTTATGTATAAAGTTAGAAAGCATCAGAAATACTGTGAAATCAGTGGAGCTAAATATGTTCTGAGAGGGAAGGAGATGTTTAAAACTCAAATGGTCTGAACTTAAGAGGAGTTACTCTATTTTTCACTTTTAAAAAACGTTTAAAACACTGATATGTAACAGATGTAAGAATGTTTCTTACAATGTTTGTAAGAAAGTTTCAGTTATGGATCAGAAAAATGCTCTGTAAAAGTTAAAAGTTTTTGGTGATGCTGGAAAAAGTACATATTTATTTTATTTATTTATATTTATTTTATTATGCAATATAAATATTCGCTCAGTTCTTGGACAGGTCTTGGGCAGTTCTTGGACAAGTCTTAGACAGATCTTGGAGAGGTCTTGGAGATGTTTGCAACAGGTTTTAGACAGTTCTTTGACAGGTCTTACACAGTTCTCAGACAGTTCTCAGACAGTTCTTAGACAGTTCTTCGACAGTTCTTGGAGAGGTCTTGGAGATGTTTGCAACAGGTTTTAGACAGTTCTTGGACAGGTCTTACACAGTTCTTGGACAGTTCTCAGACAGTTCTTAGACAGTTCTTGGACAGGTCTTGGACAGATCTCAGAGAGGTCTTGGACAGAACTTGAACAGATCTTCGGTTAGTCTTGGACAGGTCTTGGACAGGTCTTAAGTAGTTTTTGGATAGTTCTTGGACAGATCTTAGACAGATCTTGGAGAGGTCTTGGACAGGTCTTGGGTTGGTCCTTGGGGAGGTCCCGGTTGATGGATGAGGTCTGTTCGGGCTGTGGCAGATTGCAGCTTAATCAGCAGTGGGCCATTCATGAGACAATAGCAGCATTTACCCCCCAACCCCCTCTCTCTATACACACACTCACACACTCACACACACACACACACACACACCCCTCCCCTCCGGTCCTAATGATCCTCTGACAGGCGCGCTCTGTGGACCTCATGTTCTCAAACCCGTCAGAATGTGCACAAAGCTTTACGGGCTAATGCTAATCTGTGAGCTGTTTAACGCTGTCAATAATTAGCCCAGTGCAACATGTGGCCCTGTCAGGACACACTTCTGTCTCTATAATGACCCTATCCTGCAACAAGAGGCCACACTCCAGGCTATAGATTGCATGTGTGGCAGCACTCTGGAACGTTCCTGGTTTGACTCCTTGGTTTGCATATTCTTCCTGTGTCTGGTTGGGTTTTCCCATCAAATTAAAACAAGCACAATGAGTCAAATCCTCCAGCTAAGATAGTCCTGACCAAGACCAGGTCCTGACCAAGATCCGCTCCTGACGAGTTTAACCCAGAGACACTGAAGAATGGGTCAAATGCAGAGGAGCACTGTAAACAGTTTAAAATCAACACGTTCTGTAATCTCTGTTTTAATGAAGTTTCCTCATCGCAAACGGACCTGGAGTTGAGTTTTGTTTCACTGACAAATGTTTAACACACAAACGCTGCAGATTTAGGCTGTGTTTTCTCTCAACACACAGAAAACACTGTCTTTCAAATCATTTAAGTCATGTAAGACTTATCTCAACTAAATTTTATTAATACAACAAACATTTTTAAGAATTATGGATTCTTCACACAGATTGTCCTCATTTGCTCCTCTCTTCAGAAAATACAATATTCTGACAATATTTAATGTGAACATATATTGTATTTATCTGCTCATATATAAATATGTCCATTTGTTCAATGTTTTACCCAGATTTTTGGACAATTTTGTATTTACTCTTCACATGTTCACACGTTCCTACGAGACACTGAGACTTTTATTTTCCCTCGTGCAGAACATCCACGAATCAAAGAAGGACGATTTGAAAAGACAATTAAAACCGACATTGATTTCTAATGATATTTCATATTTGTATTGCTGAAAGTCGACTTGGCTGTTGATGACTGTGGTGATAAAATCATGTTTATAAGGGAGGTGATCTTACGAGACTGAAAAGGTCTTCTCATTTAGTTTAGTTTAGTTTATTATTTATTTCTCAGGGACAATGTACAAAAACGTTAAGCTACTTTCCATCTGCCGTTCCCGGGCAAGTGGTGCACAACAGTAAAACAATCACAACAAAATTACCATTAGCTCATTTATTTAAAAAAATACTTACTTCTATTCCTGTTTCATATAAAAATACATTTACTAAAAGGGTCACTATGCCCATACTGATCAATATTAAGAATAATCAATACAAATAAACAGCAAACATTCTCTCTTTCATTTTTTTGTTTGTGCTTTATTGAAATGTTGTTTTTATTATATGTGCAAATAAAATCTAAGCGAATCTAAAGTCCTGGAATCTCCAAGGACGTAACATTAAAACGTGACTAAAAACTCAGCAGAACCCATTTCGTGCTATACTTTCATGACAGCGACGTTTTCGCACCGGCGCCTCTCCTCCTCAGCCTGTTTAAGAGTTCTGATGACCCCTCGTTCCTCTGACCACTCCTTCCTCTGACCACTCCTTCCTCTGACCACTCCCCCTGATGCTGTATTGGCGTCCGTTGGGCTGTTCTTTTGTCAGTTGCCCCTCCGGATTCCCCCCCCCCAGAGCTCCAGCTGCCCCCCACGGTGCCCCACTCGCTCTGCCATTGTTCCCTTGGGCCAGGCGTGTGCCGCTGGGGGGGGGGAGTGGCAGGGGGGTTTATGGGACGTTTGAGAGTTACAAGTGTGGCCAGAGCTCCCGACAGCTGCACGGAGACGAGGGCAAATGAGGTCCATCACGGACGCAGACGAGTGACGCGAGGTCAGTTTAATGACGCGTTGTGGAGTATTACGGCCACAGGAACGACATCTCCATGGACACCAGCACAAGCCGCAAATCAGAGTCAGGTTTGTGGAGCTGCGAGCCCAATGGATTCCTTTTCAGTGAAATAAAAACATCCATAATGAAAAGAAAAATGTGTTAATGTTTAGGCTAAAAAATACACACTGTGCTTTAGAGATTTTATAGATTTTACAGATTTTTTTTAAAGAATAAATATACCAATAGATGTACGATTTCATCTTATAATTACAAATAAAGGTATTACAGTGAAATATAGTGAAATCAGTCAAAAATACTAACTGAAAAACTCACAACAAGTTTAACCCAGAGACACTGACGGGTCAAATGCAAATATGAGCACAGATCTGAATCAGCAGATCTGAATCAGGTCTAAAGCAGGACTATTCAAGGTATAAACTAGGACTAAACCAGGTCTAAAAGTGGACTACATCATTTCAATCAATCAATCAGACTTTCTTTACTTCCTTTCCACTAGGGGCGTAAGAAAAAGTCGATTCAGTGATATATCGTGACAGTTTACCGCACAATTCTCAAACTGATTCAAAATACACCTGAATCGATTTTTTCAATATTTTTCACTAAAATTCATTAGTTGCATTCACTGTTCTCATGATTTAAAAAAAGGTCCTAAATTATATTCCATATTTCTTGTGAAGGTGCAGTTGACAATATTATTAGAAGTAATAAAAATATACTTTATTAACAATATCTCTCAATAGATAAAACTATAATATACAAATAAATGTAAAAACAAAAAAACAAAAACAAAAAAAACCCCAAAAACCTCTAAAACCCTGTCCAGGGGTTAAAATATTTACTATTTACAAAGTTGAAATAAATTATTCGATTCGATAGTTTTTGACTATGTCGCATTTTCAAAGTCATTATTCAGTTTCTTGATGGTTCTTGATCCTCTAAGACTTAATACTGCTGATTTGGTAAGATTGAGTGACAGTTTGACTCTGAGCCAGTGTAGGACAGGACTGTAATCTTGGTCCTTTTTCCTTGAAACTTTAATTGATAATTCGCTAATGAAACGTTCCGCTTCCCTTCCGTTCCCTCCATAGGGGGTGAAGACTAAAGGCGTGAAGGAACCATGTTCAATCTGAATGACGCGTCGGTTATATTGCCGTTTCTTTTCGTTCTCGTTAGTGGTGAATGTTGTTTCTAGTTTCTGGTTCAGGTGGCTCTTAGCAAATGGGTTGAACACGCTTACATCAAAAAATGCTCGTTGCCCCCTTATCCAGAAGTGTCTTGCGCAGACATCTAACCTGGCTTCATCTGATGAGTTGGCACTACTAGAAGTGTACTATTAGAAGTAATTACTGATAAATTGCTCTATACCATCCATTGTTTTAGTATTGGGATATATCAGGATATATAAAATTGTGACCTGCATATCATAATAAGTATCGTATCACCAGACTCAAGGCACTGCACGCCACTAATTTCCACCACATTTTATTTTCAGACATGCAAGGAGCAGCATTACTCACAAGTTTTGCTCTCCGTAGCACAAATTCACGTAAAATAGTTATAGTCATTTCTTCTGGTCGTAAATTGAGTTCATGTCTGATATTTGTCTGGCCGTTTCTTCCTGGTGCAGTTGAATGCCTCTCCTCGTCCTAATGTAAATCAGACTGTGCTCTTCGAGGGCCTCTGAGTAAATAGATGCTTCTCCAGATGTGTTATTAGATCTCTGAGACTCCGTTCATGACTCCTCAGGCAGCTCCGGGTCTACAGATTCCACTTCCATTCAGGCGTGGATGTAAATGTGACGTAGACTCCCCCTTCTAAACTTCATTAGTGAATCGTGTCTTTGCTCTTTGAATGAGTTTGTATCGGAGCTGTGGATGTTCACACCTCATCAAAGGTTCACACCTCATCACGGGTTCACACCTCAGTCCTAATGAGACTCCATTAGACTGAGTCAAAGTCACTGCAGCTCTCAGGGGTTTGTGAAACTAATGTAAATGAATGAATGTGAAAGTCGCCTTCGTTTGGATTCAGGAGTCGTGTTTTGTTTCATTCACACGTGTCTGAGTAACTCCGAAGCTCAAAACGCTCTGTTCCACCTCGTGATGTCATGACGCAGCAGTTTTCAAGTGAGCAGCTCCTTTTAACCTTTAGTTCACAGGTGTCAAACATGCGGCCCGGGGGCCAGATCCGGCCCTCCAACACCTTTAATCTGGCCCTCGGCTGATTTTCTATTAAGATATTAAAAATTTTCAGATTTTTCTAGTAATTTTCTGCGCAGCTTAGCATAGCAGCGTCTCCAGTGCTTCTGTGCGTGGTGCCTCCACCAGACAAATGAAGACCTGCCTCTTTCCAAACGCTCTTAAAGGACGATCGTTTTGACTGTTGACCGTGACCCTCATCAGCAAAATGTCAAAAATAAGAAAAGTGGAGCTGAGTGCAGGATTTTCCAGGAAAAATTGACTAATTCTTATTTGTTCACCGAGGTGAATGGGAAACCTGTGCTTGGTGTGTTTGCAACAAATGGCGGCGCTCAAGGAATATGATCTTAAACACCACTATGAGACACTGCAAAAAATACAATAACTTGAACGGAGAATTGAGAAGACAGAAGATAAACGAATTATTGCTGAAACTGAAGAAACAGAGGTCTGTTTTCACCCAGGGGCCAAGAGGCTACTGATGCTGCTGTGAAAACAACCTAACCTAGCTTAATATTATAATATTTTGTAAAATAAAATCAAATAAAAAAGATTTCTGTAATAGATTTGCGTTTCTCTGCACAAATATTTGGACTTTTTGCTATTTTTGGGGTATATATGCCATGAGTTTTCTGATCCGGCCCCTTTGGGATCAAAGTTGGTTGTATACGGCCCCCGGACCAAAATGAGTTTGACACCCCTGGTTTAGTTCAAGTTCCAGTTTCTATGATTCCCTCGTTTTGACTTCAAAAGTTGAAAAATCTGTTGAATATGAAAGGAAGGAGAGAGTCCATCCTGATAACACACTGTGGAGAATTCTATCTAGAGGAAATGTATATTTTTTATTTGTCAGTGCATAACACATTAGTGGACCCAGTGTACAGCATTGTTGCTTGGTAACAGTTATCCTAGCGCGATGTCACGATTTGCAACCAGGATGTAAAATTTGAAACCTAAAAATGGCCAAACTAAAAAAAATGTTTTGCAAAATCTTAAATACAGTGATCTTAAGTACAGATGTAATGATATCCAAAAATTTCTGTATGATATTTTCACGATCTCATGGTACAAACTTGTGAACGTGCTACTTTTTCCTTTAAAAATGCCTCGAAAAGACGACAACAAGTTAAGATTTAAAAGTGCTAAATTGGACTAAAACGGAGCAAAGGATCATGGGTCATGTAGTTCCCTTTGTTCCTTTTTTGCTATTGATGCACCAGAACAAAGAATTTAAGCAAAGAGATTTGTGATTTGATATAAAGGGTCCATTCACTCTTACCAGAAAACATCTGGAAACATGTGGATGACGACTTCTGGTGTAGTTACCGACACTGGACATGAGACAAAACCATGGATTCAGCAGCTGGTCGTGACTGGAGATCTGCAGAACACAACGGAACACTGCAATGACAATGACATCTTTTTTTCATTAAGTTAGGCAAATTATAATACACAAATGAATAGGCAATTAAATAAAAAGAAAAAAGAAAACATACAGTGACAGCTAGATGCAGAAACAGGCCTCAGTTTTCCCAGATATCGTCAGAGTTCCTGTCGCCAACAGAACCTAAAGGAAGTCGTCTTCTTGGTTTTGCGATGTAAATGTGAAGAGAGTTCCACTGTGACGTCCCGCGATACTATTAAGAGACTTTTGACGATACGATATCAGGATATTTCTGGATATTATTGTTACTATAAGTGTGCTTTCATAAAATGAGTAGCGTAACCTGTCTCGAAAGGCTCTAAACTGGGTAAAGATCATGAAAGTCGAGTCTTCTGGATCACAGAGATGTTTCCAGCAGAGTTTAGAGTATTAGAATATACAGAAATGTGTAGAAATCCTTTATCCAGGACTTGAGCACACACACTGATGGCCCGTTTCGTGTATCCTAATGGACTAATTGAGATGTAAACAGGGCTAATGAAGTGTGGAGCAGGAAGAGCACTTAATGAGTGTGTCACACAAACAGGGGCTGAGCTCAGACGGAGACAGGAGTTTGGATTTAAAGTGTAAAAGACTCCGGGTCCACAGAGAAAGTGGAAAGTGTGGATTCTGCAGCAGCTGGAAGTCTAATAAAGCAGGCTAACCACTCTGCCGCCGCCAGACACCGGGAGTTTAACCCACAACCTTCTTACTGAGAGGAGGAGATAACCACTCTGCCACAGTAACCAGGTCTAAACCAGGACTAAACCAGGTCTAAAGCAGGACTAAACCAGGGCTAAACCAGGACTAAACCAGGGCTAAACCAGGTCTAAACCAGGGCTAAACCAGGACTAAACCAGGGCTAAACCAGGTCTAAACCAGGTCTAAACCAGGTCTAAACCAGGACTAAACCAGGTCTAAATCAGGTCTAAACCAGTACTAAACCAGGATTAAACCAGGTCCAAACAAGGTCTAAAACAGATCTAAATCAAGATTTGATCAGGACTAAACCAGGTCTAAAACAGGACTAAACCAGGTGTCAAAAAAAAGCTCAGGAGTCTAACTCACCGCCTCTTACTGAGAGGAGAAAGCAGGCTAACTACTCTGCCACACACTCTGCCATAGCAGCTGGTTTTGACGTCCCAGCAGGGGGCGCTCTGATGGATGTTTGCTTTGTGTAAACGAGAGGCCAATACACAGAGAATACACACTGGGCTTAAGTCGTGTGGATGCTAAACTCTTGAGTAAATCCCACACGGCTCGTTGAGTTAATTCAGGCTCTGCTCTGAACACTTCCTCCTCATGTCGTACACACAAAGAACACACAAAAACACACAGAGAACACACAAAAACACACACAAAGAGCACACAAAGAACACAAGAGGCTTTAGTCCAAGATCACTTTGAGACAGACGGACCAGACTGTTCTAAACGCAGCAGAAACTGGAGGGTTAATATTTCAGGGTAAAACATTTCCAAGTTGTTTTTAACACAAAAAGTGTTATTTTAACTATTTGAAAATGAAATGGGGGGTTTGATATGACTGTTAAAGGGGAACACCGGCATGTTGGTGGTGGAATATGACAAAGCCCAAAAGACTCGATTGTCGACTCCAGCCAGAAGCAACAAGTGAGAACGGACGACTGACGGTGAAGAAGAAGAGAGTCTGGAAAGTTGTTAAAAGAAAATGGTTCAGGAATGGATTTTGGAGTTGTTGTTTTGTTTTTGTTTTTCAGAAAATATAACTCACTCATAAATAAATGGGATTAGAAACTACATTGGGTCAAGTCGCTTGGGCTTTAACATGTGCAGTGGGAACTCAGCAGAGGGAAGTGTGAGGTGCTTATAAAGTTGTTTTCTAACGTTTCCAGACACTAATGAGTGAACCAGGCAGAGCGTTTGGTTTGTTAGACTCGTGGCTGTTGTCAGATGGGTTAAAGTGGTGTTAAACTTCTTTAGTATGAAGCAAATTGGTGTTTTACGTGGAAGTTCAGAACTTGCCCCCATCACTGCACTAGTTTGTTGTCTTGACAGACTCACTGCCACAGTGAGATCTCCACCGAGGAAACACTGATCTGTGCCGTTTTTTGGCTTTCCACAGAATTCCACCACCTCTAGAAACGGACTTTAGCTTCAATTCCTTCCTACGCCAAAAATATTCATTTTGTCTTCTTAATGCATTAACTTCTTAGGTTCCTTTCTAAGACAATGTAGCCAAGTGTATTTGTACCTTGTTGACATGTTTCGGCTGCTAACTGCGAGCCATCTTCAGAAATCTAAAATCTGAAATCTGCCATATCAGACCACTGTAAAAGAAACAACCACATTATGGATCGGGACGGGGCTCGGGTCATTGGATCAGAGAACAACAAGTTCAAACGCTGGATCAGGGAGGCCATTGAGATCAGGAAACGAGGCACTGGCAGCATCAACCGTGATGACGGCGCGTTCCTCCTTTCACACACCTGGGACACCCTCCTCCAGAGACCACCGGGCGACAGGAGGCGTGGTCAGTCTGGGCGACCTGCAGGTCCCATCAGGCTGACCACGCCTACAGGAAGTAACAACAGCTGATATACGACACGTCACCACCAACACCGGTGACAGTTCTGAAGATGGCTCGCAGCAGCAGCCGAAACATGTCAACAAGGTACAAATACACTTGGCTACATTGTCTTAGAAAGGAACCTAAGAAGTTAATTCAATTCCTTCCCTTTAATTTGGCACCTCCCACCCGACACTTCAGCCAATTTTGTTCATAATTTCATCTTAAATTAACTAAAATAAAGTGTAAAAATAAAACACCTCTGTGTGTTGATTAAATAAATCAGGATGACCCGGATTATCCGTTTGCTCTCAAAACGTTAATATAACTCTTGATTTCAGGGTTAAACAGGAACTTTGGTCCAGTGTTACTTCATTAACATTTCCATAAGTGTTAAATTACCTCTAGAACAGATTGGACTCGTATAAACCCTGAGGACATGTTCATATACTGATTCTGTGAGAGTCCATTGTAAAACTCCACTTGCGATTGGGCGAACATGCAAATTCCTCCTTCTGAGACTGAAGGCCATATTATAAAACATCTACCTTTATAATCACTAAGTTGTATTTAAAATGTCTGTCTCCACCTGCCCCCTATCCCCGCCTACTGTCCTCTGTCCACTGTCTACTTACATCAGAATCAGACATGAAGGCTTCAAAAATGTCACTCAAACAATTCTTCATGAAAACCTGCAGCTCGTTACAGTGAAATACAAACTTTGACAAACACTCTTATTTGGCCTGCTCGTTTCCATGGAAATGTGGTTCCTTTGGCTATAATATTCCACAGTATGCAATAAAACGTCTGTCCCCATGGAGTACGTTCTGAAGTGTGGTGTACATTACATACGGTGTCTTTAGGCTGTTCTATATTAATACTGCGGTTTAATAAAATAGAGTTTTGAGTCTTTTGAGCAGGTTTATATGAGAGAAGAAGAGAAGTATTACTGAGCTGTGTTTTGTGGTGATTAGCTTTAGGAAAGGGGGAGGGGTCAGTGTGTGTGTGTGTGTGTGTGTGCGTGTGTGTGTGTGTGTGTGTGTGGGTGTGCGTGTGTGTGCGTGTGTGTGCGTGTGTGTGTGTGTGTGTGTGTGTGTGCGCGCGTGTGTGTGCGTATGTGTGTGTGTGTGTGAGGGTAGGGGGGTCATCCAAGTTCAGCCCTGGTCAGGTCCTGACCATCTGCCCCAGACTCAGATTAGACTGAAGAGACAGAGAAACACACTTGTTGATTTGAATCTTTTGGCGCCTCTCGCAGTCCCTCTGTGTGTCCCTCTGTGTGTCCCTCTGTGTGTCCCTCTGTATGTCCCTCTGTGTGTCCCTCTGTGTGTCCCTCTGTGTGTCCTCTGTGTGTCCCTTTGTGTGTCCTCTGTGTGTCCTCTGTGTGTCCCTCTGTGTGTCCTCTGTGTGTCCTCTGTGTGTCCCTCTGTGTGTCCCTCTGTGTGTCCTCTGTGTGTCCCTCTGTGTGTCCCTCTGTGTGTCCCTCTGTGTGTCCTCTGTGTGTCCCTCTGTGTGTCCTCTGTGTGTCCCTCTGTGTGTCCTCTGTGTGTCCTCTGTGTGTCCTCTGTGTGTCCCTCTGTGTGTCCTCTGTGTGTCCCTCTGTGTGTCCCTCTGTGTGTCCTCTGTGTGTCCTCTGTGTGTCCCTCTGTGTGTCCTCTGTGTGTCCTCTGTGTGTCCTCTGTGTGTCCCTCTGTGTGTCCTCTGTGTGTCCTCTGTGTGTCCTCTGTGTGTCCTCTGTGTGTCCCTCTGTGTGTCCTCTGTGTGTCCCTCTGTGTGTCCCTCTGTGTGTCCTCTGTGTGTCCTCTGTGTGTCCCTCTGTGTGTCCTCTGTGTGTCCTCTGTGTGTCCCTCTGTGTGTCCCTCTGTGTGTCCTCTGTGTGTCCTCTGTGTGTCCCTCTGTGTGTCCTCTGTGTGTCCTCTGTGTGTCCTCTGTGTGTCCCTCTGTGTGTCCTCTGTGTGTCCTCTGTGTGTCCCTCTGTGTGTCCCTCTGTGTGTCCTCTGTGTGTCCTCTGTGTGTCCCTCTGTGTGTCCTCTGTGTGTCCCTCTGTGTGTCCTCTGTGTGTCCTCTGTGTGTCCTCTGTGTGTCCTCTGTGTGTCCTCTGTGTGTCCCTCTGTGCGTCCCTCTGTGTGTCCTCTGTGTGTCCTCTGTGTCCCTCTGTGTGACCCTGTGTGGCCCACTGTGTGTCCCTCTGTGTGTCCTCTGTCTGTCCTCTGTGTGTCCCGCTGTGTGTCCCTCTGTGTGTCCCTCTGTGTGTCCCTCTGTGTGTCCCTCTGTGTGTCCTCTTTGTGACCCTCTGTGTGTCCTCAGTGTGTCCCTCTGTGTGTCCTCTGTGTGTCCCTCTGTGACCCTCTGTGTGTCCTCTTTGTGACCCTCTGTGTGTCCTCTGTGTGTCCCTCTGTGTGTCCCTCTGTGTGTCCTCTGTGTGTCCTCTGTGTGTCCCTCTGTGACCCTCTGTGTGTCCTCTGTGTGTCCCTCTGTGTGTCCCTCTGTGTGTCCTCTGTGTGTCCCTCTTTGTGACCCTCTGTGTGTCCTCTGTGTGTCCCTCTGTGTCCTCTGTGTGCCCCTCTGTGTGTCCTCTGTGTGTCCTCTGTGTCCCTCTGTGTGTCCCTCTGTGTGTCCCTCTTTGTGATCCTCTGTGTCCTCTTTGTGACCCTCTGTGTGTCCCTCTGTGTGTCCTCTGTGTGCCCCTCTGTGTGTCCTCTGTTTGTCCTCTGTGTGCCCCTCTGTGTGTCCCTCTGTGTGTCCTCTTTGTGACCCTCTGTGTGTCCCTCTGTGTGTCCCTCTGTGTGCCCCTCTGTGTGTCCTCTGTGTGTCCTCTGTGTCCCTCTGTGTGTCCCTCTGTGTGTCCCTCTTTGTGACCCTCTGTGTCCTCTTTGTGACCCTCTGTGTGTCCCTCTGTGTGTCCTCTGTGTGCCCCTCTGTGTGTCCTCTGTTTGTCCTCTGTGTGCCCCTCTGTGTGTCCTCTTTGTGACCCTCTGTGTGTCCCTCTGTGTGTCCCTCTGTGTGCCCCTCTGTGTGTCCTCTGTGTGTCCCTCTATGTGTACTCTGTGTCCCTCTGTGCGTCCCTCTGTGTGTCCTCTGTGTCTCCACTGTGTGTCCCTCTGTGTGTCCTCTGTGTGTCCTCTGTGTGTCCTCTGTGTGTCCCTCTGTGTGTCTTCTGTGTGTCCCTCTGTGTCTCCACTGTGTGTCCCTCTGTGTGTCCCTCTGTGTGTCTTCTGTGTGTCCCTCTGTGTCTCCACTGTGTGTCCCTCTGTGTGTCCCTCTGTGTGTCTTCTGTGTGTCCCTCTCTGAGTTCTGTCTCATTCTTGACTATTTTCATCTGAAATGTCCAAAAGTCACAGCCACAAATGTTTTTTTCTTCTTTTTCCCCCTGATCATTTCTATCAGACAGTGACAGCACTACATAAAATACACTTTATGCCCTGTCCATCCTTCAACGTCTCTGTGTTTATCCTGCATTTGACCCATCCTTCAAGGTCTCTCTGTTTATCCTGCATTTGACCCATCATTCAACGTCTCTCTGTTTATCCTGCATTTGACCCATCCTTAAGCATCTCTGGTTATCCTGCATTTGACCCATCCTTCAGAGTCTCTTTGTTTATCCTGCATTTGACCCATCCTTAAGCATCTCTGGTTATCCTGCATTTGACCCATCCTTCAGAGTCTCTTTGTTTATCCTGCATTTGACCCATCCTTCAGTGTCTCTGAGTTAAACCTGCATTTGACCCATCTTTCAGCATCTCTGGGTTAAACCTGCATTTGACCCATCTTTCAGCGTCTCTATGTTTATCCTGCATTTGACCCATCCTTCACATTTTGGCGGCAGCAAGAAACAGAGTAAAAATAAGATCCCCAGCGAGCCTTAGATCCCTACAGAAACCATTATTCATTTCAGTCTGCACAAAGGCACCAAAATCATACATGTAATAAGCATTTCATTCCTCAAATTATTGTTATGTTTGGGGCTGGAGAGCTACTAGCAGCTCTCAAGCTACAAGTTGGAGACCCCAGCTCTAGGTTAAAACTGCATTTGTCCCATTTCTCAGTCCAGCACAGTGTAGAGTCTCTCGAGTTGAACCTGAGCTGGAGACAGGTGAGAGTCTCAGGTGGAGTTTGCTGTGGAACTGTCAGGTGCAGATGTGTTCAGCTGGTTTATGGTTCAGATCTCTGTCGTTCCTGGGCCGATCCACATGAAACACAAACTGGCACAAAGTTCAGCCTCTTCTGTGTCAACTAAAGTCAAATGATTTTCTCACAGTCACTTCAGGAAGTGGAGCCATTATCCAACCCCAAAGACGTGAAAGGACTTTAATTAAACCATAAGATCCAAGATTTGTGGATCAGAAGTTTGGAGATTTCTTTCAAAAACAGCGAATCTCCTGTAGAATTATACTGTATATCTCCTGCTCCCGCTCAAATTATAATATTTTTTGGAATGTGAATCAAATTTATTCTGAAAATTCAAGTATTAATCTTGAATTGTGAATGTAAAATGTGCTCCGCAGACACGAGACTGGCCTCCTGCTGCGACTCCCCCGAGTGGAGAGCCGGGTTCAGCAGAGGATCAGGCCCAGTGCTGCTGAAGGCACAGTCCTCCAGGGGCTTAACTCCGGAGAGGCCGAGGCAGAGATGGAGGGAAGAACAGAAAGAGAGGGGGAGGAGTCCAGACTTGCACTTGTTGTATCTGCAGACCTGATTCTGAATCTTATCTGAGGTTTCAGACATGCAGGGAGCCAAATCTACACCGTAATACTGTAGAGCAGATGATGTAGTGTTCAGATCATTTATTTGAGTAAGATGAACTAGTATGAACATGAGACGACAATTCTGCTCAAAAAGGAGTAGGAAAAAGTCTAAACTTATGAACTCGACTCGAACTCTTGCATTTAAGATTTTTTAAAACGCTGTAGGAACCCTGGGTGTGGGGAAACTGCTGTAAGACTCATTTACTGTCGTTAGTCTCACTGCACATAAGAGCCATTAGAGCCGTCTGCATCCAACAGACCCACTGTCTTTAAAACCATCAACTTAAAACCTCTTGATCTTGAACAGCTCAAACGATGTTCAGGGAATCTAACAACTCTCTTCCAGCTACAGCAGCTTAAACAAATTATTTCAAGATCAAAATGCTCATCATAACAACAAACTCAGAGGTGATAAACAATGTTATGAACCAGAATATAGAACTACTTTAAAGTCAGTGTCCATCTCAGTCAGTTCATCTGTGGAACGGATTATCATAGAACTAAAAGTGTGTCGTAGGGTTTGGTGGGATTCAAATTCTGCAATCAATTCAGCGTTTTTCCAGGGTGTTATCATGACTAATTGAGAATTATTTTGTAGCTTGTACCTAAACCATTCAGCAACAAAACAGACAAGACAAGAAAAGTGCAGAAGAGGCAGATTCAGGAACAAAAAGTAAAAGGCGACAGTCCACGGCGTGTGATGTTTCCCACTGCAGCGTGTTGTATCTGACAGACCCGCGCTCTCGCCACTCGGAGAAGTTCCCTTCGTGAAAGACCTTCTCCCAAAAGACTCGATTGTCGACTCCAGCACCAGAAGCAACAAGTGAAGATCGACTACTCGCGGTGAAGAAGAAGAGAAACTGAAAGTTGTTGAAAGAAAATGGTTCGGGAATGCATTTTTTTTTTATATATATATATATATAATTCACTGGTAAATAAATGGGATTAGAAACGACATCAGTAATCGAGTCTTTTAGGCTTTGGCCTGTGCAGTGGGAAATCAACAGAGGTAATGCTAAGGCTGTTTATAAAGTTGTTTTCTAACGTTTCCAGACACTAATGAGTGAACCAGGCAGAGCGTTTGGTTTGTTAGACTCGTGGCTGTTGTCAGATGGGTTAAAGTGGTGTTAAGCTTCTTCAGTCTGAAGCAAATTGCCGTTTTACGTGGAAGTGAAGAACTTGCCCCCATCACTGCACTAGTTTGTTGCCTTGACAGACTCACTGCCACAGCGAGATCTCCACCGAGGAAACTCTGATCTGTGCCATTTTTTGGCTTCTGACAGAATTCCACCACCTCTAGCGACGGACTTTAGCTTCAAACGTGCCCGAGTCCAACTTTAATTCTACTGAGTTTGACCTCATCTGTGTTTTGAAGTTATGCTCAGTCACACCCACAACAGTTCATATGAAAATGACTCAAAAAGAAGAATATGTTACAGCAACTTGACATAATAAAGTTAGTAGGACTAGTTCTAAAACTTTGAGTGTGCACAACATCATCGATATAATTACTTTAGTATTTTGAAGAAGAATAAATGTTTACATGATCGAGGAATACATTAATTTGGCTTTAAAATCAGAATAAACCATCATTTACTTCAGAATTAAGTTCAATGCTCTTTTTTAAAGCTGAATCCATTTTTATTCATAGCATAATTATTAGCATTTATAGCATTTATTCAGAGCAGACGACATTTTCACATTCTAGAATCTGGAAACCAAACAGCAGCGGAGGTATGAATGAGTCTGTGAAGCAAAAGGAGGAGAGCAGGAGAGGGGGAGAAGCCTGGGGCAGGTGAGGAGGAGGAGGAGGAGGAGCGTTGCAGGTACAAAGGTAAAAGACACAAAGGCGAGGACAGAGGGGCAGTTGTCGGTGGTTTTTACCCCCTGGAAAAGCCCATTCACATGTATCAGTGTATTGTGCTCCGGGTCGGGTAGGTCCAGGTTGGGTCTTTGGGGTCATGGGCTTATACAGTCGCTTTTGGGTAGGGCCTCTGGCTTAAACTGCGGGGGGACCTCCTACAGGGACCCCCCCCCGCGCTCTGTTGGTTTAACCCTGGGCTCTATCCCACACTTCACACACACAACACACACAAGCACCGCTGGGGGAGTCCTGCTCCTGTCCACACTCGGGCTGTGAGATACGACAGTTTTAAACTCCTGATGCCACCGCGATGATAAAAATACTGTGATTATCAACGTTAAATGGCAGTTCTTTCTTTTCTTTTCATTCTAAAAGTTCATTCTAAACACATTCAAGGTCCATTTCTGTACTGTGAATGTGACATTTTTAGTATCGATACCTGCGAAAAATGAGTATGAGTAGTTTCGATAATAGATTCAGTATCAATTAGTTTGTAAAACCTTAAACCTTTTGTAGCTTTTGAATCATGTGAAGAGGTCACGGACGCTTCATTTCACTTGTGCATCAATAAATGTGTCTGAGTTTTAGCCGCTGTGCACTTTCCTCACTGACAGTTGGTCCAAAATTCTGCTGTGTGACTTTTAAATGGAACCAAAAGACGTGAGCGTGTGAGATTATTTATCTTATTTCAAGAAAATATTTCTTTTTTTCTTATTTATTTAAATCTATAAACTAGTCAGAAATGCACAAAACAAACAAAATAAGTGTTCAGATGGAGTTTAAGACACTTTTTATGGATGTAAATGAGTGGATGTTGGGCTGAAATTGTCCAGTATCTCTGAACCTTCTGTTTGGAACATGGAAAGATTCACAGATTTCAAAGTTTTAGGAGAGTTCTGCAATTTGTCAATATGTTACCAAGCGGCAATTAGTCTGAAAATAAGGAAATAAAGGAGTTCATTAAGATTCATGAACTAAAATCAAGAATAAAACAAGTTTTATATTTAGTGTTAAGAATTTTCATCTTAATTTATTCTAGACTGTGTTTTATGCTTTATTTAGATCACTTCAAACTATTGCTTAGAATAAGTGATATTTATCTTATTGGGAGATTTATGAAGGTCTCCATATATTTCCTTATTTTAAGATTTCTTGATAAGTAAATTTAGTAAAAGCACTGACAGTTTCATTTGTTTCTAGAGCACATGTGTCAAACATGCGGCCCGGGGGCCAGATCCGGCCCTCCAAGACATGTAATCTGGCCCTCGGCTGATTTTTCTATTAAAATACTTAAAATTTTCAGATTTTTCTGTTAATTTTCTGCACCGTTTAGCATAGCAGCGTCTCCGGCGTTTCTGTACGTTGCGACTCCCACCAGAGCAGCACAAATGAAGACTTTCCTCTTTCCAAACGCTCTTAAAGGACGATCGTTTTGACTGTCGACCGTGACCCTCATCAGCAAAATGTCAAAAAATGAGAAAAGCAGATGCTGAGTTCAGGATTTCCCAAGAAAAATAGTCTAATTCTTATTTGTTGACAGAGGTGAATGGGAAATCTGTGCTCAGTGTGTTTGGAACAAGTGGCGTTGCTCGAGGAATATAATCTTAAACACCACTACGAGACACGGAGAAAAATACAATAACTTGAAGAGAGAACTGAGTTTTCTGATCCGGCCCTTTTGGGATCAAAGTAGGTTGCATACGGCCCCCGGACCAAAATGAGTTTGACACCCTTGTTCTAGAGCATCTGAACTTAAAACAAGAGTATTTTTCTACTTTTAAGGAGATTTCTGCAGTGCAGCTCCAGCTCGTGGGGCCTGAGACGACTTAAAACCAGAGAGGACGGGGCCTTCACTGGGACTGGCCCCAAACTCTAGAACGAACCAACAGCCCCACAGGGTTTTAAGTCTTGTCTTAAAACCCACTTTTGAGCTGTGTGCTCTATTTACTGCTATTTTAGGATGTGTGTGGTTCTGCTTTTATTTGATTTGACTGGTTTTGTTGTTTTAGGACTTTACTTTTTTGTTGTCTTCATTTCCTGATCTCTGTGCAGCACTTTGGAAACTGTTTTGTTCGTCAAATGTGTTCTAGAAATAAAGTGGATTTGGAGTTTCTGATTTTTGAGGAGTCGTCTCAGTTTTGCCTTTATGGTGAAGTTGGGGTTTGACTTTTCAAAGGATTTCTGTGAAAATCCCCCCACCCGCCCCCCTCTCTCCCCTCACCTGCCCCTCACTTGCCCCCTCACCTGCCCCAGGACGGACCTGATGAACAGCCCTCAGGGACGGCTTTTGGGGCCTGGTTTTGTGTCACTTTCACAGAACTAAAGGCCAAACATCCCCAAACACGAATGACAAAAGAGACAGAAAATAATAATCATCTGTCAGAGAAGCAGCACAGTTTCTACAGCTGGGGCAAAAACAAAAGGGCTTTGATCCACGGCGGGGGGGCAAAACAAGGAGCAGGCGCAGAAGAAGGAGCAGGGGCAGAAGAAGGAGCAGAGGTAAAAGAAGGAGCAGAGGTAAAAGAAGGAGCAGGGGCAGAAGAAGGAGCAGAGGTAAAAGAAGGAGCAGGGGCAGAAGAAGGAGCAGGGGCAGAAGAAGGAGCAGGGGTAGAAGAAGGAGCAGGGGCAGAAGAAGAAGCAGAGGTAAAAGAAGTAGGAGCATGGGTAAAAAAAGGAGCAGGGGGAAAAGAAGGAGAAGAAGCAAGTTCAGAAGAAGGAGAAGGAGTAAAGAAGAAGCAGAGGCAAAAGAAGTAGCAGCAGGGGTACAAAGGAGCAGGCGATGGGGCAAAAGAAGGAGCAGGAGCAAAAAAGGAGGAGCAAGTATAAAAGAAGGACAAGAATTCAATTCAATTTATTTTTCTAGCGCCCAAAATCGCAACAACAGTTGCCTCTAAGGGCGTTCCAAGAAGAAGAAGCAGGGGCAGAAGAAGGAGAAGGGGTAAAAGTAGGAGGAACAAGAGTTTGCTGCTTAAGTTGTTTATCCGTGCTGTTCCTGTTCATTCTCTTTTTTAATGTCAATTTGTTTTATCCAAATTGTATTTTTGAAAAAGTCTGATTTTAGAGTTTGAGTTTAGGTCAAATCACTCTCCAACAAAATGCTTCAAATCAAGGCGCTCATTGAGACAGTGAAGTATCTGCTGAAATACCTGGCTGTGTTAAAACTACAGGACCAGAACTAGACCAGGACTAGACCAGGACTAGACCAGGACTAGACCAGGACTAGACCAGGACTAGACCAGGACTAGACCAGGAGCAGCAGGCCTTTCTTGTCTTCCCTCTGACAGTCGTCAGGTTGATCAGAATCAGGCTGAACACTTTTCATGTCTCTGATCATGGAACACTTGAACATCCTGGTCCTCTCGTGGTGGAGCCACATGTGTCCGGATCTGAGCTGTGTGTTTTTAAGATGAAGAATCTTGATGACAGACGGAACTACACCACGCACAAAACAGGAGAGAGACAAGAGAGGGGGAGAGAGGGAGAGGAAAGACAGACAGATCCACAAGAAACAAGTAAAGAGGGCTGGGGCACAGGAGAGCGGAGGAGAGAGGGAAACTGATGTATACAAGCAAGAAACAACAGAGAGAGAAAAAGAGAGGGATGAAAAAAGAGAGGAATGAAGGAGCGAGAGGGAGGAAGAAAGAGAGGGATGAAAGAGAGAGTGGGAGACAGAGAGTGGGAGGCAGAGAAAGCAGAGCTGAGGACCTCCCTGAGAGAGGCTGTGTGGGGACAGAGGTCTGACCACATCACAGCAGCAGACTTCCTCCTCCACGTGCACGCTCACAAACACATGTGCACGCTCACAAACACATGTGCACGCTCCCACATGTGCACGCTCACAAACACGTGCACGCTCACAAACACATGTGCACGCTCACAAACACATGTGCACGCTCACACATGTGCACGCTCACAAACACGTGCACGCTCACAAACACATGTGCACGCTCACAAACACATGTGCACGCTCACACATGTGCACGCTCACAAACACGTGCACGCTCACAAACACATGTGCACGCTCACAAACACGTGCACGCTCACACATGTGCACGCTCACAAACACATGTGCACGCTCACAAACACGTGCACGCTCACACATGTGCACGCTCACAAACACATGTGCACGCTCACAAACACATGTGCACGCTCACACACGTGCACGCTCACACACGTGCACGCTCACAAACACGTGCACGCTCACACATGTGCACGCTCACACATGTGCACGCTCACAAACACATGTGCACGCTCACAAACACGTGCACGCTCACAAACACGTGCACGCTCACACATGTGCACGCTCACACACGTGCACGCTCACACACGTGCACGCTCACACATGTGCACGCTCATGTGCTCCACACACACAGGGGGAGTGTGTGAGTCTGGCTGCCTCATCCTGGAGCACATTGTGTTTAGATGTTCCTCCTCTGCGCTGTTTGATGGACAGAGCCACACAGACCTCAGGAGAGTCCAGTGTGTGAACCTACAGCACTCATGAAGGGAGAGCAGGGCTTCCCCCTCCCCAGACACCTCCTCCAGGGGGATTCCGTGGCATTCCCAGACAAAGACCTCCAGCATGTCCTGGGTCTGACACACAGGGAGGGCATCTGACACACAGGGAGGGCATCTGACACACAGGGAGGGCATGTGACACACAGGGAGGGCATCTGGGTCTTCCGCAGAGCCACCCATGAACACCTCCCCACCTTTTATTAAAATCCCTGTGGATATAACAGCACATGGATGTGCAGCTCAGGCTCAGATCTGCTCGTGTCCTCTGCGAGTTCATTCCTTGGCCTGAGCCTGGCATGTTTCTGTCCCTGACATGTTTCTGTCCCTGACATGTTTCTGTCCCTGACATGCTTCTGTCCCTGACATGTTTCTGTCCCTGACATGCTTCTGTCCCCGACATGCTTCTGTCCCTGACATGCTTCTGTCCCTGACATGCTTCTGTCCCTGACATGCTTCTGTCCCTGACATGCTTCTGTCCCTGACATGCTTCTGTCCCCAACATGCTTCTGTCCCCGACATGCTTCTGTCCCCAATGTGATCATGTCTCCAGTGTGCTTCTGCCCCCGACATGCTCATGTCCCCAGGGTGATCATGTCCCTGGCCTGTCCCTCACGTGCTTGTGTCCCTGCTGTACCCATGTCCCGGGCGTGCTCGTGTCCCTGACCTGTCCCGGGCGTGCTCGTGTCCCTCACCCGTCCCGGGCGTGCTCGTGTCCCTCACCCGTCCCGGGCATGCTTATGTCCCTGACCTGTCCCTGCCGTGCTTATGTCCCTGGCATGCTCCTGTCCCTGGCATGATTGTGTTCCTGGCCTGTTGGTGTCCCTGCAGTGCTTGTATCTCTGCTATGCTCATGTCCCTGGCCTGTCCTCAGTGTGCTCGTGTCCTCAGTGTGCTCGTGTCCCCAGTGTGCTCGTGTCCTCAGCGTGCTCGTGTCCCAGCGTGCTCGTGTCCTCAGTGTGCTCGTGTCCCTGGTGTGCTCGTGTCCCAGCGTGCTCGTGTCCCCAGCGTGCTCGTGTCCCTGGTGTGCTCGTGTCCCCAGCGTGCTCGTGTCCCCAGCGTGCTCGTGTCCCCAGTGTGCTCGTGTCCCCAGCGTGCTCGTGTCCCCAGCGTGCTCGTGTCCTCAGTGTGCTCGTGTCCTCAGTGTGGTCGTGTCCCTGGCGTGCTCGTGTCCTCAGTGTGCTCGTGTCCCTGGTTTGCTCGTGTCCCCGGTGTGCTTGTGTCCCCAGCGTGCTCATGTCCTCAGTGTGCTCATGTCCTCAGCATGCCTGTGTCCCCGGCTTGCTCATGTCCTCAGCGTGCCCGTGTCCCGGGTGTGAGTCGTGTCCTCAGTGTGGTCGTGTCCCTGGTTTGCTCGTGTCCTCAGAGTGCTCGTGTCCCCGGTGTGCTCGTGTCCTCAGTGTGCTCGTGTCCCCAGCGTGCTCATGACCTCAGTGTGCTCGTGTCCCTCGTTTGCTCATGTCCCCGGTGTGCTCTTGTCCCCGGTGTGCTCGTGTCCCCAGCGTGGTCATGTCCCTGGTGTGCTCATGTCCTCAGCGTGCTCGTGTCCTCAGCGTGCTCATGTCCTCAGTGTGCTCGTGTCCCTCGTTTGCTCGTGTCCCCGGTGTGCTCTTGTCCCCGGTGTGCTCGTGTCCCCAGCGTGGTCGTGTCCCCAGCGTGCTCATGTCCTCAGCGTGCTCGTGTTCTCAGTGTGGTCGTGTCCCTGGTTTGCTCGTGTCCCCGGTGTGCTCTTGTCCCCGGTGTGCTCGTGTCCTCAGTGTGCTCGTGTCCCCGGTGTGCTCGTGTCCCCAGCGTGCTTGTGTCCTCAGTGTGCTCGTGTCCCCAGCGTGCTCATGTCCCCAGCGTGCTCGTGTCCCCCGTGTGCTCGTGTCCTCAGTGTGCTCGTGTCCTCAGCGTGCTCGTGTCCCCGGTGTGCTCGTGTCCTCAGTGTGCTCGTGTCCTCAGCGTGCTCGTGTCCCCGGTGTGCTCATGTCCTCAGCGTGCTCGTGTCCCCAGCGTGCTCGTGTCCCCGGTGTGCTCATGTCCTCAGTGTGCTCATGTCCTCAGCGTGCTCATGTCTTCAGTGTGCTCGTGTCCCCAGCGTGCTCGTGTCCTCAGTGTGCTCATGTTTTCAGCGTGCTCGTGTCCTCAGCGTGCTCGTGTCCTCAGTGTGCTCATGTTTTCAGCGTGCTCGTGTCCTCAGTGTGCTCGTGTCCTCAGTGTGCTCGTGTCCTCAGTGTGCTCGTGTCCCTGGTGTGCTCGTGTCCCCAGCGTGCTCGTGTCCCCAGCGTGCTCGTGTCCCGGTGTATGGGAGCGATCAGGAGGGATTGGAAAAGACGTGGGCGCATGTTTGTGTGGCTCTAAACTGGAGGTCAGGGGAGAAGAGGAGGACTGTAAATACTGAGTCAAATCAAAGACACAAACTCAAAGTCGGGGATTTCCGCCCTACTGCAGCGTCGGCCGTGCCGGGTCCACGTCTCCGTCTGACCACCCCACACACGAGGAACTGGTCTTCATCAGGAAGTGCACGGAGCACACTGAGGGAGCAGGAAGTGAAAGTCGCACATGGGCTCTGATATCACGGGGTTCTATAGGGTAAAATATTCAATACAGACGGGGCGGCTAAAGGAAATACAGCTAAAATGTAGGTTTTTCTTGTAATAAATAGGGATGTAACAATAGCTGAAATGGTGATATTGTATCGTCAAAGGTCTCACAATATAATGGTACGGTGAGATGTATATGGTGAAAATATCGTACAGAGAGATTTGGATATCGTTCCATCCTTAGTAATAAAGCAAGTTAATGGTTTTGTCAGCAGTAGGAAATATGACATTAAAGATTTGAGAATAAACTTTTTGACTATTTCATGACAAAGTACAATGTTATTAATCAGGAAATGTGTCTTTTGCCCCATCTGGGAGTCATCACATTCTAGAATCTGAAACACAGACACAAAATGGCGGCCCTGGACAGGTGGGGGGGGGGGGGCAGCGGCTGCAGGTGAGGCAGGACTGGCCCGGTGTAAAAGGGACCCGCCGATCAGTGACCCGGGGCGCTCACAGCAGGAATCAGGAGGGACTGTAAAAGAAATGAAAACAGATAAAACAAATGAGAGAACTGGAGGCGTGGGGCTGTAACAGTGGGTCAAATGCAGGTCGGGATGGGACGACCACGATTGTAAATATGTAGTTTTTTTTTTGTTTAATTTTATTCTCATTTGAATCCAATGCATAAAAAGTGGTTGTTTGGAGTGAGACGAGGCAAGTCAAAAAGTGAAGTTTATGGAGACAGTGCTCAGTGTGTTTAGTATGTGTTTAGTGAGTTCAGTGTGTGTTCAGTGTGTGTTCAGTGTGTGTTCAGTGTGTACTCAGTGTGTTTAGTATGTGTTTAGTGAGTTCAGTGTGTGTTCAGTGTGTGTTTAGTGTGTACTCAGTGTGTTTAGTATGTGTTTAGTGAGTTCAGTGTGTGTTCAGTGTGTGTTTAGTGTGTGTTTAGTGTGTTGAGTGTGTGATGAGTATGTTGAGTGTGTTGAGTGTGTGTTGAGTGTGTTCAGTGTGTGTTGAGTGTGTGTTTAGTGTGTTCAGTGTGTGTTCAGTGTGTTGAGTGTGTGTTGAGTGTGTGTTCAGTGTGTGTTCAGTGTGTACTCAGTGTGTTTAGTGTTTGTTTAGTGTGTTCAGTGTGTGTTCAGTGTGTGTTTAGTGTGTGTTCAGTGTGTGTTAAGTGAGTTCAATGTGTGTTTAGTATGTGTTCAGTGCATGTTCAGTGTGAATTCAGTGTTTGTTTAGTGTGTTCAGTGTGTGTTTAGTGTGTTTAGTGTGTTCAGTGTGTGTTTAGTATGTTCAGTGTGTGTTCAGTGTGTACTCAGTGTGTTTAGTGTTTGTTTAGTGTGTTCAGTGTGTGTTCAGTGTGTGTTTAGTGTGTGTTCAGTGTGTGTTAAGTGAGTTCAGTGTGTGTTTAGTATGTGTTCAGTGCATGTTCAGTGTGAATTCAGTGTTTGTTTAGTGTGTTCATTGTGTGTTCAGTGTGTTTAGTGTGTTCAGTGTGTGTTTAGTATTTGTTTAGTGTTTGTTTAGTGTGTTCAGTGTGTGTACGGTGTGTGTTTAGTGTGTTTATTGTGTGTTTAATGTGTTCAGTGTGTGTTTAGTATGTTCAGTGTGTGTTCAGTGTGTATTCAGTGTGTGTTCAGTGTGTGTTCAGTGTGTTCAGTGTGTGTTCAGTGTGTTTAGTGTTTGTTTAGTGTGTTCAGTGTGTTTAGTGTTTGTTTAGTGTGTTCAGTGTGTGTTGAGTCTGTTCAGTGTGTATTCAGTGTGTATTCAGTGTGTATTCAGTGTGTTCAGTATGTGTTCAGTGTGTGTTGAGTCTGTTCAGTGTGTGTTGAGTGTGTTCAGTGTGTGTTTAGTGTGTGTTCAGTGTGTGTTCAGTGTGTGTTTAGTGTGTGTTCAGTGTGTGTTTAGTGTGTGTTCAGTGTGAATTCAGTGTGTGTTCAGTGTGTGTTTAGTGTTTGTTTAGTGTGTCCAGTGTGTGTTTAGTGTGTTCATTGTGTGTTCAGTGTGTTTAGTGTGTTCAGTGTGTGTTTAGTATGTTCAGTGTCTGTTTAGTGTGTTCAGTGTGTGTTCAGTGTGTTCAGTATGTGTTCAGTGTGTGTTCAGTATGTTTAGTGTGTGTTTAGTGTATTCAGTGTGTGTTGAGTCTGTTTAGTGTTTGTTTCGTGTGTTCAGTGTGTTTAGTATGTTCAGTGTGTGTTCAGTGTGTGTTTAGTGTGTATTCAGTGTGTGTTCAGTGTGTTCAATATGTGTTCAGTGTGTGTTCAGTGTGTTTAGCATGTGTTTAGTGTGTTCAGTGTGTTCAGTGTGTTCAGTGTATGTTGAGTGTGTTCAGTGTGTGTTGAGTGAGTTCAGTGTGCTCAGTGTATGTTCAGTGTGTGTTCAGTCTATGTTCAGTGTATCTTCAGTTTGTTCAGTGTGTGTTCAGTGTGTTTAGTGTGTGTTCAGTGTGTGTTTAGTGTGCTCAGTGTGTGTTTAATGTGTGTTGAGTGTGTGTTGAGTGTGTTCAGTGAGTTCAGTGTGTTCAGTGAGTGTTTAGTGTGTGTTGAGTGTGTTGTGTGTTCAGTGTGTGTTTAGTGTGTTCAGTGTGTTGTGTGTTTAGTATGTTCAGTGTGTGTTCAGTGTGTGTTCAGTGTGTGTTTAGTATGTTCAGTGTGTGTTCAGTGTGTGTTCAGTGTGTGTTTAGTGTGTTCAGTGTGTGTTCAGTGTGTATTCAGTGTGTGTTCAGTGTGTATTCGGTGTGTGTTCGGTGTGTGTTCAGTGTGTATTCAGTGTGTTTTTATTGTGTGTTCAGTGTGTATTCAGTGTGTGTTCAGTGTGTGTTCGGTGTATGTTTAGTGTGTTCATTGTGTGTTCAGTGTGTTTAGTGTGTTCAGTGTGTGTTTAGTGTGTATTCAGTGTGTGTTTAGTGTGTGTTTAGTGTGTATTCAGTGTGTGTTGTGTGTGTCCATTGTGTGTTCAGTGTGTGTTTAGTGTGTATTCAGTGTGTGCTCAGTGTGTGTTTAGTATGTGTTCGGTGTTTGTTTAGTGTGTTCATTGTGTGTTCAGTGTGTTTAGTGTGTGTTGTGTGAAAACACTCTGATCCTAATGAAGAAAGAACGAAGGAGAGGGAGAGGAGAGATGAAGAGGAGAGAGAGGAGATGGAAAGAGGAAAGGGAAGAGAGAGGAAGGAAAGAGGAGAAGGAGAGTGGAGCGAGAGGCACAGAAAGAGAGGGAGAGCGAGAAGAGAGATGGACAGAAAGAGGAGAGAAGGAGAGTGAGAGAAGAGAGGAGAGAGAAAGAGGAGAGGGAGAGGAGAGGGAGAGAGATGAGGGTTGGAGAGAAAGAGGAGAGAAGGAGAGTGAGAGAAGAGAGGAGAGAGAAAGAGGAGAGGGAGAAAGAGAGAGGAGAGATGGAGAGTGAGAGAAGAGAGGAGAGAGAAAGAGGAGAGGGAGAAAGAGAGAGGAGAGACGGAGAGTGAGAGAAGAGAGGAGAGAGAAAGAGGAGAGGGAGAAAGAGAGAGGAGAGATGGAGAGTGAGAGAAGAGAGGAGAGAGAAAGAGGAGAGGGAGAAAGAGAGAGGAGAGATGGAGAGTGAGAGAAGAGAGGAGAGGGAGAAAGAGGAGAGGGAGAAAGAGAGAGGAGAGACGGAGAGTGAGAGGAGGAAAGGAGGAGAGTCACGCGAAAGGAGAGAGGGACAGAAAGAGGAGAGGGAGAGGAGTGTGGAGAGCGAGGGGGGAAAGAGGAGAGCGAGTGCGGAAAGGGAAGAGTGTGTGTGGAGAGGACAGAGGGCTGCTGTGCCCCCGACAGGACAGCACTGGTACTGCAGCTGGACACAGGCCTTTAAACTGCAGCTGCTCCGTTTAATGTCTCCACTTTTTTCATAATCATCACATTTTATTTCCTCTTGGTTACATCATTTTTTATCAAATCACATGTTATTTTTGCTGTTGTATTAGCTAGAAAATTGGACCAATATTCAATTTACTTAAAACGGACTTAAACTTCTAAAAAAAAAACGTTCTACGTTAAAATAAAGTGTACCATTGTTTACTATAAATGAAAACCGTAATACTTTTCCTTTTCAGATCCGATTCCCAAAGGATTAAAGCGTCTCATCTTAATGTCACATTACGGAAGTTTTCCGGGGGAAGCCTATTGTCCGTTTGAGCGCATGGGATTATATCGTTTTGCCTGAAAAGTTCCACAGTACAGCGTTTTTTATCTATCGTATACTATTTATTCAATTACAGGTGTTTTTATTGCTCTAAAAACATGTATTCTTACTGTGACTGCGGACGCCTCTCCACAGATCTGACCTGTAACCTGCCCTCACCTTCTTATCTACATGGAGATACCGTGTGTACGTGGAATACTGCGGAACATTCCGGACAAATAAATCCTTAGAAATCGAGTTTGAAAATATAGAAACGTGACGACGCGCCACAACACTACAACGCGTGAACACCTCCACTCATTTACCTTGACCGGAAAAGTTCCACAGTGCAGCTTTAAACCCTTCTTCCGCCGCTTCTCTCCGATCTGCCCCTGTCCCGGGTTTACGGTGTGAGCGGCCGGCCTGCAGCTCCCCCCGCGCACCTCAGCAGCTCTGATTGTGTTTTCAAGCTGAGCCTCAAAGCGCGTCGCCGTTGTTATGGTAACGCGCCATGCCTCAGGTGAAGCTCCGAGGTCCCCGGGGTCCCTGAAGGTGTCCCGGTGGGGGGGGGGGGCCCTGCTCAGATAAGGGACCCGTGACTGTGAAGCCCACTTCCTGCTCATTAGACGTCATCAGTGATAAGGAGTTTGATCAGGGGCTTTTCAATGGGGCTCATCCGCATTGTGGAACTTTTCCGGTGGAGGCTCCGTCGGGAAGGTTCCACGGTAGGGCATTAAACCTTCCTATGTTCATGGGGACCGAACCCGGACCAAGTTACAGGTCAGATCTGCGTCAGAACACCTGTTTTTTTTAGGTATTTTTGAGTGATAAAACCACCTGTAGTTAGATAAATGTAAAGTAGAACTGTTTAAAGTCACACTGCGGGACATTTCAGGCAGAGCAATGACGTATCCATAGAAACAAGTTGCATAAAGTCACACCGTGCGCGTTTAAGCCATGTTATAATGCCGTTACTTCCTCAAAAACAGACCTGGAGTTGCTTGTGTAACTGATTATTATTAGTCTGTCTACATCTCCAAAGCTCAAAATGCTCTGTTCCACCTTGTGATGTCATGAAGTGTTTTTTTTTTTTTTTGAACAGCTCCTTTTACTTTTAATTCAGTGGAGATTGGAAATTCTCGGGCTGAAACGATCCAAATGATTCTAGTAATGGAGTTTAAGGCGCTCTCCGTGCATCACCGCGTGACATCACAAAGTGGAACAGAGGGTTTTCTTTGACGAGTCTGAAGAAGAACTCGGCCTAAATGTGCAGCGTTTGTGCGTAAAACACGTCTGAAGGAAACAAAACACAACTCCATATCTGTGTGTGATGATGAAACAATAGAAAAGCGTAATATGGGCCCTTTAAGTCAAATTAAAGTGTCAAACAAGCGGGGAAATTCTTTTTTTGTGAGAAAAACGTAAATATAACATGTTTATTCTTTATATTTTTGTGATTTTAACCCTTTTAACCCTATAATAATAGTTTTATTTATTGAAACACCTGGTTTTTTGTCTGTTTTTCTTTTTTTAATGACTCTTATTTTTGACATACTCGCTCACTATCAACCAGATCTGTGTTTTTAATGAAGATTGAATTAAATTGTCTATTTTAGTCAATAACTGTGTCAAAAAATGTCCTTTGTGTAAATCATTTAGAGCAGAAGTGTCAAGTATTTACCATTCTTATGCCATTAAATACTTAAAACGGTGTGTTATAAGACGAAAAGGCCAAAAAGGAATCGAATTTTCTTCGACTTTCAAGCCCCGTTTCAAGCCCCGTTTCGCGGCTTTCAGCGCCACTTTGAACGATTAAAATTGCACGAAGTAGCGCGGAGTTCTGGTCATTTGAAATCGCGGGGTCCCCGGTCACACCTGCGCTAGTGTAAAACGGTTAATTTGTAATTAAAACGTCTTTAAAAGTTTGCCACATATTTAGAGTTTTGTATTTCTGCATTTGACGCTGGATTCTCCCTGAAAGCGCTGGCGCGGATGGAGCGCTCGGTCTGAGGCAGCACAAACAGTCGGCTCCGCGCGTACGTCACCCCCTCGGGCGCTGTGGGTGGGGCCCTCGGCAGGGGCGGCGCCTTGTGGGTGGCGGTTTGTCTTTTAGTCCGCACTCTCGTGTCGGTGCGCTTCATTCAGCTCTGGCGCTGCGCTGTGTCCGGACCATTACGCGCGCACACGGCGGCAGCACAGGGACGCGCACGCACCACAGCACTTTTTTTTTTGTTTTTTTCGCACGGGAATAACGCACGTACGGACGGGATACACGCGCACCTGTCCCGGACTCGCATTTGGACCGTAGCCCTTATGTGTGGATGGGACCAAACGGTGAGTGTCCGCGACGTGATTTCAGGAGATTTCTTCTGCTTTTCTCCGGACTGAACTTTGTGAACTGAGGAATTTGAGTTTTACTTTTTGTTTTGACGTGTCTTAGTTTTCTACAACTTTCTGGTGCGTAACACTGAACCAAACTTGGATTTTTAATACATAAAAGCCACAAATGCACGGCTTTCTTAAAAACAAATATTAAAGCAATGTTGTTGTTTTTTCAGTTCAAAACGTCAAATTTGGCATTTTTCGTTTGGGAAGCTGTTAACGGAAAGATCTAAGCACTTTGATGCCAAAAATATGATCATTTACTCATTTAAACATAGGAATATAAACGTGAAGGATGTTAATTTTAAAACACGTTAGAGAAAAAGAATGAACTCTTTGAGTAAAATGCGTAAAATGGCACTTTTTTTTTGATCCATAAACGAATTTTTACTAAAAACTCTGCAGCTAAAATACACTTTTATATTGAAACTATTTTTTATTCCTCAATAGAACGGTTACAGGCCAATTATTTGACTTGAAAACAATAGGATGTTACGCGCTGTTATTACATCATATTATGGACAGATACGCGGGCGTGCCTAAAGCCTAAAGCCTAAAGCCTAAATCTACAATTATTTCGTTTCTTTTTTGATTTAATTGTTCTGTTTTCTAATTTTGACTCGTGTAGCTGTTGTTTTGTTTGCTGTCGCTTCTAAAACGCACCGTCACCGCTTCCTTCTGCGCGCCTCATGGCCTCGCTCCGCTTCTCTCCGCTCCTGAACTCCAGCCCGGCGCTAGATTAAAACAGAACTCGTTTTTTGTCGCGTTGTGTTTGGGCCGAAACGACCTCTCGTTTTCATATGAGACCGAAAAAAGACGCGGTGCCCTTTTCTTGGTTTCAGTTTGGACTTTTCGTTGCTGCAGCTGCGGATGCGAAAAAAAACAACGAGCCTGAATTTCCTCCGCGCTGAGTTTAGGCTCACTCCTCCTGTCAGGCTGAAAAATATTAGGTCTTTTTAAAATTTCCTGCATTGTCAGAACCTTTTCCGTCGGTTTCGTTCGTTCCTTTAAACGTAATCCTGTTTGTTCTCAATTTTACGCAATTAGGCATCGTGCGTAATTGCACCTTTTATTATCGAAACCACATTTTGTTATTGCAATTGTTAAATTTTGTATATATATTTTAACCACCAAACTAGATTACATGAGGCCCAGGCTGGAGTTATAGTTAGAATCCCAGTAGATTTGTTGTCATGGTTGTCAATAAACCAGCAGTTTGTCCATCCGTATGTCATAATTTTGCCTTCCAATGGGACTTGTAGATGAGCTGTTGTTTTTTGGAGAATTGCGTAATCTTTAACAATAATTTTTCACGTTATTTCTTTATGCATTTGGCAGTGAAGGTCTGGTTTAAAAGTCGAGCAAAAGTCGTAATGATTTTTGGTTCATTTTATTCCCTGTGACTCGCTGCGGTCAAGCCTCAGCTCCGCGATTGGACCTCCGCCTGTCCCCGGTGCCCGGACGGTTTGCCTGCCCCGTGTGGGCCCTCTCCTGCCCCGCGCGGAGCAGGCCCGGGACCCGCGACAGGCTCCACTCTCGCGCTTGTGGGGTCGTCTTTTTGGTCTATATTTAGCTTCGTTCACACAGAATTGGCTTCCTTCCTGCGCCTTTGGTCCCACAGCGCGCGGATCCAAAAAGGAAACCGGAGGAAACGCGTCTTATCTGGGGATGTGTTCAAACAGGGAGACCGTGGAAGATCCGGAAATCTGACACTGGAAAAGGAGCGAGACTGATAATTAGTTTTACTCAACATTTGTTTAGCCTTTTGCGTAAAGATATCGGGAAAAAAATGTTTATGGAAATTACCGGGTTTAAGCTTTTTGTTTTACGCAGCATTTTGAGATTTTTGTTTTTTTGTTTTAAATTGTTAATCACCATGACAACAGTCGTAATTTCTCATCATTCTTGAACCCACATGTGTTTATAATAAGCTGTACAGCAGCTCTTTACAATATTTGACCATTTGACAATTCGGTTTTATTCCAATTTTCTGTTTTTTGTACTTTTGCACTTCGGAATTTAAAGATTTTTGAGATAAAACAATTGGGAGACATTTAAAATGTGTGAAGTTAAGCCAGTGTCTTTGTTTATTTTTCTCAGTTTTCTCAGCCATTTTCTCACCTCTTCACATCCCAGTTCTTAAAAAAAGAAAAAAAAAAATGTGAAAATGTGTAAAAATGTAGATTTCAGTGCAAACTTGAGGTCAAACTCATTATTTTGTGTGATATTTCTCCCTCAGGTGACCTCTCATAGCGCTGCCATGTTGACCAGTGAGGGGGCGCACGCCGTAGACCAGGACAAGATGGTGGCCGTGGCCAGCGCCAGCTTCATCGCCGGCAGCGTCAGCGGCAGCATCAGCGACGAGCCCGTGAGCGACAGCGACGTGGAGCTGGACGTGGAGGAGGTGGAGGAGGCGGAGGAGGACGAGTACCTGTCCAAGGCGGCCGACGTGACGCACTGGAGCGAGACCCAGTTCGAGGAGAGGTGCACCTACGTCGTCAAGGACACCGCTGTGGGGTCGGAGGTCGCGGCGCCGACGAGGGCCGAAGCGACGTTACCCCGGAATCTGATGTTCAGATACAGAGCCGACAGCAGAGAGGTACATGAGAAAACTGAAAGCTTCTGTGTGCGGGTTTAAAACATGACTTATTCAGGAGTTCTCAGTAAATGTGAAAGAACGAGAGCGCCAACAAAGGTCCTTCTGCAGTCGTACCAGAACCACTGGCCACCTCCATTTTTGGATGCAGTCGTTTGTGAATAATGTTCCAAATCAGCAACATATTTACAAGTTGATCTGGAAAACCTATATTACACTAACACGGTCCTGAAAGGGCTTAGAATCTAAGGGACCGTTCACTTCCGTAACACCAAAGTTAGGACTCAACTGGGGCTAGATCTAAATTTAGACCAGGACTAGACCAGGATCAAACCAAAGTCTACATCAGGACTAAACTGGACTCAGTATATTACATTAACACGGTCCTTAGAGGGTTGATAATCTGAGAGTGCACTGACGTTTTCACACCAAAAGTAGGACTAAACTGGAGCTCAGTCTGAAATGAAACCTAAAACTCAACCTGGACTAGACCAGGACCAAACCAAAGTCTATGTCAAGTCTAAACTGGACTCAATATATTACATTAACTCTGTTATTAGAGGGTTTATAATCTAAGAGTGTGTTCAACACCAAAATTAAGACTAAACTGGAACTTAATCTGAAACAAAACCTGGACTAGAAAGGGACTAAACCAGGACTAGACCAGGACCAAACCAACGTCTACATCAGGACTAAACTGGACTCGTTATATTACATTAAAACGGCCCTTAGAGGGTTTATAATCTGAGTGCGTTGATGTTTTCACACCAAATTTAGGACTAAACAGGGGCTCAATCTGAAACAAAACCTGGACCAAACTAGGACTAAACCAAAGACTCAGTATATCACATTAACACTGTCCTTAGAAGGTTTATAATCTGAGAATGTGTTCACGTTCTTGGACTAAATTTGGGCTCAATCTAAAAAAACAAAACCTGGACTAAACCGCGACTAAACCTTAAACTAGACCCGGACTAACTCAGAACTAAACCAGGACTGGCCCAGGACTACACGAGCGTCTACATCAGGACTAAGCTGGGCCCAAGTGTGAATGCGAAACTGCTCTATGACTATAATCTCGTTCCAAACAATGTGAAAATATAACCTCAAAATGATCCACTGTATTTAGAACTGCATTTTCAGCACGTTAACAAATAAACACACGGTCAAATTTCCCGAGAAAGTACCTGACTGACCGTATATGTGAGTAATTAGTAAACACAGATTGAGACAGAGATTTTTAGTCAGAGTTTAACGGCGCTGAGTCAAGATCTGAGTCACGTGACCCAGGAGGGGGGGTAACCGCAAAAATCTGCATCCCCAGGCTCAAAAAAACCACATCACGCTTGGATTAAACGTGACGTAGAACGCATTTATACACCTGCGATCCCCGCTCCTGCTGACAGGGGGCGCTGCGCATGTAGGACGTCAGGTTTGGCCTCAAAAACACCTGCGTTTTGACCTTTTCCGAGACGCCGTATTGTGAGCGACTTTACTGAAATGGATCAGGAGTTTGGAGACTTGATTTGGTCCGAAAAAGGTCAAATGGAGGATGCTACTGAATTCTGCAAAAACGAAAGACCTCAATCGTAACTTAGCTGCAAAACAAATTCGAATTGATAACTAGATTTGTTTTTTTTCTGTCTAGAATAAAAAAAAAATATAAAATTTAGCTACAGTTTTGTCTTGATACTAAAATTTCAAACTCGATTTTTGACGGGGAGAATCATTTTTAGTCACTTTTGTCAATTTTAAAGACAAAAATTTGACGTTTTTGCCGGTTTGGTGATTTTTTTTTTCGTACCGATACTTGTTCAAATGGGTATCTAGTTTCAATATAAGTTAAGTATCGATTAGTATCTGATTTCCGATACTTCTAAGAGCCCTACTTAGCGCTCCCATTTTGTCAAAGTGGCAAAAGTTCAAATGACTGATAGTATTGATTTTCCGGAGCTGAAAATGAGTGGAGCGCTGTGTGAACGCGGGTCAAAAGTTTGCGTTCTGACACTCGAAATCTCAGAGTAAACGCGGCGCAAAGAGAGTATGGATTTTCTCATCAGGTTATCAGCGAGGCATTTAGACACACTGAGCACATGAAACAACGGCCTGTGAGTTATCTGCACCGGGGCGAGAGGAAGTGAAGGGGCCGGGCTGGGTGTTAAAGCTGCATTGTGCAACTTTTCCAGCGGAGGATCTGTCCAGCGCTTTGTCTGGAATGTTTCACAGTTCGGCATTAGACCTTTCTGTCTTTACGGAGACCGAACCGGACCAAGTTACAGGTCAGAACGCCTGTTTATTTTGGGTATTTTTGAGCTATAAAACCACCTGTAATTGAATAAAAGTAAAGTAGAACTGTTTAATGTCACACTGCGGAACATTCCAATGACATATCCACAGAAACAAGCATTTAACAGACCGGAAAAGTAACGCAATGCAGCTTTAAATAAAGTTAGCAGATAATAATAATGAGTGTGGTTGGGGTTTTGATTGACAGGTCTATCAGCCAATCACGTTGCAGTACAAGAGTGTGATTTAGGAAAGGCGTCGCTTTTTATATATATTGTCTCGTCTATAGTCATAAAATGTACAAAAAAATTGACATCATTTCGCTTGCCAATAATTTTTTTGGTAATTCTTGTTTAAATAACCCCTAATTTTCACAGAATGTATCGAAACAGGTCAAGAATTTATATGTAATGCTTTATTTTTGGTCTGTTTTCATGTCATTCACTCCCGTTCACTTCTCTTTTCATGTTGATGTTGGTTCTACCAGATACTTTAGCCCAAGTCCAAATTTGTTTGTCGGTCGTTGAAGTTTTTCCCAAATTTTGCATTGAAAGCTGCACTGCACCGTCTTGGGTGAGCGTTTGTGAGCAGATTCCAAGGCACAAAGTGACTCGACCTGAAAACAGAACAAAAATATTTCATAAAAAATATAAAATCTCTCTTTTCCAAATGTGTTGTGTGTTGTTAATGTGAAACAGGGTGGGCGTCGATAAGCTTCTCACTTCTGCCTGCTCCTTTTGGGCGTCTAATTTGCTCTTTATTTCTGCGGATGCCTCTGTTGTCGTTATTGATATTGTTCTTTGCGATCTGCACCACTGTGATACTTAGATGCTCAAATAAGAGAAAGAAGTGAAGAAATCTCGATCTGTTTCTCTACATTCTGTGAAAATTTGAGCTTATTTCAACATCGTCGGCCTGTGAAAAGATGTCATATTGTTTGGGACACACTGTATATTCAGTTGTTAGATATTGAAACCTGCAGTATGTCACTTTTCTGTTGCTCCTCGTATCCATGGAGATGTGCAGCTTTGTGTAGAACGTCCCACAGTGCGGCATTAAACTTCTCTACTGTATCTTCCGTTTATGCAGTGATTTGATTGTTAAAAACGCCTCGAAAAACGTGCATTCTCACTGTGAGGGCGGCCGCCTCTCCACAGATCTGACCTGTAACTTGACTTTGTGGTGTCTTTTTATGAGACTTAGACTTCGGCAGATTTGATTGGTCCACAAGGGAATTTATTTGGACACAAGAGAGAGAGTAAAAAAAGCGTAAAAAGTAGTAAAAGTAGTACCGTAATAAGAAATTTAAAATAAGTAGCAAAAAAAAGAGCAAGAGACGAGTGTGAAATAAGACATAATTATATAAATGTAAATGTACAAGTCAAAAGAAAATAAAAACATAAGGAATAAAATCTCAGCTTTATACAAGAGGTCATACAGTGAATTGGGGTTTTCATGTGTTTCTTAATCTGTAAAAGCGCTGTGAGTTCACTTGTGTGTGTGAGTTCAAATAAATAAAACCTTTCTTTACGTTGCCCAGGTGATGGGAGTGTGTAGCCGTGAGTACATTCCCAGAGGCACCCGCTTCGGCCCTTTGGTGGGAGAGGTCTACACCGCGGAGACGGTGCCCAAGGACGCCAACCGGAAGTACTTCTGGAGGGTAAGAAAACTGAAAAATCACTAAATCCTTACACCAGCGCCACTGTCCGGTCCTGAATCTGAGCCTTTCCCTGGGAGATCCGGGGGAGCACTTCCTATGACCGCATCCAGGAAGTGTGTCGAACAGGAAGTGATGTAGCCGTGACACAAATAGCGCAGAGAGAGAGAGGGCTTCCTGTAAACACAAGCGCCGCTGGTGAATGAATGAAAGAGAGAGCGCGGGGACGGAGGAAAGGAAGGAAGAGAAGATGTTTACGTGCTGCGCGTTCATGTTTAGCTTCGAATCACAAAAAGTCACAAAAAGGAACATTGTCCCCGCAGAAACCAAAAGTCCCACTTTAGTCCGAGGCTTTATGTAGTCCTGGTTTAGTTCTGGTCCAGCCCCGCTTTAGTCCTCACATATTCCTGGTTTAGTCCACGTTTAGTCCTGGTCAGGGTGAGCAGATTTTCAACATAAAAAACTAGGACATCCCTGGTTTGTGGTGGGGGGTAATAATAACACTGTGAAATTATTGCACAGTGAAGGAAAATTAAACACTTGGCACTGATGTGAGTCACTATAGTCACATTTTCTTTGTGTTTTGGTCATTTTTAAGCAGATTTTCTGTATTTTATCTAAAAAAACAAATTTCTGCCTCTCTTTACTGTTGGCAGGATCAGACTGGACAAAAATAGGGACATTTCCTGGGACATTTCTTGTATAAAACTGATGCAAATGACTGGTTTTAGACAGGGGTGTAATGTAATCCAAGTCTCAGGATACAATATCATCACTGTATGACCCTCAAGGTACAATATTTATTGCGATGTAGTGGGAAAGTTCACGATGATATTCTGATATTCTACAGAATAACAAGACTGACTCTAAAACGCTTTGACCAGTTCATTTGGTACAACATTTATTGTCATTAGGGATGGAACGAAATCCAAATCTCTCTGTACCAGATTTATTACAATATTTTGTGAAGGAGGAATCTGCTCCTTTTTCCTCTAAAAATGCTTCACAGACTTAATAATAATAATAATAATAATAATGCATCAGTTTTATACAGCGCTTTTCTGGACACTCAAAGACGCTTTACAGCATTATTCATTCACTCCAGACCCGGTGGTGGTAAACTACTATTGTAGCCACAGCTGCCCTGGGGCAGACTGACGGAAGCGAGGCTCCAGTCTGCGCCATCGGCCCCTCCGACCACCACCAACATTCACGCACACACCACTTTCATACTAGGCAATGTGGGTGATGTGTCTTGCCTAAGGACACTACGACAGTTTTTGCCACTGGCCCCACTGTGGCACCTGGAATTCCCAGTGGTCTCCCATCCAAGTACTAACCAGGCCAATCCAAAGAATGAAGATGTAAAAGTGCTTAGAACAGTTATTTCTTCATGTCGTCTGCACTGAAACGGAGCAAAGGATCATGGTCTATGTAGTTCCCTCTGTTTTTAGCTATTTCTGCATCAGAACTGTTCATTGAAGCAAAGAGACTTGGGATTCGATATATCGTGATGGTCAACGATATTATTGTGAGACCCAGGGATGTCTGGTCACTCTGCCCAGTTTATTATGTATATTATGACCACTGGTTTAATGTGACGAAGTAAAAGTAGTAAAGTACTGTACTTAAGTCACATTTTTAGGTATCTGTACTTTATTTAAGTACAGTTTAAAGGTTTTTTTTTTAAATCCAAAACTGTAACACGCTGGGGTTAGGATGTTACAGTGGAAAAGTGTCAGTCATGATCTGAGGGATTCTGATGCTGCATTTTTATTTGTTTTATGGGCATTTTCAAACACGGATTTTTGTCAGATTTCTTTTATCTTAAAATATGACAATTTCTGCTCCACTTTACTGCTGGCAGGGATCAGATTAGTCAAAAAATGTGACATTCCTGTTTTAGTCCTGGTTTAGACCTGATGTAGTCCTGGTTTAGTCTTAGTTTAATCCCGGTTTAGATCAGATTGGCCAAAAATAGGGACACCTGGGACATTTCTTGTATAAAACTGGGACAAATCAGTGGTTTTGGAGGAATCTGCTGGGACAGAGGACACAGGGCTCAAAACTGGGACTGTCCCGGGGAAATAGGGACGTCTGGTCACCCTAGTCCTGGTGTAATCCTGATAACATCTCATAACTAGACGTGTTGTTCCATCCTGTTACATCACTTCGAAACTTAAAAACAGACTAGGTTCAACATTTGTGAATTTACTTTTGGAGGTTTAATGCCAAAGTACAGTGTCATTCATTGATACTTTGCAGCTGACGTCATCCACATTCCCTCAGGGTGTGATGCTCAGGGAAGGTACTGTTCCCTCTGAAGACCTGTGACTCAAGTGAGACTTTAATCTGAGCTTCATTTTCACACAGTCTGACCACAAAGGAACGGATTTAGCCGGGGCTACAACAGGTGGGCTGTTTTGTACTGTATGACAGTCACGCTAGGTGGCACGAGCAGCACTTTTTCAGTGAATCACTCTCAAATGTTTTTGTTGAAAACTGAAACTTCTAAACAGGACCGTGAACACTCTGATCACGGCCTCCCGAAAATGTGCCCTTTACATCGCTTTTGTATTTGTTCTTGAGTTTTAGACAATCTTAAACTTTTTTAGTTGTGTTTGCTTATATGTGCATTGTGTCGCCATGGAAACTCTTAAACATTCCACCATAGAGAAACATGGAGAACATCCCCAGTCTCTGCAAAACATCAATACCGTACTTTGGTTTTTTGTTTATCGCGGGGGTTACATTCTAAAAATAACCCGCAATAGGAAATCCGTGAAGTGGTCAGTTTTATTTTTTTTTACAATTATTCTATATGTTTTAAGGCTGTAAAACCCCTCACCACACACCTCATACACTTTTCTCAGACAGGCTCCACGATCTAAACTGAGGAGCGACAATCAGGGAACACAATGCGTGTTCATAAGATATAAAAATTCAAAAAGAAAAAGAAAAAGCATGCAAAATAGCACAAAAAATCATGAAACAGCAAGGCCGCGAAAGGTGATCCACATTATACGACTGTACTTATTCTTAATGTAGTTAATATTATTGACAAGCGGCCTCGCCTCCTCTCCAGCCAATCACAGCTCACTTCTACCACACCTCAGTTTCCCAGAAGCCTATTTGTAGCAGCCTATCCTGGCGACCCAGTTCGTCCCGAATAACTCGACAATCCCAACACAATCCCAACCCCGAACCGTTCACATAAGACATAAGACGCCACATGCTGTTGGCCATGTGAAGATTGAGACTGAACCCCCACCCTGAGTCTCAACCCAGCCGACCTTGCCATTGAAGCATGATTATACGGTGACCAGATGTCCCTGTTTACCCGGGACAGTCCCAGTTTTGAGTCCTGTGTCCCCTGTCCCAGCAGATTTATCCAAAACCACTGATTTGTTCCAGTTTTATACAAAAAAGTCCCACAGGTCCCTATTTTTTTACCAGTTTGATCCCTGCCAACTGTAAAGACACATTGGGACTTGTTTCAGTAAAATACAGAAAATCTGCTTAACAATGACCAAAACACAAAGAAAAGTGACTACACTGACTCACACGTTGGTCACGAATGGGCCGAGAGCTGAACAGTTCCCTTGAACGACGCAAACCGAGGACGTCTCAACTTCTAACACATCCTTTTCCTTTTACGTGTCAGATCTACGAGGACGGCGAGCTGCACCACTTCGTCGACGGCCTGGACGAATCGCGGTCCAACTGGATGCGTTACGTCAACCCCGCCCACTGCGAGGCCGACCAAAACATGGCGGCGTGTCAGAACGGCATGGACGTGTACTTCTACACCACGCGGGCCGTCGCCGCGGGAACCGAGCTGCTGGTGTGGTACAGCCGAGAGTACGCCGCTCGCCTCCACTACCCGCCGTCAGGGGAGGCCATGATGCACAGGCTCAGTAAGTGCTTTTCCACTCCCGTCACCTCAACGTAGGGTGGTCGAAAGTATCAAAAATCAGATATGAATCGATACTACAGCTAATATCGATACTAGATACTCATTTTAGCAGGTATCGATCCAAAAAAAAGTCACATTTGCCGGACAGAAATGAACCGTTCCTGAATAGCTTTGGAATAATAATAGTATTAGTTGTAGTACTTTTTTGTAGTACTAGTTGTATGTAGTAATACTTACAGTACAGTAATTGTGGTTGTAGACCTGATGGTAGTAGTAGTAGTAGTTGCAGTAGTAGTTGCAGTAGTAGTAGCAGCACCAACAGTAGCAGCGATAGTGATAGTTGTTGTTGCATGTAGTAATATTTACAGTACTATTATTAACTGTGGTTGTAGAACTGATTGTAGTAGTATTTATAGTCATAGTAGTAATGGTAGTTGTAGAAGTAGTAGCAGTAACAACAGTAGTAGTGATTGCTTTTGTAGTACTAATTGCATATAGTAATATTTACAGTAATTGTGGTTGTAGAACTGATGGTAATAGTAGTAGTAGTTGTAGTAGTAGTAATGGTAGTTGTAGTAGTAGTAGTAGCAGCACCAACATTAGTAGTAGTAATAGTGACAGCTGTTGTAGTACTAGTTGCATGTAGTAATATTATTAATTGTGGTTGTAGAACTGAAATATTAGTAGTCGTAGTAGTAGTAGTAGTAGCAGTAGTAGTAGTAGTAGTAGTAGTAGTAGTAGTAGTAGTAGTAGTAGTAGTAGTAGTAGTAGTAGTAGTGATAGCTGTTGTACTAGTTAGGTAGAGTAATGTAATATAGTTGTGGTTGAAGGACTGTTCGTAGTAATAGTAGTAGTACTAATAATAGTAGTAGTAGTTTTTGTATATATTTAGTTATAGTCGTATAGTAGTTTTTGCTGTGAACTTTCAAACTTGTATCAAAGCTATAAGTTTACTTTTACCTGTTTTGCAGTTTGTAGTTTCTTTTTATGACAAAACTCACTGGCACTCGTATACTTTGGTAGTAGTCATAGTACTTCCTCCTGTCTTTATATGAGTGCTGATGTTTACCTGGCACTGATCCTAAGAGCCCATCGCCGCTTTTACTGCCTCTTTCATGTTAAAAGCCCCAGAGGGAGGGGGGGGGGGGCAGGCTACGAGAGGGGGGCATTAGTCCTACTACCCCCCCCTCCTCCTGTTAATGACTGTCACCGCGACGACGGTACTGCCAGATGAAAGCCCGGCGACGCGGCATGTAGTAGTTTGCGTGTACTTCGTGTGTACTTTGAGATAATGACAGAGTAAGGGACAGAGAGGAAGGAGACACAGCACTCAAAACACTGTTAAAGAGGAGACAGGACACGCACAGGATTAATAATGTCTGCTACAAGTCTACTACTACTCTACTACTACTACTATAAGTACTACTACTACTTCTACTACTACTATTAGTCCTATTACTACTACTAGTAGTACTTAAAACACTGTTAAAGAGGAGACAGGACACGCACAGGATTAATAATGTCTGCTACAAGTCTACTACTACTACTCTACTACTACTACTATAAGTACTACTACTACTTCTACTACTGCTATTAGTCCTATTACTACTACTAGTAGTACTTAAAACACTGTTAAAGAGGAGACAGGACACGCACAGGATTAATAATGTCTGCTACAAGTCTACTACTACTACTCTACTACTACTACTATAAGTACTACTACTACTTCTACTACTACTATTAGTCCTATTACTACTACTAGTAGTACTTAAAACACTGTTAAAGAGGAGAGAGGACACGCACAGGATTAATAATGTCTGCTACAAGTCTACTACTACTACTCTACTACTACTACTATAAGTACTACTACTACTTCTACTACTACTATTAGTCCTATTACTACTACTAGTAGTACTTAAAACACTGTTAAAGAGGAGAGAGGACATGCACAGGATTAATAATGTCTGCTACAAGTCTACTACTACTACTCTACTACTACTACTATAAGTACTACTACTACTTCTACTACTACCATTAGTCCTATTACTACTACTAGTAGTACTTAAAACACTGTTAAAGAGGAGACAGGACACGCACAGGATTAATAATGTCTGCTACAAGTCTACTACTACTACTATTACTCTGCTACTATTAATACTATGAGTACTACTGCTTCTACTACTACTTTATTATTAGTAGTAGTAGTAGAAGTACTAGTACTAATAATACTACTACAGAGAGGAAGACACTCAAAACACTTTAAAAGGAATCAGTACATGCACAATACTGTCTGCTACAAGTCTACTACTACTACTACTACTACTACAACTACAACTACAACTACAACTACTACTACTACAACTACAACTACAACAACTACTACTACTACTACTACTACTACTACTACTACTATTACAAAGAGTAAGACCCAAAACACTGTTAAAGAGGAGACAGGACACGCACAGGATTAATAATGTCTTCTACAAGTACAACAACTATTACCACTACTACTACTACTACTCCTACTACTACTACTACTTCCACTACTACTACCACTACTACTACTACGACTACATTAAAAAGGTCATACTGAGAGGACAGAGATGAGCCTTTCTTGAATGTCTTTAGAATGATCTTGCACTATAGTGTCTTAAGAAAGAGCGTTTTTTTCTGATCATCGTGGTATCAGAATCAGTATCGAGCATCGGGTCTATTCCTCAGTATCGAAATGGAGTTTGAAATGTTCGCATCGTGACAACACTGAGCGCAAACATTTCTGGTTACCGAAGGCCGTATACTTCAGGCAGGACCTCGGAGACAATGGTGCTCGAGGTTAGCGCAAGTACAGAACAGAGGCCATTGAAGAGACAGTGGGCTGTATACTTACTCACCACGGGGGGGCTTCAGGGGGGCTCCAGGGGCAGACCCGGGGCAATGCGCATGGACCGGAGGAGTCGCTCGGGCTGCAATTAGGTCCAAGTCTCACCTGGGAACTGTAGTCCTATTCACAGGCTTTGAATGAGACTACAGTTCAGTAAAACAGGGCAGGAAATGGATGATCTTTTTTTATTACCATTATCAAACGGTCTGTATTGCTGCAGTAACGCTTTGGGATTCACCTGTCAAATCTGGGATAAAACCTAGAACTAAACCAGGACTAAACCAGGACTAGAACAGGACCAGAACAGGACCAGAACCGGGCTAAACGGAGTCTACATCAGGACTACACCGGCCTCAAATCCAGGATCAAATTTTCCACTATTTGTTAATAAAATATAAGTTATCTTTTCATAATATCATTATTGCATAATATAAACCAGGACTAAACCAGGACCAAACCAAGACCAAACCAAGACCTGAATAGGACTAGAACAGGACTAAACCGAGTCTACATCAGGACTACACTGGGTTCAAACCAGGATTTTTTCCAATTTTATCACTTTTCTTTGTTAAAATATAAGGTATGTTTTCATTATTAATGCACACATCATATCAAAATTGGGACTAAACCCAAAACTAAACCAGGACTAAACCAGAACCAAACCAAGACCTGAACAGAACTAGAACAGGACTAAACCGAGTCTACATCAGGACTACACTTGGCTCAAACCAGGATCAAATTTTCCACTATTCTTTGTTAAAATATAAGGTATATTTTCATAATATTGATGCACACATCATATCATGTATTATGTATGTACAAATATGATGTATGTATGTGTGTGTGTATGTGTGTATGTGTGTGTGTGTGTGTGTGTGCTGGTGGGTTTATATATGAATGTAAATTTATCATTTGGACCCTGAGTCTGTAAATAAAGTTATATATCAAAACTGGGACCAAACCCAGACCTAAACCAGGACTAAACCAGGACCAAAGCAGAACTAGAAGGGAACTAAACCAAGTTTACATTGGGACTGAACTGGGCTTAACCACAGCCTAACTTCATGAAATGTTGAAGTGAAAAGTCCAAATGTAACACAGCAAAAAGTCCATAAAAGTACTCCAGTGTTTTGTTTGTTGATATGAGAAGAGTCAGTGTTCTGTAGTGATTTGCACTCGTTTTTGTGAGTCTGTCCATACTTTGAAATGGGGGGTAATGGTTTGCCCCTCCCCCTCGCCCCCCTCTTGCCCCCCCGTCCCCCCCCTCGCCGTGGTGACGACTTGAACTTCCTGGCAGAGGGTTCGTGATGACAGATTGATATCTCCAAAATGGCCGACTGTTTGTTTTCTGGAAGTGGGAGAGAAGAGAGGAGGAAGAAAGGAAAGGAGGAGGGAGAGAGGGAGAGAGGATACAGGAGGGAGGAGGAGAGGAGGAAAGGAAACAAGGAAAGGAGGGAGGAGAGGAGGAGGCTAATTGATAAGGTGGATGTTTACACTGGGCGGATGTAGCTGTGATGTACAGGTCAGCAGCAGCGTGTGGGGGCCTGCCTCAGAGTACAGGGAAATACTACTACTACTACTACTACTACTACTACTACTGCTACTACTACTACTACTACTACTACTACTACTACTACTGCTACTACTCCTACCACTACTACTACTACTACTACTGCTACTACTACTACTGCTACTTCTACTACTCCTACCACTACTACTACTACTGCTACTACTACTACTACCACCACTACCACCACTACCACTGCTACCACTGCCACCACCACCACTACCACTACCACTGCCACCACCATCACCGCTACCACCGCTACCACTACCACTACTGCTACCACTGCTACCACCACTACCACTACCACCACCGCTACTACCACTACCACTACCACTACCACCACTACCACTACCACTTACCACTACCACTGCTGCTGCTACTACTACTACTATTACTACTACTAGTATTACTACTGCTGCTGCTGCTACTACTACTACTACTACTACTACTACTACTGCTACTACTGCTACTACTGTTACTACTACTACTACTACTACTGCAGTTATTTCTGTGTAATCTCTCAGTCGTCCAGGTAGGATCCATAATTTGATTCTGTTAACTGGACCACTACTAAGTACTACTACTACAGCAGCTTTTACTGACTTTGCTACTACTCCCACTACTGCACTACTGCAACAGCTACTCCTACTCCTACTCCTACTCCTACTACCTCTGAAAGACACAGTGTTTTCTTGTAGCGTAAGTCTAAACCTGAGGCAGAGATAAAGCGCTCGGGTCAGAAAGTTAAAACAAGCCATCGGTAACTCAGTGCACCAATTAGGACGACACATTTGACGAACGACCGTGGGGGGGGCAGGAGGGAGGGGGGGGCAGGAGGGAGGGGGCAGGGCAGGAAGTGAGCCGTGACAGCCACCCGCCCCGGGGCAGACGGTGCTTCTATTAATGAAGATAGAATCAGGGGCCCGGTGTAATGGAGGGCCCTTCACTCAGACTATAAGGCACGCTGCAGCCAATCAAGGAGGAGGAAAAGATCCAAAATATATCACTTTGAATGGAAGTTTTGGAAAATGTTGGTGTGGAAAGTGAATTTTATTTTATGTATGTGTTTATTTGATGGACAGTGCTTTTTAATCAACATTTAGACGTGGATACATGCCCATTTTGTACAGAGCTTATGCTAAAGTTTGGACGTTAGAAGTGAAAATCAAGAAAAACATGATCTGCCTTGCGGTGTAGTCCTCAAGGCAGATCATTTGTTTTGGTTTAATCCCAGTATAGTCCTGGTTTAGTTCTGATTCATTCTAGGATTAGTCCATGTTGTTGTAAAGTGCAGGTTTACTCCTGGTTTAGTCCTGGTTGAGTCCTAGTTTCAGTCCTGGTTTAGACCTGGTTGAGCCTAGTTTCAATCCTAGTTTACTTCAGGTTCAGTCCTAGTGTAATCCTGGTTCAGTTCTGGTTTAGTCCCAATTTAGTCCTGGTTCAACCCTAGTTTCATTCCTGATTTAGTCCTGGTTCAATTCTAGTTGCAGTACTAGTTCAGTCCTGGTTCAGTCCTGGTACAGTCCTGGTTCAGTCCTGGTACAGTCCTGGTTTAGTCCTGGTTTAGTCCTGGTTTAGTCCTGGTTTATTCCTGGTTTAGTCCTGGTTCAGTCCTGGTTTAGTTCTGGTTTTGTCCTGGTTTATTCCTGGTTTAGTCCTGGTTTAGTCCTGGTTTATTCCTGGTTTAGTCCTGGTTCAGTCCTGGTTTAGTCCTGGTTTATTCCTGGTTTAGTCCTGGTTCAGTTCTTTATATTTCCCGCTGACTTGTGGTCCAAATGTCTCAAAACTACACAAACCCAGTTCCCCGTAGTCTTTATCTTTTTCAGTTTATACAATGGAAAGTTCCAGTATATTGCTTTAAACCCCCTCCATAAACTATGTGACAGTTTGACATATACGACGCGGGTCCCGGATCGCGGCGCCTGGAGATAACAGCTCTCGTTTGATTTGTTGCCTCCCGGCTCGGAGCTGGCACGTCGGCGTCCGCGGCCCGGGCTCCGGTTCCCATTGGTCCATTGTGCGCGGGGTCAGGGGTCGGACGAGACGCTTCCTCCTCCGTCTCTCACACCTCTGGCTCTTCCTCGTGATGAAAGCGCAGATTAGGAGCAGGGTTAGTGCGCGGTGGGGCTGTCAGGAGCAGAGCACTCACGGCCTAAATGGCTCTTCAAACACACAGGGTTTAACTGCAGGTCAGAGCTGGAGGCCTGCGCCAGTTTAAAGAGCATGCGACAGCTTAGATTCACTGAAAACGCCAAAAAAACACACCAAAACTTCAGCGACCGGACGTCCCTATTTACCCGGGACAGTCCCAGTTTGCAGCCCTGTGTCCCCTGTCCCAGCAGATTTATCCAAAACAACTGATTTGTTCCAGTTTCATACAAGAAATGTCTCAGTTGTCCCTATTTTTGACCAATTTGATCCCTGACAACGGTAAAAAAAAAAAAGAGTCAGAGAGGGTCATTTGTTTGGGTAAAATACCGAAAAGCTGCTTAAAAATTACCAAAACACAACGAAAAATGTGACTATACTGAGTCCCAAGTGCTCATTTCAAACCAGGGATGTCTCAGTTCTTTATTCTGAAAGCTTTAAAGTTCAGGTTTTACAAATGATGATCTATCCCTCTCTTTACTGTTGGTGGGTAATAAACCCGTTAAAAATTGGTGAGGGGACACAGGACTCCAAACTGGGACTGTCCCGGGGAAATAGGGACGTCTGGTCACCCTAACTCAAGGGTCTCCAACCTTTTTCCTCTGGTGAGCTCCTTTACAAAACGAAAATGCCAGAGACTACGACTGTTAGCGCTCGCAAGAAATTGAGAAAGTATAAGAGCCTTGGTAAAGCCTTTAATGGGGTACAGTTCAATGCCTATAAAACATGAATCTTTATCCATTTATTAGTGCACGAGGTCAGAATCAAAATGGTGCAGTTACAGTGGTAAATAATCCGATTTTAGTTATCAAAACTCAGAATTCAGTAATCCTTTGGTGAGCGATTGGTGCTAAGCGACAGTTTGGAGACTCCTGCCCTACGAAAATACGATTAAAATCATTATATTTACAGCAGGCTTATTCTGCCGACTGGACTTTTCAAACTTTTGAACCATGTTGTTTCTTCTCGTTGACCCTCTGAACTTGTATTTGGATTGAGTCGTGGATGTTCGTGTCGTCTTTAATGGCTTATTTTCTAGACGCCATTGTGCCATTTTGCCGATCTACCCTCGTTTTTTAGCTCCCCAATGTGACGTACGCACTTCATTCTCCAGTTTTACTTTCTTAATCAGTGATGCACGTAGGACTGGGCAGCGTCGTGTAGTCATTTTGGTACCAAAAAAAAAACACTAGTGTGATGTGCAGCGATCCACAGGAGGGTCCACAGCATGAGGCTTCACAGACAATTCTGCATAAACTACTGTTTGTGATGCATTATAGTCTTACTGCTGCTGCACTATATGAATGTATCATGGACATCACTACCACTGTCAAGGTTATCTGTGCAATAACCTGCTCCACAACACTACATTTGGCTTGATGAAGGCACATTTCAAAAACGGGCCATAGTTTGAAAATGCTGTTCTGGACACAAGCGAAATCTGCTTTAAACTCACGTTAATCTCCTTCTTCTTCTTCTCTCCCTCCACAGAGCAGTCCCTTCTGGAGGTGAAGCAGCAGCAGGCCTCAGAGGAGCGCCTGTCCCCACCCGCCAGCGCTTCCCCCACCCACGGGACCCCCACCCAGGTCCCCACCCGCCCCAGACGCGAGCACAGCGTTTTGTCCATCCTGCGCGGCACAAACTCCGCCAAGCGAGAACCCAGCCGCCCCCTGCCCACGCGCCCGCTTTACCCCACCCCGCTGCACCCGGAGGACTTCTTCAAATCAAGCCAGATGCCCTCCCGTTCACCCGGAAACCACTCCTCCACCACGCCCAGCCCCAACGCCCGGAGCAGCCCGGAAAGCAGCCCGCACGGAAGCCCCTTATCTGGGCCGTTCTACCCCTCCGCCCTCCCCTCTTTCCCTGGGTACTCTCCTCCGTCTGCTCCCCTCTCTGCCCCCTTCTACCAGGCCTCCACCTCCCCATACTCGCGTTACCTCCTCCCCCAGAGCTACCCTCTTCCGGGCGGCGCCGTGCCCACCATCGGAAGTCTATTCCCCAGGATGTACCCTCTGTACAACAGCCTCCTCCCCCCTCTCCTCCCCTCTGACGCCGGGGCAAGAAGGTTCCTCCTCCCTGACCATCTGCCCACACACCGGGACTATCTGCTCCCCGCTACCACCAGCGCCTTCTCCACCGCCACGTCGCTTAAAGACAAACCTAACTCTCACCTGTCCTACCACATGGCGCCCTCCAGCGGCTCCCCGACCGCAGGGACGTCGCCTCCCAGCGAACGCACTGCCACCAGGCCCACGTCGGCGATGCTGGCGAGCCCGGGCGGCAGCAGCACGGACTCGGACGAAGCGATGAACTTGAGTAAAGCGAAACGTAGCGCGGGGTCGGCTGGGTACAAAGCGCTGCCCTATCCGCTCAAGAAGCAAAACGGGAAGATCAAGTATGAATGCAACGTCTGCAGCAAGACCTTCGGACAGCTCTCCAATCTCAAGGTGAGGCTCCAAAACATTTCAGAAGATATATGACACTGGGTTGCATTTGTTAAACAAAATGGGCTCTCGTGAGGATTAAGTCATGCTCTAATGTAATTTCCTCCTCAAAAACAGACCTGGAGTTGGTTTTGTTTCATTCACACGTTTGAGTAATCCTGAATTATTAGTCTGTCCACATCTTTGAAGCTCAAAATGTTCTCAGCTTTATAGAGTGACCAGATGTCCCTATTTCCCAGTCCCAGTTTTGAGCCCTGTGTCCCCTGTCCCCACAGATTTCTCATTCTCATTCATTCTCTCTTTTTTATTTGAGCATCTAAGTATCATAGTGGTCAGCAGATCACAAAGAACAATATCACGGACAACAACAGAGGCATCCACAGATATTCCATTTTCAAATTTGTTTCTAGAACAAACAAAGCATTTAATATTACGATCAGCAGCATTAACTCTTTTCAGCTCTTTTTTGATTCATCCAAAACCAGTGATTTGTCCCAGTTTTATGAAAATTTTATAAAAATGTCCCATTTGTCCCTATTTTTGACCAGTCTGATCCAAGGCCAACAGTAAAGAGAGCTATAAACTGTCATTTGTTTCAGTAAAATACAGAAAATCTGTTTAAAAATTTCCAAAACACAAGAAAATGTGACTAAACTGACTTAAATGTTAGTCGAGCACAGAACAGTTCTCCTTAATTACGCACTCGCACACAAACCAAGGTGCTCTGGAAATCTGGTCACCCTAGTTCAGTAAATGGCAATTCCATGGCTGAAATCATCCAAATGATTCTAGTGAAGGTGTTTTCCATGAAAGAAGGCAAAGGTGCCAAATTACACTAAACTGAGTGTCGTGAGCTTTAATCTGTGTTAAAATGTTGTTACCTCATCAAAAACATCCCTGAGGTCGGTTTTGTTTTATTCGCACGTATCTGAGTAATCCTTAATTACAGGTATGTCTACGTCTCACTTCGAAATGCGCTGTACTGTGGTCAAAGTCGAGGGCCAAAACTTAAGTGTGAACTAAGGCCTGAAGACAGACAGAAATTTGAATACTTTTCTTTCGAGCGAATAGGCCCGGTAATTACAGAGAAATGAACCATAAACTGGGCCAGAACATATGCATTTCCCATACCTGCGCCGGCCTCACGTGTGTCTGACATATCAAGATGAGACGGCCCCGTCACCGCTCTCTGATTTACAGGCTCATTAACATACCAGCCTTTGTACAGGAGACACAAGCTGTAATTACCACTTTCCTAAGGTGTGCCGAAAACGGACAACCCAAAAACACCACATATGGCATCAATAATCCGCTTTCAAGTCTGCTCAGTGAGTCTCGTAGTAATTCAAGCTATTTCCCCGTGTGTCAGATGCCCTCCCAGATGCCGTGGTGCGGTTGGAGAATGGATCCTGTCATTGATAGATTAGATTTTTGGGATTTTTCTGTCTGTGAAGCGAAAAAGTTGGTGGATTTAAACGTTTGGTGTCTCGTCAGGTCCATCTCCGGGTGCACAGTGGAGAGCGGCCGTTCAAGTGTCAGACGTGTAACAAAGGCTTCACGCAGCTGGCTCATCTGCAGAAACACTACCTGGTCCACACGGGGGAGAAGCCGCACGAATGCCAGGTGAGGAGGAGACCTTTTCAACAGAATCAGGCTTAGTAACTGCAGCGTGTCCCAAAACATTTGACATCATTTTAAAAGCAATTATCTTGAAAACTTCTAAGTCTGGCTCTATGGTGATTTTTTTTTTAACCTTTATTTACCCAGGAAAGTCCCATTGAGATTACTCATCTCTTTTTCAAGGGAGTTCCTGCCCTGTGACGTTGATGTTGGTCTTACCAGATCCTTTAGCTTTGCATAAGCAGCCTTGATCTTTACATTTTTGGCACAAAATCCAAATTTGTTTGCCAGTTGTTGAAGTTTTTCCAAAATTTCCATTGAAAGCTGCACAGTCTTGGGTGACTGTGCGCGAGCAGATTCTAAGACGCAAAATAACTCAATCTGAAAACGTTAAATATAATCTTGATCTGTTTCTATTCGTTCTGTGAAAGTTTTAGGTTATTTCAACAGCAACTGCCAAAATTATTGGACTGTGAAAGGATGTCACTTTCTTTGGTCCACCCTGTACTCACAGAGGGGGTATTTCTTTATGCAACTTGAAGTTATAACGTTTTTTCCCTCCACAAAAACACGCTTGAAGAGGTTTTAGAGTCATCCATGCATGTTTGAGTAATCTAGTGATCTCTCCCGGGTCCTATTCAAACCCTCCTTGCTCACCCAGGTCCAATTTCGATTGCTTTGTATGTCTTGTACATGTGAAGGAATTGACAAATAAAGGCTACTACTACTACTACTACTACTACTACTGCTATTACTACTACTACTACTACTACTACTACTACTACTACTACTACTACTGTTGCTGCTGCTGCTGCTGCTGCTGCTGCTGCTGCTGCTGCTGCTGCTGCCACTACTACTACTACTACTGCTACTACTACTACTACTACTACTACTACTACTACTACTACTACTACTACTACTACTACTACCCAGGCTCCCACGTGACAATTCTCCATAAATATACAAAAACATGACAGAAAACAATACAACTTCACAAACCTGATGTTATGACCTGATGTGATGTGCAGTAGTTTCATTAGCCAGATGCATGTGCTCTGAAGGGGGAGTGACTTAGAACAGAGAGCAAAATGAGCGGAGACTAAAAAATCAAAGTGAAATTTATGACACATTAATAAAAGGTCACACGGAGATCCAAATATGTTATGTGTTAGCAGTTAATGCCCCGTAGAAGTAAAATAAACCCTCTTTATTTCGACTCCACTAGCCGTTAATTAAGTAGTTATTAAGCCTGAATAATTCTTAATAAACTATTTCACTCTTAATGTTGTTATTATGAAGTGCTACCCAGATATTTTGTCCTGTATCATAAAATCACCAAAAAAACCAAATTTACCGTTTTGTTTTGGTCGGTTTCAGGTTTGTCACAAGCGCTTCAGCAGCACCAGTAACTTAAAGACCCACCTGCGTCTGCACTCCGGAGAGAAGCCCTACCACTGTAAGCTCTGCCCCGCCAAGTTCACGCAGTTCGTCCACCTCAAGCTCCACAAGAGACTGCACTCCCGAGAGCGCCCCCACAAGTGCCCGCAGTGTCACCGCAACTACATCCACCTGTGCAGCCTGCGCCTCCACCTCAAGGGCTACTGCATGGCCTCCGGCGGCCCCTCCCGCCCGGCCATGGAGCAGCTGCACCGCGCCAACGAGGAGATCGAGCGCTTCGACCTGAGCGAGCACGCCGAGCGGCTGGACACGCTGCAGGGAGGCGCCGAGCTGGAGGCCATGCTGGAGAAGCAGGTCCTGGGCATGCAGTGGAGGGAGGCGGAGCTTAAATACCACGCTGGCGGGTTCGCGGCGTACGATTCGCCCAATGAAACGTCGGTCATCAAAATGCGCCACAGCAGCCCGTCGCTCCCGGTAACGGTCAAACAGGAAGCAGAGGTGTGAAAGGAAAAGACTGAGAAAGAGACTCGAGAAGGTGCTGTCCAAACATGGCGATTCAAATTCTCACCCCAGTAAATGCACAAAAAATAGTGGGAAAAAAAAAAATTGAAATCTATAACAAAAAAAAAATCACAAAAATGCATAATATTTGTATACATTAATATGAACTGATTTAATTTGCAATGTGTTTAGAACAAAAATCATTTCAGCACCGCTATATTTACTATAATGACGCTAAAATACAAAAAAAATTAAGCATAAATAAATACGTTGTGGGTAATACTTTCCAGATTATCGTAATTTAAAAAAAAATCACAAAATTTCAAATATTCAACGTTAAAAATTGTCCTTATAATCATTGAAATTTGAAGTTGCGTTACTGGGGTAGAATTATAACATGGAAAAAAGCCATATCCGACAACATAGCTTTATTTTTCACCAAAGAAACGATCTCAAATGTTTAACGATTGAAATATGCAAACGAACTCACCAGGATGCGGAAAACTGGACCGGCTCAGTGGATCTAAACCAGGACTTGCGTTGCCCGGAGCAACTTGTAAATAAAAGGCTTTAGAAACCACTCAACTTTTCCTCAAATCAGGGACTTCCTTTTTCTCAGGGCGAACCCGAAGCGACCGGCGACTACTACACTGTCCTTACGATAGAGACAATCATGTAACCAGGTTTAATGTTATTGTAATTTAATGTTAATATTGTAATGTATGTTTTTTGTTTATCCTTCTTAATTTATTGATGATTCTCTTCCAAAGATCTTAAACTCTTCCAAAACACAACATTATCAGGGCTTTTTTATATTTATGTAACTTTACTTTCACCTAAACCGGCACATAGCTTCTACATTGGTCAACCCGTCTCCGCCTTTTTGCAAACAAGGGCATTTTTAACCACAACGTTACCTCAGAGTGAATGTTCGAATGATTGTGACGCGATATTTATTTTCTCGTTTTTTATTTTTGCTACTTGAAGAAGAATGAAGCGAGCGAGGGAAGGTTTAGCAACGTGTAGCACATTCGTGTGGTCGTTCTGTCGGAGAACACTGACGCTAGAAACCAAAGCGACACGCGTGCTCCCGTGTCCCGCCCGAATTCACTGTTTTTTACCAATTCCACCGATCAAAATGAACAAATATAAGATTACAGTGACCAGATTTGCAAAATAAAAAAACTGGGACGTCCCTGTTTTGGGTCGGTTGGTAATAAATTTGTGAAACGAGCGCGAAATTAAGGAAAATTGTTCTGCGGAAACCATTTCGGACTAATATTTGTGTCAGTTTAGTCACGTTTTCCTTGTGTTTTGGTGATTTTTAAGCAGCTTTTCTGTATTTTATCTAAACAAATGACAGTTTATGCCTCTGTTTACTATTGGAAGGGATCAAACTGGTCAAAAATAGGAACAACTGGGACATTTCTTGTATAAAACGGGGACAAATTAATGATTTTGGATGAATTTGCTGGGATAGGGGACACAGGGCTCAAAACTGGGACAGTCCCGGGTATAAGATGTGGAATTCAAATGCTCAAAATTTGATCAAAAAAAGCAATTTCCAAATTGAAAACTGATATTAACAAAAATTACTGATAATATTTATGGGCAAGAAGAAGGGGACTTGTTTTAGTTTATGGCTGATTTATTCTTATTTAGCCAATAACCTCTTCTATATTCAGTCTTCCACCAATCAGCAACAACCACTGCCCAAAATATTAAAATTAAAATGAATTATTCCAAATATTTCAAGTATATCGGGCTGGATACGGGAGCTTCAAAACGATTATTTAAACCAAAAGGGACGAAGGAAAAAAAGGATGAAGTGATATTAAAGTGTTTCTCTTGTAAATGTTTGTGAATAGTCTTCATGTCGGCCATTTTGTTTTTGTTGTTGATTTCCTGAATGCACTGGCTCCGCCCCTTTCCCCCTTTTGACGACTTTATTTTATTTTATTCATATTTTATTGCGACACTGAAGCATTAGGAGTGTCTTAAAGTCCGGACTGTCCACGTGTTTGACCAAAGCTGTCTCGAGCTTTTACTTCCTGTTTACACTCTGGTTTACAAACGTGTTTTATTTATGTGCAAAATGTCAAAATGTAAATTATGATATAAAAGTTTCATGATCTAATCTAAAACAACGCCTCTCTTTTCTCATTGGATTATTTCTTCTAATAACGGTAGAGACTCTGACGCTGAAGTCATCAACTTTCCCCGGGGTTGTGACGCTATCCGGAGGCACTGCTCTGTTCGATTCTCAAGTTAGAGTTTAATCTGAGCTTTACGTCACATCCTATTGAATGTCGGTAGTGGATAAATGTGAGTCAGTTCTCCCGACGTTTGTTGTAAATTCGCTCCATTGCAACAGTCGGGGGAAAATATGGACGCCCGAGAAAATGTAATGAAACGTGAGGTATCGCCGGCTCCTGCTAATACACTGAGTTAGCTGTCAGTGACTCAGTTCTGGCAGTCTGACTATTACGTGTTCAGAAAAAGAACTTGTGTCTACTGTCAAATGACGTGAAAGAAAGAGTCAAAATGTCACTACGACGTTTTTAGAAGACACTTTCTCGACACTCAACTCAGCTTTATTTCTAGAGCACTTTAGAAACAGCAGAGTCTATCAAAGTGCTGCACAGATAAACAGTGACAAATACAGTGACAAGTACAGGCAAAATATAATATAATACAACACAAATACAGGTAAAAAGTGTAAAACACAAACATGCGGCCCGGGGGCCAGATCCGGCCCTCGAAGACCTTTAATCTGGCCCTCAGCTGATTTTCTATTAAAATACTTAAAATTTTCAGATTTCTCTGGTAATTTTCTGCTCCGCTTTGCATAGCATTGTCTCCAGCGCTTCTGTGCGCGGCCAACTCCCACCAGAGCAGCACAAATGAAGACTCACCTCTTTTCAAACGCTCTTAAAGGACAATCGTTTTGACTGTCGACCGTGACACCCTCATCAGCAAAGTGTCAAAAATAAGAAAAGTGGAGCTGAGTGCAGGATTTTCCAAGAAAAATGGACTCATTCGTATTTGTTCACGGAGGTGAATGGGAAACCTGTGCTCGGTGTGTTTGCAACAAGTGGCGGTGCTCAAGGAATAAATTAAACGCCACTAGGTGAGACAGCATAGCGAAAAATATAATAACTTGAACGGAGAATTGAGAAGACCAAAGATAAACTATTTATTGCTGAAACTGAAGAAACAGCCGTCTGTTTTTACCAGGGGCCAAGAGGTTAGTGATGCTGCTGTGAGAGCAAAGCTACCTGACCTAGCATAATATTACAATATTTAGTACAATAAAATCAAATAAAAAAGATTTCTGTAACAGATTTGTGTTTCTCTGCACAAATATTTGGATTTATTGCTATTTTTAGGGTAAATATACCATGAGTTTTCTGATCCGGCCCCTTTGGGATCAAAGTAGGTTGTATACGGCCCCGGGACCAAAATGAGTTTGACACCCCTGGTGTAAAAAGTCCAGATAATTTACTTATTCAAATATTAGAAAGCCAAACTTGTACAAGGAGTCTGTGCCGACATTCCCATGCAGAGACTGAATATTTACGCCTATACAATGATTTTTATACGCAAACTATAGTGGGAGGAGACTGTGGTTTAGACTTAGAGCCTCTTCGTTGGTGCACAGACCAGTCCAGGCCTCTTGGCACCTCACACAGTCCAATCAGACTCCATCCGGGTGTTATCTGGGAACATTTGTCTTGACACACAGTGAGTCTATGAGTCTCACAGCTGTGATCAGAGCCCTTATCTTCACAAGACATCGGTACAATAATGAAATGTAGCAGTAGTTATACAGAATAGCTACGCCTACTTATTTATCTTAACACAGCCCTAAAACTGTTAAAAGCCAAGGAGAAAAAGTGAGGTTTTAGGAGGGACTTGAAAACAGCCTGATGTGCAGAGGGAGGTGATTCCACAGCCTCGGAGCAGCCGCTGCAAAAGCCCGACGCCTTCTGTGTTTTCTCCCGGGCTTCGGGACACACAGGAGAGTCTGATCTGTGGACCGGAGAGCACAAGAGGGGGTGTGAGGTACGAGCAAATAAAAGAATTTTAAAATCAATGTGAAAGTGCACGGGGAGCCAGTGCAGAGACTGAAGGACGGGGGATATGTGCTCAAATGTACGCGATCCCGTTAAAAGGCGAGCGGCTGCGTTCTGCCCTCGCTGTAGGCGGGACAGTGTGAAGTGAGTTACAATAATCTGAACAGGAGGTAATAAAAGAATGGATTCAAATTTCAAAGTTGTATTTATTGTAACATATTGTACCAGTATTTCAGTTAGTCATGGTCACATTTTTACTGAAAATCAAACTCCTAAATGGGATCATCACAGGCTCCTGAAAATGTCTTGTTTAAATCTATTTGGTATTTTTTACTTGAGTTTTCAGATAATCTTAACATATATCAGGCCGTTTTTGTGTGTGTGTGTGTGTGTGTGTGACCATGGTAACTGCTGAACATCCCACCACACATGTAGAACACCCCCAGCATGATGTTACTGCAAAGGATCAACAGTGAATAGTGGGGGTGTAACAATATGAACCTCATGGCACGATATTTATTGTGATATGGTGGAGAGGCTCATGATATTCTGATATTCTACAGAATAACAAGACTGACTCTAAAATGCTTTGACCAGTCATTTGGTACAACATTTATTTTTATTTATTTTATTTATTAGTTTATTTGTCAGGGACTGTACAAAAAAACATTGCCACCAAATAGGTCACCGATGTTATGTACACAGGGTTTCTGGCCACAGGCTCATCTCCAGCCCCTGTCCCTGGTTTGGCTTTTACAAATATTAATACAAGCACAAAAATAACAAAACACAGTGAAATTTGTAAAATACACAGTCTAAAAAAACACAATAAGAGAATGGGATCATTTGAGACAAATCTGGTCACGTTACACCATGAGTCCATGTGCAGTTTAGTGCTGCTCTGTGGATTGTTCTTGATCCAGAGTTTCAGCTTTAATGAGAAAAGCCTCAGGTTCGACCGAGACTTTAGCTCCAGAGGAAAAGAGTTCCACATCTGTGTTCCTCTGACTGACCCAGAGCAGTTCTACATCTGTTCACTCTGCAGTTCCACTGACTCCAGCTCTGGTTCTCACTCCTTCATTTATGTATTTTTGTATTAGCTGACACATTACAGCGGGAGCAAGACCATGAAGACACTTAATAATAATAATAATAATAATGCATCAGTTTTATACAGCGCTTTTCTGGACACTCAAAGACGCTTTACAGAGCATTATTCATTCACTCCAGACCCGGTGGTGATAAGCTACTATTGTAGCCACAGCTGCCCTGGGGCAGACTGACGGAAGCGAGGCTGCCAATCTGCGCCATCGGCCCCTCCGACCACCACCAACAATCACGCACACACCACTTTCATACTAGGCAATGTGGGTGATGTGCCTTGCCTAAGGACACAACAACAGTTTTAGCAACTGTCGCCCCACTGTGGCACCTGGAATTCCCAGTGTCTCCCATCCAAGTACTAACCAGGCCCGGCCCTGCTGAGCTTCTGAGATCTGACGGGTTCAGGCTATGACGAGCCGGTATGGCCACTTGAATATGTTTTTTTTTATAAAAGAGAATAAAGATAAAATTATCAAATGTCATGAATTTATTTTTTTTCAGTGATGCCACTTCACTTCATTTTGATCAAACACCTTTAGTATTTGTTTATTCAGAGACATCAGAGGCTTTAGGACTGATTTTGTGGCCTGGCTCCAAACGACAGAACAGCAGGACATATGAGATCAAATTATAGCCTGCAGATAGACTAGAGCAGCCTGGGTTCCTATACAGGGCCGAATCAAACTTAGATATTTTTCTAACATGAGCATCAAACTTCAGTTTAGAGCACAAGTGTCAAACATGCGGCCCGGGGGCCAGATCCGGCCCTCCAAGACCTTTAATCTGGCCCTCGGCTGATTTTCTATTAAAATATTAAAAATTTTCAGATTTTTCTGGTAATTTTCTGCACATCTTAGCATAGCAGCGTCTCCAGTGCTTCTGTGCCTGGCGCCTCCACCAGACAAATGAAGACCTGCCTCTTTCCAAACGCTCTTAAAGGACGATCGTTTTGACTGTTGACCGTGACACCCATCAGCAAAATGTCAAAAATAAGAAAAGTGGAGCTGAGTGCAGGATTTTCCAGGAAAAATGGACTAATTCTTATTTGTTCACGGAGGTGAATGGGAAACCTGTACGCTTGGTGTGTTTGCAACAAGTGGCGGCGCTCAAGGAATATGATCTTAAACACCACTACGAGACACTGCGAAAAACACAATAACTTGAACAGAGAATTGAGAAGACAGAAGATAAACGAATTATTGCTGAAACTGAAGAAACAGCCGTCTGTTTTCACCCAGGGGCCAAGAGGTTCATGATGCTACTGTGAAAGCAACCTAACCTAGCATAATATTATAATATTTTGTAAAATAAAATAAAATAAATGTCTGTAATAGATTTGCGTTTCTCTGCACAAATATTTGGACTTATTGCTATTTTTGGGGTGTATATGCCATGAGTTTTCTGATCCGGCCCCTTTGGAATCAGAGTTGGTTTTATACGGCCCCCGGACCAAAATGAGTTTGACGCCCCTGGTTTAGAGTCTAAAACAACGCCCAGATATTTGAATTTGTCAACCTCTTCGATTTCATTTTGATCAATACTGATTTTAAGTTCTTTCTGTGCATTTTGTCATTAGGGATGGAACGATATCCAAATCTCTCCGTATGATATTTTCACCATACACATCTGTGGCAACTCACAGCGAGAAGGTTCCAGGTTCGATCCCTGGGTCGCCCGGGCCTTTCTGTGTGGAGTTTGCATGTTCTCCCTGTGTCTGGATGGGTTTCCTTCAGGAACCCAAGACATTACGTTATTCATTTTGTTTTCATATTTATGATCAACTTACTGGTTCTGAGGTGCTTTGTTCTAGTGTAGAGGTCGTTTATTTTCAGAGAACTTGTCAAATAAAATGATCTTGCTGCACAGACGGATCATTTCACTACTTTTAAGTCATTTTCTGACAGATTTAAGTATTTATATCTAATTTTGGACCAGCTTTTTAGCAGTGCAGTCTTACCAGTGTGTCAGAACAATGCTATTTACTGTTTTTTTTAAAATAAAGAAATACGATTAATGTTATGCAGAACTGAGTTAAGCATTTTTGGTCCAGACATCCCCAATATTTTCTGTTTCTCATTCTCAGTGGGCCAAAGGAAAAAAAGAATTGCTCACCCCTGATCTAGGCAGCGCTGTGTATAAATCCAGCTCTTTATTAGAAACCGCAGTGGCACACATGAGTTTTGGTGCAGCTCTCGTTCGTACAATCCTTGTTTCCTGAGGTCCTAAACATGTCTCCTGTCCTCGCGGAGCAAACGCAGATCTGAGCGCCGCACGACCACTTCCTGTCCCGTTTGAACCTGCGGCTCACTTCCTGTCGGGCCTGAACGGAGACGGAGGCCTCGGAGGGACGTAAAGATTCATGGCAGAATATTAACCCAGAGCTCACCCACAGCGACAGGAATGTGAGAGGATAAAACGGGACTCTAGTCTACGGAGCTTATAAGTTTATCTCTTTTGAAACTTCAAAACCACGATCGAGGTCATGTGCAAATGAGTGTGATGTATTTGATGGCACAGTGGCAGAGGAAAACTGTGAAACGAGTGCGTAATTAAAGAGAATTGTTCTGCACTTGGCCCATTCAGGACAAACATGAGTCAGTATAGTCATATTTTCTTTGCGTTTTGATCATTTTAAGCACCATTCCGATATTTTGCCTAAACAAGCAACAATTTATGCCTCTTTTTACTGTTGTCAGGGATCAAATTGGTCAAAAATAGGGACACTTGGGACATTTCTTGTATAAAACTGGGACAAATCACTGGTTTCGCATAAATCTGCTGGAACAAGGGAGACCGGGCTCAAAACTGGAACTGTCCCGGGTACAAAGGGACGTCTGGTCACCCTAGACTTAACATAACTGATGCTTCATAGCCGTACGGTCCCTGGTTTTCCCTGTGCATCTCACAAATGAAACTACTGCACATAGCATCAGGTTTGTGAAGTTGTGGTATATTGTTTTGAAATGTGACAACAAACAGCTATTTTTCAGGCATATATACAGTAGTTTATGCAAATGAGCCATGTGGTTTAAGTTTGGCTTGTGTAGAGTGGACGCGAGCATCAGTCCTGTGTCCTGTTGTTGCAGCACGACTTCTGTCTTCAGCACGAACACTAGACTCACTGTTTATTTGGAACTGGCAGATATTTATCAAAATATACATCATACCGGTTTGTCAAAGCCTGATCTCGTCAGATCTCAACTAAGTAAGGCCTGGATAGTACTTGGATGGGAGACCACTGGGAATTCCATGTGCTGCAGGGGGCGCCAGTCACAAAAACTGTTGTGTCCTTAGGCAAGACACTTCACCCACATTGCCTGGTATGAAAGCGGTGTGTGTGTGAGTGGTGGTGGCCAGAGGGGCCGATGGTGCAGATTGGAGCATCACTTCTGTCAGTCTGCCCCAGGGCAGCTGTGGCTTCAGCAGTAGTTTACACCACTGAGTGTGCTGTAAAGTGCTTTGGGTGTCTTGAAAGGTGTTATATAGATGCAATAATTAATGATGAATTAATTAACCTGCACCTGGTGCTTAAAGGGGACCTGGCTCTTACTTGGTATTTTAGGGTATGTAAAATGGCCGTGCAGGAGCATAGGAGCATTCATCCAAAGCTCTCTTACACTTCTTTTCCATCGGTATGTTTCTCCTGAGGCCTTGAAGCGGGTCTGTGGAGTGGCTCCCTCCAGCCTAGTTGTCTTTGCTGTGAGACACTGATGTCATCCAAACAGAACTCATGTTTACTTAATAAATAAAGTCTACAACTGTATAGTTCAAAACTGAATGGTGCCAAAATAATTTCCCTTGTGGATCAATAAAGTTTGTCTAAGTCTATGTTCAGGATTATAAAGCAGATCAAGTTTTCAAAAATGACAAGTTTGTGACACTGTGACTAAACATGCCGGGTTAACATTCTCCAGTATCTGCTCCATCTCAGTCCAGAATCAAAACGGCTGCAGACCATCGTAAAGGTCTTCTCCCTCTGAGATCTCTGTCCTTCTGTGAGCAACAAGAGGCACCAAGATCCTCCAGGACCCGTCACCCCCAGGCTCCCACAATGCACCTGGCTCTGTCTGGACGTCGACTGCAGTGTCCAAACTACAGGTCCCAGAAGAAGAAGGACACATTTGTCCTCAGGGCTGTTTCCCTCCTCAGTCAGACTGTCTGACTCTTCTGATCCTGAGTCACTCTCCTGTTCACATCTGTATTCACTGCTCCATGTGTTTAAATGCCTCTAGGGGAGAAATCAGGTTATTTACTCGAGGTTTGTGGCCTGAGCTTTGGACTTGTACTGCAACATGTGAATGAGACAAAATAGAAGAAATACATACAGCTTTGGAAAAAAAAAAAGAGACCAGTGCATTTGTTTTTCTGAAATCATCGTCTCTACATGTGTTCCGGCCGTTTCATTCCAGCGTCTGTTGAATCCAACACAAACACACCTCATTCTGCTTCATGAGGCTCTGATGAGGAGATCACCTGAACCCGACCTGATTTAAGGAGGAAAAGGAGAAAAACCACCGCTGTGTTCATCACTATTATTATTATTCCACCAAATAGTGATTCTGAACTCTTCCTAAGTTCAAACATTTGTGTTGTGTTGTTTTAAAATGATTTTGTTTTCTCCACATTATTTGAGGTCTGAAAACATTTAATTTGACCATGTGTCATTTTCTGCAAATAAACGCTCTAAATGACCATATTTTTAGTTGGAATTTCGGAGAAATGTTGTCCGTAGTTTATAGAATGAAACGAAACTGCTCATTTTACTCAAACACAAGCCTATAAGTGGTAAAATCAGAGAAAGTGATCAATTTGTAGTGGTCTCTTATTTTTCTCCAGAGACGATAAGATGAGGAGACATTAGGGCTGAGTGCAGACTGCAGGGCTTAATGCTCAATTTGGATTTTTTTGTGAAATCAGATTTTTTTTTTTTTGTGAGGTCATTCACATTTCCAGTTAAATGCGACTTGTTTGTGATCTCCAGTGTGAACTTTAACCGCCCCAGAAGTGTCCCACATGAGCCCTGGAGACATGACGTCACAGCAGCAGCTCAGGGTTTACAGAAGTCGTCTGAACATGGACGCTGCACTGAGCTCCTGGAGGTTTTAAAGTTGCTGTCGAACCACAGCCATGTACAGCTTATTTGTCTGAAGGAGGAGATTGAGAAGAAGAAGGACGAGGTTTTCGGCGTTTTGTGGGGCAGTGGCAGCAGCGTCCATAGAAAGGAAAAACCCGGCCGTTCGGACTGAAGTCACGCGTCTAAAGACTGGATATGTACAGTTGTGCTCATGAGACCCTGACAGAACTTATGATTTCTTGTCCATCTTTCAGAGAATATGAATGAAACACAAAACTTTTCTTTCATTCATGGTTAGTTCTTGGGTGAAGCCGTTTATTATCAAACAACTGTGTTTCCTCTTTTTAACAGAATCTACACAAATGACCCAGTGAAGCTGGAGTCTTTTGTGATAGTTGTGGATGTGTTATTTTCTCTGATGGTAAAGCTGCTCATTCTTTTTAATAATAATAATAATGCATCAGTTTTATACAGCGCTTTTCTGGACACTCAAAGACGCTTTACAGAGCATTATTCATTCACTCCAGACCCGGTGGTGGTAAACTACTATTGTAGCCACAGCTGCCCTGGGGCAGACTGACGGAAGCGAAACCTTCTGGGCAAAAGGCTCCAGTTCCTGTAAATTCTTGGGCTCTTGTCTGAACTGCAGCTTGAATCTGCCCAGAGGCTCAGTGATACTGAGGTCAGAAGAGACGAACACTCCAGAACCTTCACTTTATTCTGCTGGAGCCAGTGACAGCTCCACTTTGTGTTTTGGATCATTATCATGGTAAATATCCAAGTACGTCCCATGTGCAGCTTCTGGACCAAGAAATCATCAATTTTGCCAGGGGATGTGAACTTATGAGCACAAGTTTAGCAGTTTTAGGAGCACATATCCAAGCGGCCTGGGTCACATTCGAAAAAAATCGAATCTGTCTCATTCAGATAGTCATTAAAAGATCAGACACAGGTCACATAGGGGCGAAAAAATCAGATTCGGGTCACTTCAGGCTGCAGTCTGAACGTAGGACACTCAGGTTTGTATCATATTCAGTGGATTTATATTCAATCTGTAGGTGAGTTAAAATGACTTAAATTAAGAACATTTGATTTTATTTCAGTCGATTCAACTCGACAGGTAAAATGATCTGCCGGTGGAATAAGTGTTTTTCATCATTCAAGCAACATTGTGCAAAAAAATAATAGTTTTTCTTATTTTAAGTGGAGCAAAGATGCATTTTCATATTTTAACTAAAAAGTCTCGTTCCACGGGCAGATCATTGGACTTGTCCAAGTGAAATTTACTCGAATCATGATCAAACTTTCTGAATTCAAGTCATTGAATTAACTTGACTAGATTTGGTTTTTTGCGGTGTAAAAAGTGAAAGGACCTCCTCTCCGTATGCACACACACTGCACATTTCTCTGATTTGACCAAGATTAACCCTATAACGCCAAACGTATCATATTTGATACATGAGTTTTTCAGCCCTCCACATGAGCAGTGTGATATTTGTTTCCCTGAAAAACCTGATGTGTACAATCAGATACATGCAGTGCACCACAAAAAGAGTAAAAATAACTAAAATCAGTGTTTATTTGAGCATAATAAAATAAAACATAAAAGTCTAACTAAAACACAAACAAAAAACAAAAACAACAACAAAAAAGTTATGTTTTCCAGCCAGTTCCATTGGTGGATTTCTTATTACTGGATCATGGTAGCATTTTTTATGTTTGGAATGACACATTTGTGGATTTGTTTGTATTTTATTATGTTTTTGTTTGTTCAGGAAAAAAAAGAAAAAAGAGCATTGTGACCTGATGATGAAACTCATATATGGAAACTGATATTTAAAAATGTTTTTGTTTGTTCAGAGGGACCAATAAAGGCTTGAAATGAATAGAAAAAATAGAAAGAATTGGGATTTTCTGTCACTTATTTAATGGTTTGGGCTTTACAGGGTTAAAAATGTTTACAGGTTCTTCATCTTGTTTTCAGATTTATTATCGACTTACTCGTTCTGAGGCGCTTCATTTCAGTCTAGAGGTCGTTTATTTGAAGAGTAAAATGATCTCGCTGCATGGAACAGATCATTTCACTACTTTTAAGGCATTTTCTGATAGTTTTAAGTGTTTAGATCTTACATTTTCGTCACGTTTTTTAGCAGCGCACAGACAGTAAAAGTGTTATGGTGTCCTGACTCCCTCTGACGTCTCTGCTCCGGTTTCTCGAACTCTCCGTTTCTCAGTGAGTTTGTGCGGTCGGCGTCTGCGCTCGAGTTTAGTCTCTTCTGAGTGGGGCTCTTTGGCTGTGACTCGTGCTTCCTGTTTGTTTGTCACGGTATTAATAACCCTCCTGTTGTTATTAGTGTTGCAGGAGCATTCTGAGAGCGCTGACACACACACACACACACACCCACACACACACACACACACACACACACGCACGCTGCACACACACGCACACGCACACACACACACACACACACACACACACATACGCACACACACACACACAGACACACACACACACACACACACACACACACACACACACGCACACACACACACACACACACGCACACACACACACACACACACGCTGCACGCACACACACACACACACACACACACACGCACACACACACACACACACACGCACACACACACACACGCTGCACACACACACACACACACACACACACACACACACACGCACACACACACACACGCACACACACACACACACACGCACACACACGCTGCACACTTTGTCAATCTCTGTTTCTCTTTTCTCTTTCGTTTATTTCATTTCATTTACAGGTTACTTTTTTATCACTTATTGTTTTCTGTGTTGTGATGATTTGCCTTCGTGTCACTTCGATTAAGTCGGTCGCTTTAGTTCATCATTTCGTGTAATTCCGCTCTTGTGTTCGTCCTGTATTTAATTGCCCCTTTGTTCTTTGTGTGGTCGGGTTAGTTTTGCTCTGTTTCCTCCAGTTGGGTTTGGCATTTTGTTAATTATCTGCCTCATCTGAGCTTTTGTTGAATACAATTTTTTTGACTTTATTAAATTTGAACATATTTCTGCCTTTGCCGTTGCCTTCTGTTTGGTCCACTACACTCTCCCTCTGTTTAGCACTCTTCCTCCTCCTCTCCTCCCTCTCTTCCTCTCCCCCCTCCTCTCTCTCTTCCTCTTCCTCTCCTCCCTCTCTTCCTCTCCTCCCTCCTCTCTTCCTCCTCCTCTCTTCCCTCTCCCCTCTCTGTTTAGCACTCTTCCTCCTCCTCTCTTCCCTCTCCCCTCTCTGTTTAGCACTCTTCCTCCTTTTCCTCCTCCTCTCCTCCCTCTCTTCCTCTCCTCCCACCTCTCTCTCTTCCTCCTCCTCTCCTCCCTCTCTTCCTCTCCTTCTCTCCTCTCTCTCTTCCTCTCCTCCCTCTCTTCCTCTCCTCCCTCCTCTCTCTCTTTCTCCTCCTCTCATCCCTCTCTTCCTCTCCTCTCTCTCTTCCTCTTCCTCTCATCCCTCTCTTCCTCTCCTCCCTCCTCTCTTCCTCCTCCTCTCTTCCCTCTCCCCTCTCTGTTTAGCACTCTTCCTCCTTTTCCTCCTCCTCTCCTCCCTCTCTTCCTCTCCTCTCTGTTTAGCTGTCACAGATGCCCCTGACCTCGCTCTCTTATAGTTTCTCTTCTGTCTTCCTCTCCCTTCTTCCCTCTCTCTGTTTAGCTGTGCATCAGTGCCCTCTGACCTAGGGCCAGATCGATATATCGTCAGTATTATCGGCCGATATAGACACTTGGAGACATATCAGCCTAAATCTTTCCAATATGCCGATGGTCCACGTGGGAATGTTATATCCCGTTATAAATCTTAGACTGACAAGAAATAAAAGTGAACTTCAGCACAGTTTGGGCCAGAAATAAAACTACTGCTGTTTTTTATCAAAGTGCAAATGCAGAGAAGAGACGACCGTCCCACAGACACAGGAACCGTCCCACAGACACAGGAACAGCTGCTGCCAACATGCTGGAATCTCGTCTTTTTCCGGACGCTCAGTGTGAGTCTGGATTAAAAGGACAGTTCTTAGTGCAGACGTGTGACCTGAGAGGAGCCGGTGTGAGGCCGAGTGTTGGAAATGTGTCGGTTTAGGAGCAGTTTTTGGTTCTTTCTCATTGGTTAGCGATTAGCTGCTGTAGCTCGCACACAGGAACAGGCTGTTTTCTCTCTGGCCTTTTGTAAAGTGACTGTAGTGGCCGTATATATGTGCTGCTGGACACACATAGACTGTATGGACCTGCGAATGAGCCGTGAATAGAGGTGTGAATGATCGGCATTTACGCATATAATTAATGACTGTGGCGCACGCGCATTTACCGCTAAAGGCTAACAGCGGTAGTTTACTTACAGTACTTTCTTTACTTGCTAGAACAGGGGTGTCAAACTCATTTTGGTCCGGGGGCCATATGCAACCTACTTTGATCCCAAAAGGGCCGGATCAGAAAATTTAAGATTATATTCGAGCAACGCCACTTGTTCACTTGTTCCAAACACACTGAGCACAGATTTCCCATTCACCTCTGTCAACAAATAAGAATTAGACTATTTTTCTTGGGAAATCCTGAACTCAGCATCTGCTTTTCTCATTTTTTGACATTTTGCTGATGAGGGTCACGGTCGACAGTCAAAACGATCGTCCTTTAAGAGCGTTTGGAAAGAGGAAAGTCTTCATTTGTGCTGCTCTGGTGGGAGTCGCAACGTACAGAAACGCCGGAGACGCTGCTATGCTAAACGGTGCAGAAAATTAACAGAAAAATCTGAAAATTTTAAGTATTTTAATAGAAAAATCAGCCGAGGGCCAGATTAAAGGTCTTGGAGGGCCGGATCTGGCCCCCGGGCCGCATGTTTGACACATGTGTGCTAGAATGTCATACAAAAACACCATTAGGCCGACCTACTGTCTTTAAATATGACGTAAAGAGGCAGAGGAACAGTAAAAACAAACCCAATTTAAAATCCAATACAGCCAAATCTAAGTTTTATAATCAAATGAATCTTCAGTTGATTATAACTGTGTAACTTTTACGGTGAATTTTTACATCACTAAATATATCAGCTTTTAAATCGGCTGTTGGCAGCTCCAACCATGTTATCGGCATCATATCGGCTGCAAAAAGTCCACACCGGTCGGGCCCCCCTCCCTCCTCTCTGTTTGGCTGCACCCTCATGCCCTCTGCCCTCGGCCGAACCGCATTCTCGTGAAGGCGGTTTGGGTGTAAACTGCGAGTCTGATTCACTGGAGTAAGTTGGAGTTGAATAATCTGTAAACATCAGTCGCCCACGGAAGTTTCAGATAAACAACTTCACCAGCGTCATGGAAACAGCTCCACTTTCGTCACAGTGGGTTTAATATGTCATGTTTGGGGACCAGGGACTACAAAGATATTAGACCAAGTGAGTCTTGCCCATAGACTGTGTAAAGAAGTGGACTGAGCGAGTGGGACGTCATCCACAGCGTTCAGCTCCAGTCAAGTGAAGCTCATCGAGGCCAGTGGTTACAGGGCGAACTTGAACCAGAGTCCCATTTGAGGAATGAGAATTTATTTACGAACAAAATAGTGAAATAAAAACACCAGGATCATGTGGAGCAGGTTAATATGAACATTTGAAGACAGGAGACAATGGATTTTCAATAGACTTTTTGCACAACGGCCGGAAGTGCTCCTTTGTACGGTTCTGGAACCTCCGGTTAATGTTTTTCGGTGGCAAAATATCTGCGTAAATATGTGTGTAAATATGTGTGTAAATGTCTCCAGCAGCTTCATAAATCTGCCCCATCACCAAATCTTCAACCAACAAGGTCCACAAAGGAGAAACATTCTTCATGAAGAATTTATCCACAACGATGGAGGGAAGAAAGACGAAAGCTTAAAGGAAACGACCACGAGCATCAGTGAAACGATTAGGCTCATGAATAACGTAAGTAGTAAGTAATTCATTAACTTACTCACTAAATCACTCAGACTGATTCTTGATTTTAAATTAAAAATGTAATGTCAGTATTCGCATAGACAGAGAGATTTGGGCAGTTCAAATGCCACAGATGTTCACAGTTTACATGTTCAGCATTCAAACTGCACAAATGTGTCTGTCTGCGCTAATATCCACATCATGAAATGGATTTCTAATTGTAATTGTAGAATCAGAGTGAACCAGTTCCTCCTGTTTCCTTCAGGACCATAACGTTAGTTTTGTTCAGTAGTTCACTCAGGCTCAGTGATCGATTCAAATCACTTCTCAAATACGTTTCTGTTTCATCTGTTTTTAGTCCTACCTTATCATACTCCTGTGTGTGTGTGTGTGTTATTGTAAAGCAGCTTGGGTGTCTTGAAAAGCTCTATATAAATGGAAGGGATTATTATTATTATTATTATTATTATTATTATTATTATTATTATTATTATTCATACTCATTGTTTCCTTTAAGCTTTTGTCTTTCTTCCCTTGATAGTCGTGGATGGGGCAGATTTATGAAGCTGCTGGAGAATATGCCAGACATTTACACACACATTTACACACACATTTACACACACATTTAGCCATAGAAAAGCATTGAGCCGTTGTGGAAAAGGTGGATGGAGCTGGAAGCGCCCCTGTGCCCTCAGCAGGTGAGCGATGCCCATGTACAGACACTGTACAGTCTGTGGTCGGGCCCCAGCACAGATATATGATTTAAGCAGCTCTTGGGGTCAAAATAAGTCCACTGTGTTCTGTCTGCATCTAATTACAAAGCGTTTTATTGTCCAAGAGTCAGGAAGTGCGGTGTTAAAATGCGAGATGCTGTTTGCTGTGCTGTGAAGGCAAAACTCGGGTCTCTGAAAGTCGTCCTCTGGAACTTTCCGGATGAAGTGAGGCCTGTGTTATTGTCTTTGGGAGCACGACATTCGTGTTCTGTTTAAAATGTGTGTTTCTTGTGAATTAGAAATGAAAATAAATCATAATCCAGGTCCCAACACTGGACACACAAAGGACCCATAGAATGTTTTTCGATCACAAAAATGAAATGACAAAAATAAAAAATAAAAAACTTAAATCACAAAATGAAATCACAAAAAAATCACATAAAAATGAAATCACAAAATTGAAAATAACCCATAATCCAGGTCCCAACATTGAAAGAGCCCATATAATGTTTTCTGATCTGTTCTAATGTCGTTTCCTCATCACAAACAGACCTGGAGTTGTGTTTTGGTTCATTCGCACATGTTTAACACACAGACCTGCACATTTAGGCCTTTTCCTTCACCAGAAAACACTCTGGTCCACCTTGTGATGTCATGTGATAATACAGGAAGTGCTCCAGTGTATTTTAAACTATAAACACCTTCAGTGGAATCATTTGGATCATTCCAGCTCTCAAATTTCCACTGCAAAGTTTCTGCTTAGTATGAATGGACTCAGTACCATCATGTCAGACTGATTTCAAGCACTTCTATCTAGAATTTGGCATCTTTGAATTTATTATCAGGCCATGAACACTAACCATAAACTGGTTTTCTGGTTTTAAGTAGGTTTTTCTAGAATTTAGCAGAATCGAAAGCATTTTATCTAGAATTTGGCATCTTTGAACATATTATCAGGCCATGAACACGGATCCTGAACTGATTTTAAGTGTGTTTATCTACAACTTAATGCCTATAAACTTATTTCCAGCCCATGAACACTTACAGAGTCTGCTTCATTCTTCTAGAGGTCATTTATTTGAAGAGTAAATTGATCTCGCTGCATGGACAGATCATTTTCTGATAGATTTAAGTGTTTATATTTTACATTTCTGCCAGATTTCTTTGTAGTGCACTGAACTAAAGGTAAAAGGAGCTGTTCACTTAAAACAAGTACCATTTCATGACATCACAAGGTGAATCAGAGCATTTGCTAATACTAAAAAGGGTCACTCAAACATGCGGATGAAACAAAACACAACTCCAGGTCTGTTTTTGATGAGGTAACAGTATTAGAACATGGCTTAAAGCTCACAAGAGTCAACCTTGCGTAAGACAGGATCTTGTTTTGGTCTCGCCCGGACTGGCCTGATCTTGGACTTTTTCTCCTTTGAGGTTTGATTTATGCTTCTGTAAAACTCAAGCGCTTTTGCCTTTTTGTATATTTGTGTGTTTTGAGAATCATCTCCAGTGACTGTTGTTCCCATAAACTTGGCCTTCGTCACAGATGCGCGTGACTCAGGCTCTTCCCAAACATCTGAAGGACTTGTCATGTTTAAGAGAAGCTGTATTTCACCTTCGGCCCAGGACACACTCCATGCGTATTTTGTCGTCAGCACATGCGTATCTGGACATTTCACACGCGTATTTCAGTCAGAAGAAAAAGTCCTATATTACGCAAAATGGACTCTTTTGATCTTGACTCCGTATTAGAAGGTTGCGTCTTTATTATTAGTCTGTCCACATCTCCAAAGCTCAGAACGCTCTGTTCCGCCTTGTGATGTCATGAAGTGGCAGTTTTCAAGTGAATTTCCCTTTAGTTCAATAGAGATGGGTTGAAATTACCTAAATGATTCTACTGAACGTGTATGGATTTAAAAAAAAATAAAAAATAAAATAAAAGATACAATATTCCCTGATGACCTGAGTTGCCCGCTGAGTGTTATACAATCCTGAAGACTTATCAAAACCATCCATCCATTTTCTTCCACTTACCTGGGGCCGGGTCGCAGGGGCAGCAGTCTAAGCAGGGACTCCCAAACTTCCCTCACCCCAGACACTTCCCCCAGCTCCTCCAGTGAGACCCTGAGGTGTTCCTAGGACCAGAGACATAGTCCCTCCAGTGGGTCTTTCTCAGGACCTTCTGGTGGGACATGCCCGGAACACCTCCTGAGGGAGGTGTCCAGGAGGCATCAGAACAGATGCCCTCCCCTCAGCTGCTCCTTTTGACGTGGAGGAGCAGCCACTCTACTCCGAGCTCCTCCCATGTGACCGAGCTCCTCACCTTATCTCTAAGGGAGCGCCCGGCCACTCTGCGGAGGAAACTCATTTCGGCCGCTTGTATCCGCGATCTCGTCATTCCGCTCATTCCCCAGAGCTCATGACCATGGGTGAGGGGAGGAATGTGACTGAGGTCAATCGAGAGCTTCGCCTTTCGGCTCAGCTCCTCTTCACCACAACGGTCTGATACAGCGACCGCATCACTGCCGACGCTGCACAGATCCACCTGTCAATCTCACTCTCCATCCTCCCCTCACTGAGAACAAGACCCCGAGATACTTGAACTCCTCCACCTGAGGCAGGGACTCTCCACCCACCCGGAGAGGGACTTAACAGATTAAGGATTAGAATAGGTGATGAAGTAGTCTGTAGACGGGATGAGAGCTTGATGGGGCAGTCCTGTTCGTTGTGGCTCATGGGACATTGTGGCCCTTGTTTCCTTCATAAAATGTTACACACTGGTCAAACACACAGTTCCTCCATCACACTGGACGTGAGCATCTGCTCTATGTTCACGTCTTGGTTTTGTTGTAAAGTGAGTCCACAACTTTGCTCACGTTCTGAATTTGAAGGTTGCCTCATATGTTCTGTCGATTGGAGGTTCTTCAAACACAGTGAAGCGCTTCTTGTGCTCCACATGACGTGACAGGGTGGAGCAATGTTTTCAGTTTGAGAGAAGAACTCAGTCTGAATCTGCAGGGTTTGTGTGTTAAATATGTGTGAATGAAACAAAACACAACTCCAGGTCTGATGAGGAGAAAAGGTGCGCTTCACTGGGTCAAAAGTAGCAGTACAGGAGCTCTACGAGAGTTAAACCTGAAATCTGAACAGAATGTAGCCCTTACTGAAAAATCACAGATCAACCACAGATCAAAACATCATATACATTTAAGAATTGTCAAAAGAGTTTTTAGAGTTTCAGCAGAACACTGAATAATCCAAATCATCAGTTAGGCCCAGATGTTGTGTGGCCTTTAAAGTTGAACTCTGGCACATTCAAAGCTAAAGTCCGTTGCCAGAGGTGGAGGAATTCTGTCAGAAACCAAAAAACGGCACAGATCAGTGTTTCCTCGGTGGAGATCTCACTGTGGCAGTGAGTCTGTCAAGGCAACAAACTAGTGTAGTGATGGGGGCAAGTTCTGAACTTCCACGTAAAACACCAATTTGCTTCAGACTGAAGAAGCTTAACACCACTTTAACCCATCTGACAACAGCCACGAGTCTAACAAACCAAACGCTCTGCCTGGTTCACTCATTAGTGTCTGGAAACGATAGAAAACAACTTTATAAGCACCTTACACTTCCCTCTGTTGAGTTCCCACTGCACAGGCCAAAGCCCAAAAGACTCGATTGTCGACTCCAGCGGCGGCGAGAGGCTCGAGCCGCCAGAAGCAACAAGTGAGGATCGACTACTGAAGGTGAAGAACAATAGAAACTGAAATTTGCTGAAAGAAAATGGTTCGGGAATGTATTTTTTTAAAGCATTTTTCAAAAAATATAATTCACTCGTAAATAAATGGGATTAGAAATGACATCGCCGATCGAGTCTTTTGGGCTTTCACATGCGCAGTGGGAAATCAACAGAGGTAATGCTAAGGCTGATTATAAAGTTGTTTTCTAACATTTCCAGACACTAATGAGTGAACCAGGCAGAGCGTTTTGTTTGTTAGACTCGTGGCTGTTGTCAGATGGGTTAAAGTGGTGTTAAGCTTCTTCAGTGTGAAGCAAATTGGCGTTTTACGTGGAGGTTCAGAACTTGCCCCCATCACTACACTAGTTTGTTGCCTTGACAGTCTCAGTGCCACAGTGAGATCTCCACAGAGGAAACACTGATCTGTGCTGTTTTTTGGTTTCTGACAGAATTCCTCCACCTCTAGCAAAGGTCTTTAACTTCAAATGTGCCGGAGTTCCCTTTTAACAGCTCCACTAAATTAAAACACTTTATAATTAGATGCAGACAGTCCCCAGTGGACTTATTTTGTACTCAGGAGCTGCTTATACGATATGTCTGTGCTGGGGAGAGACGTGTTCAAATCAGGTACGGCCTTTTTACAGTAAAGAGTCTGTACCTGACCCAGTGGAATCACCGCCTCGTGTTCAGACTCACTGTAAGTCTGAGCAGATTAACACATGATGATCCTGGTCCTGATCCAAACCGGGCCGTGACGGGTTCATAAACACACAAACAGTTTCCCTGAGGCGGATTCTTCTGCACGTGCTCAGTGCGACTCAGTGACGACGACGCTTCAGGTTCAACGGGAAATCCCATAAACAGCGTGTGTCAGACAGACCCCACGTCGAGCAGCCCCCGTAAAACTCCTGACATCATCACTGCGCCGGGGGAGAGAGGGGGGTATCAGGGGAGAGAGGGGGCAACGAGGGAGAAGGGGGCATCAAGGGAGAGAGGGGGCAACAAGGGAGAGAGGGGGGCATCAGGGGAGAGAGAGGGCAACAAGGGAGAGAGGGGGGAATCAGGGGAGAGAGGGGCAGCAAGGGGGGCACAAAGGGGGAGAGAGGGGGCAACAATGGGAAAGGGGGGCACAAAGGGGGAGAGAGGGGTCCAAGGAGAAAGGGGGGTTAACAAGGGAGAGAGGGGGCACCAAGGGGGAGAGGGAGGTCCAAGGAGAAAGGGGGGTTAACAAGGGAGAGAGGGGGCACCAAGGGAGAGAAGCGACAACAAGGGAGAGAGGGGGCACCAAGGGAGAGAAGCGACAACAAGGGAGAGAGGGGGCACCAAGGGAGAGAAGCGACAACAAGGGAGAGAGGGGGCTACAAGGGGAAAGGGGGGCACAAAGGGGGAGAGAGGGGGGCAACAAGGGAGAGAGGGAGGCAACAAGGGAGAGAGGGGGCACCAAGGGGGAGAAGCGACAACAAGGGAGAGAGGGGGCTACAAGGGGAAAGGGGGGCACAAAGGGGGTGAGAGGGGGGCAACAAGGGAGAGAGGGGGACAAGGGAAAGAGGGGGCACAAAGGGGGAGAGAGGGGGGCAACAAGGGAGAGAGGGGGACAAGGGAAAGAGGGGGCACAAGGGAGAGAGGGGGCAACAAGGGAGAGAGGGGGCACCAGGGGGCCACACAGTGAGAGAAGAAAAAGACCTAACTTTAAATTTGACTTGCTGATTTGGTTTTTGATGTATGTATGTATTTTGATGAATACATAAACATTTGTGACCCAACTGTGTCCCCAGGTACAAGGTTCAAATCCATTTTTGAAGGCTGGGAATGTTCTTTTAGCTCTGAAACACAGGCTCATGTCATGTTCCTGAGGTTATAGGCTCAGTTAGTTGTATTTTCTGTGAAAAGTGCCACCAATTAGGAGGGAGCCTGATTTCTCCTCATATCTGAGTAAAATGTGTCTCTCCGCAGCACAGCTCTACTGTAGAAGCAGCTCTGGAGGTCACAGTAAGTCTGCTGTGTACTGTCTGCATGTAATTATGGAATGAGGGCCATATTTGGCCCCTAAGCCACAGTTGGGCCCCCCCACTGTGGGCCCTGAGTGCTCAGAGTGGCAGAGGCTGGTTCTGGTGCTCCTCTCACACAGACCTGACTCAGGCGTGTGTCTCTGGCCTCACAGTGTAATGTTTGGTCTAATGTAAAGTCCACATGCACATTCAGTCAGACTCAGATGTATGACACACGCTGAGGGGGCGGGGCTTACAGGACGACACAGGAAGTAGATCTGCTTTGAATCAGCTCTGATCTGAAACATGTGGCTCTGTAAAGGCTTTTTGTACTCTGCATTTTTGTGCCTTTGGACACTTTAAGTCTTGGAATTTACATTTGACACATCCCAGCTGAATGTGGACTTACAGATGACATCACACCGTTAGAAAAGCACAGTACAATCATTTTATCACAGACGGAGGAAGCTGAAGTGAATTTGATTAAAATTCAGATCTAATGTAACATTTGTGAACTTTCACACCACCAGCCATGAGTTTGAACAAACTCTCTGCACTTTATACACACAGAAGACATCAGAAATGTGAAGCAACATAGATGGAATTATGGAGCAAAGAAAAAATGTTAAATAACTCATTCTAATTCATGATGAACACCCTGCATCAACATTCATAGTGTTGATGCTTCAGTGAGAATCTACAGTGTGAATAATGACTCAGGAAACTTAGACACACACACACACACACACACACACACATATATATATATATATATATATATATATATATATATATATATATATATATATATATATATATATATATATATATATATAGTTGAATCATAACTATTGTGTCATTTAGACCCTTGTTTACATGGTGGTTGCTAGGTAACAGTTATGGACTTACCTCTGTGTGTCATATCTGGTGAACGTGTCCAACCAGGAAGTAAAATTATAACCTATAACTAGAAAAGACTTGAATCATAAATGGACTGAGGCTTCAGTCTAACCTGAATCAGAAGAGCCGTGCTGCTCGGGGCTCACCTGGTTCTTCTGGAGGCCAGAGGCCTGGTTGTGTTTACCCGGGGATGAGGCACCATGAGTGGGCTCAGACAGCGCTGTGGGGGGGTGATTCTCTGTGTAATTAGACTTCATTCAGCCCATCACAGCCACAGAGCAGCCCTCATATGGTCTGCACACCGTCTGCATACGACCACATCAGAGCCGAGCAGAGCCAGAACAGAAAGGGTTTAAGCCCTGTTCACACCAGAGCAGGTGACTCAGACTCAGAGAGGAGCAACACTTTCACTGCACACACCTGACACACACACACACACACGCATGCACACACACACGCACACACACACACACGCATGCACACACCTGACACACACACACACACACACATGCACACACACACACGCACACACACACCTACACACACACAAACACACACACACACACACGCACACACACGCACGCACACACACACACACACACGCACGCACACACGCACACACACACGCACACACACACACACACGCACACACACACACACGAGAGTGAACGAGCATCTGTCTGTAATAATGATTCTATGACAGGTGGGCAATTATTTTTTCCATGGGGCCACACAAGAAACAGAAAATATTGTACGGGGCCAAAATGTTTCACTCAGTTCTGCATATAAATTGTATTTCTTTATAAAAAACTGGTAAAAGTTTATGTTATGACTAAGCAATGAAAAAGCGAGGCTGCCTTACAAACACATCATGTTTTTGAGTCAGTTTCTAACACGTTTGTTGTGAGCCGTAGAAGGTTGAGTTAATGTACAGTGTGACTCATTACTGTTTATGGGGGAAGCTGGAGACAGACAGAGGGAGAACATGCAAACTCCACACAGAAAGAGCCGGAAATCGAACCCAGAACCATGTTGCTGTGAAAGTTCCGATATCATATTTAAACAAACAAACAAAAAAAAAAAAAAAACTGTATTGATCTTCCCTTCATTAACCCAGACACAGTGAAGGACGGGTCAAATGCAGACACCAAAACTCCCTGAAAATAAGTGACTTCAGAATCCGTCTTGGCCCCACATCCCTGTGACTCTCCTGCCCCCCGTGTTTTTGTGTGTAAACTGCACCATCTGTTGTGTCTGTCGTTTAGATCCACTAATACAAACCAGACGAGGCGCCGCACAGACTCAGGCCAAAACTGTAACTGTAAACTGTCAGCGTGAAGTCACTCCGACACCTCTCAGGTCTGTCCACTCACCGGAAGAGAGACGCTAACCACTCTGCCACAGTGACACGGGGAGAACATGTACCCTCCACTCACAGAGATCAGGAGTCTAACCCACAACTGACTTAAAGGGATAGTTTGTGACACTGACTCTTCTTCTTCCTCGGTTTCAGTGCTGAAGAAAGTCGTCCGGCGAGGGTCACAAAAACAAAGCGATTTTCTTCTCCATACAATTTCACTAGCAAGGACCACACCAACAACACATGTGCAAAAAAAAAGTTTATTATATGGAGACGAGGTGGGTCGGCTGGGTTGAAACTAGGGTGGGGGTTTAGTCTCAATCTTCACATGGCCCAGCAGGACGGGACCCGCCTCGTAGGCGTCTTATGTTTGGAAGTGAACAGATTGGGGTTGGGAGGGTGAGGTATTTGGGGCAAACTGGGTTCCCGGTATAGGCTGCTACAAATACGCTTCTGGGAAATTAAGGTGTGGTAGATGTGATTCACTGGAGAGTAGGCGAGGGCAGCTGAGGTGTGGCCCTGCTCCTGAACATAAATTTATTAACTACAAATGTATTCAAAAGAGTGATACATTTGCATCACAAAACCATAAAGAACAAAAAGTCAGAGCTCATAATCTCTTGGTACTATTTTCCCTCAGGTCGAAAAACGCCTTATTTTCATGACTCCAGCCAACTTGCCTGGACACTTTCATCAGCACCAAAACTGGGGAAGAACTCGGCTCACCGGACGCTGTCGGGAGGTAAGTCAGTGTCGATGCACAACACTGCTGACGGGGACGTACAGATTCATGTCAAAAAACACAAACTATCCCTTTAAAAGAGGAGACGGAATAACCGCTCTCTCTACAAATTCCTCTGATCTCACCAAGAGTTTAAAACTTCTGTCAGGTTATTCATCTCGTTTTCAGATGTATGATCTACTTACTAGTTCGGAGACTGCTTCATTCTAGTCTAGAGGTTGTTTGTTGTTCAGTTAAATCACATGTGTCAAACATGCGGCCCGGGGGCCAGATCCGGCCCTCCAAGACCTTTAATCTGGCCCTCGGCTGATTTTTCTATTAAAATACTTAAAATTTTCAGATTTTTCTGTTAATTTTCTGCACCGTTTAGCATAGCAGCGTCTCCGGCGTTTCTGTACATTGCGACTCCCACCAGAGCAGCACAAATGAAGACTTTCCTCTTTCCAAACGCTCTTAAAGGATGATCGTTTTGACTGTCAACCGTGACCCTCATCAGCAAAATGTCAAAAAATGAGAAAAGCAGATGCTGAGTTCAGGATTTCCCAAGAAAAATAGTCTAATTCTTATTTGTTGACAGAGGTGAATGGGAAATCTGTGCTCAGTGTGTTTGGAACAAGTGGCGTTGCTCGAGGAATATAATCTTAAACACCACTACGAGACACGGAGAAAAATACAATAACTTGAAGAGAGAACTGAGTTTTCTGATCCGGCCCTTTTGGGATCAAAGTAGTTTGCATACGGCCCCCGGACCAAAATGAGTTTGACTCCCCTGAGTTAAATGATCTTGCTGCACGAACAGATCATTTCACTACTTTTAAGTCATTTTCTGATAGATTTAAGTGCTCATATCTTATATTTTGGCCATGTTTTTTTGCAGTGCTGCCACACTGGCACAGGCAGAACATGCACACGAAAAAAGCAGATCCAGGAATTCAACACACAACCTCCAATTGACAACGCCAGGGCTAATAATCGGTTTATGTAATGTTCGTACTTTGGAAAAAAAGCAAGAAGACGAGATGTTTTCAAGTTTTTATTAGAAATTAAAGGATTCACAATCTGTTAGAATGATCTGTTATTTCTTAAACAAAACCAGTTACTCTGTTATATTCTCATTCTCTGGCAAAAGTCATAGCTGTCCACAATGAAAAAAACAAAAAAACAAAACACATTTCATTGTCAGCTCATTTTGTTGTAATAAAACTTAAAAGTCCTTAAAGAGTCCTTAAAAGACACAGTTTGTGGAGTTCCTTTTGACTGTTTGGCATCGTATTCTTCACTAAAACGCAGTATTTAGCCAAGTTAAAAGTGCTGGACCTGATTTTTACCGTCTCACCGTTCATTTGAAACGGGTTTGCAGTGGTCCCAAGTTCTTCCTCACTTACCTTCTGCACCCAGAGCGTCCTCATTACTCACCACGATGAGTTTCTAAGCGATTTTCGCAACTCTGAGAAAACAGTGGAGTTTTGCCGTCACGATAAAGCCGACAACAAATAACGAACAGCTTCTAAGGACATGCAGACAAAACACAGCGGACATATTCTGATCTCAAGAGCTGCTTATACGATATATCTGTACATGGGCGAGACAAGTTTTGCTCAAATACGTGGAGAAAAAAAATCAGGTACAGCGCCTTTAAGTTCAGTAATTATTTTGAAGAAATCTAGAATTAGTTGCCCAAAATAGTCTATTAAACTAAACTGAAGCTCTCATATGTTACTGCTTCACTGCTCCACATTCTTCTTGTATTCTTGTAGGACAAAGTTAGAGGTGCACTACGGAGCTTTTCTGACGCAGGAACCGTTAAGAAAAATACCCAATTGCAATTAGATTAGATTGCAGATTTTAATAATTAATAGGATTCAGTTCAAATTTACATTTTAAACACACAATTACAACCATGGAGACAAGCAGGTGATGGACGGTTCACCAGAAATGGTCCGTAGTGCGCTTTTAATGCTTCCTTAAACCGGAAAACGCATGAAAACCATCGACTGTGTTTGTCTGTCACACGTAACCTCTTAAAGGGAAACTCGGGCACATTTGAAGCTAAAGTCCATCACTAGAGGTGGAGGAATTCTGTCAGAAGCCAAAAAACGGCACAGATCAGTGTTGCCTCGGTGGAGAGCTCACTAGTATGAAAGTGGTGTGTGCTTGAGTGTTGGCGGTGGTCAAAGGGGCCGATGGTGCAGATTGCCAGCCTCGCTTCCGTCAGGGCAGCTGTGGCTACAATAGTAGCTTACCACCACCAGGTATGGAGTGAATGAAGAATGAACTGTAAAGCGCTTTGGGTGTCATGAAATGGCGCTATATAAATACAATGATTAATTAATAAATAATTAACTGTGGCAGTGAGTCTGTCAAGGCAACAAACTAGTGTAGTGATGGGGGCAAGTTCTGAACTTCCACGTAAAACACCAATTTGCTTCAGACTGAAGAAGCTTAACACCACTTTAACCCATCTGACAACAGCCACGAGTCTAACAAACCAAACGCTCTGCCTGGTTCACTCATTAGTGTCTGGAAACGTTATAAAAGAACTTTATAAGCACCTCACACTTCCCTCTGCTGATTTCCCACTGCACAGGCCAAAGCCCAAAAGACTCGACTGCCGACTCCAGCGGCGGCGAGAGGCTCGAGTCGCCAGAAGTAACAAGTGAGGATCGACTACTGACGGTGAAGAGAAACTGAAAGTTGTTGAAAGAAAATGGTTTGGGAATGTTTTTTGGTTTTTTTAGCCTTTTTCAAAAAATATAATTCACTGGTAAATAAATGGGATTAGAAATGACATCACTGATCAAGACTTTTGGGCTTTGGCCTGTGCAGTGGGAAATCAACAGAGGGAAGTGTAAGGCTGCTTATAAAGTTCTTTTATTTCGTTTCCAGACACTAATGATTGAGCCAGGCAGAGCTTGACAGACTCACTGCCACAGCGAGATCTCCACCGAGGCAACACTGATCTGTGCCGTTTTTTGGCTTCTGACAAAATTCCAGCACCTCTAGCAACAGCCTTTAGCTTTGAATGTGCCAGAGTTCAGCTTTAAGAAATGAGAAACCCCATTGAGTTTTGGATGTCTCCACTAGGGCAGCTTCAGCACAAGTTTACCCCAAAAGCTGCTCCTGTTCCGGGTCGAAACATTGTTCTTCAGACCCCTCTCTGCTCGGGCTGAGACAGAGTCAGATTTTAAAGCACAAACATGCAGCTTTCTCGGTCTGTGGTGATGCTACGAGTATGGAACCATCGTATTAAAGAGTTTAATCTCAGAGTCCATTTCTCTGGGGTAAATGCTCCCTCTGTGGCCGGGTTGTAATCTTGTTCGCCCGCCTCTGGTCCAGTCCCAAAAATTTGATCGTGATATCAAATTAAAAACTTCAAAAAACTTCAAAATGGAGTTTCATGATGAAGACATACAGACATGAAGTAAAAATGTTACTTTTGGGGTAGCGGTGGTCCAGAAGGAAGGACATCTGACGTAAATGATTTGAGTTTATGATCATGGGTTCCCTTAGAGCAGATGTACAGAATGTTCAAAATCTAAATTCCATAACCTGTGAAAAATAAATATTCATTCGAGTTTTGAGCTCTGTTAGATTCATGAAGTGGACGTGTATGGATCCAGAGCCATGTTTCCGGTTCGAACAAACCGAGAGGGCGTATCTTTAGATGGAGGGGGCGTGTTTTCATTCAGAGTGGGCGTGTCTTTAACCTGTGGGGGCGTGTCTTCAGTCAGAGGGGGCGGGCATGACGCAGATGTGCAGGAAGTTGTCGGGGTGACTCAGGTGTTCGCTGAGCCACTGCAGAGGCGTCTCCAGCAGAGGCTCAATGCCGTGGATCACCACCAGGAGGCGCTTCTCCTCTCCTGCAACAGACACGACAGAACGGACAGAATAGATTATATCGTCCTGTTATTATCTGAGAGCGGATCCGAACAGTACGCTTTTAGAAATGACGCTCACAGGCTGCACAGTGAAACGACACCAAATCAAACTCGCACAATGAGTTCTCTCCATGGATACGAGAAAAACAAACTGTTCATTTCACACAATCCAACGGTCACTTCTTTTCATTCCCTCAAAATGTTTCCTCTGGAAGGTCTTCTGCCACATACTGTGTAAAAAGCCTGTTGCATATCAAATGTCCAAAGCTAGCTCCTTAGTTACCTCCTTAGCTAGCCTCTTGCACAGTCTCCACGGATACAAGAATATTATGTCTTTTTATTTAAAATGCTGCTAACCCTGCAGTTATGATGCATCCAATTATCCATCCGACTCGGAGGTCCGAGGATGTTACCTAGCAACACGCACCGACACACCCCTTTTCCTTGGACAGTGGAACTTGGAAGAGCCCGGAGGAGACTGAGCGCCTGTTTTCATTGTGTTTTGACGCTTTGGTGGTTTAAATGACAATTTCAGCCACTCATATCACCGTAGTTCCTTACTGCATCTGTATTACTGCATATGGGTATGGGTAGTATCAGTGGTTGCGTTACCGTAATACCTTACTGCTGGCATATCCAAACTATGGCCCGGGGGCCAAATGTGGCCCCTCAGGCTTCCAGGTGAATTGGCCCATACTACCGCAAGTAGTACTTTTTACTCTTTGTTTTTGAAATCTACCTTGATCAAGCAAATGTAGTGAGTCCTTTTGAGGGTCTAAGTATGAACAAAGGTCTGGAGGGTCATTCAGACCCGTTATAAATGCACAGATTTGAATGACTCACTGTATTGACCTCCAGTTTATGACCCTCAATCGGCCCTCACACTGGTCTGTGTTTTAATATGTGGCCCTTGATAAAAAAAAGTTTGGACACCCCTGGCTTACTGTGTCCGTATCGCTTCCTATGGGTATGGTGGTCGGTGTTGTGGTGAGGCCAATACTGAACAAAGACTTGTTTTAACGGGTGTTGCTGAACATCCCCAGAGTCACTAAAAGAAGATAAACAACAACAATAGCTTTCCGAGTGACATCCATGTTATTCTCGGACTCGCGAAACATAATAAAACGCTTGACGTCATATCTGAGATCTGAGTGGGAGATGGATGTATAATCGAACGCACCATTACTTCAGGCAAACATGTTCTGAAATGTCCCTGTGTGTCAGATGCCCTCCCTGTGTCTCCATGAGGTCTTATTCTGTGTAAAAGCTGCTCAGCCTGCAGTTTAGACCCTATAAACATGTTCTGAAGCACAGGGGATTAGCTTTAGTTGTAGCAGTTCATCTTTGAGTCCACTCTGAACTTTTAAAACATTAATCACAATACTCATGCACTTGATTAGATCGATATGAATTGGATTTTGTTTCATTATTTAGGTTAACCTGGTCAGCCAGGTGAATTCTTGTGACATTTTTGAATTCATAAACTCACGAGAATCCATCTGGCCTCTGGATGTTGTGATTGGGCCTGGTGCCTGTGGTTCAGACCAATCACAGAGCAGCACTGTGGGGTGGGTGGAGCCAAAGGTGAGGCGTCCAAACGAACCGAAACAAACATGGCCGCAGACAGGAGTACTTGAACTATGGATTTATAATAGGAAGTGGATAAGACTTTCCCCTCCGTCCCTGTAGGAGGACAACTAGTGTCTGCCCCAGGCACTGCAGCAGGGCCCAGGCAGCAGAGTGTAACAGGGGTTAGTGTTAGGGTACCTGGCCTCTGATGGAGCACAAGGTATTTTTGGGAATTTAATCTGCCAGTATCCACAGCTTTCAAGAATTTAGAATTTTGAGTGTCTAAAATTTAGCTTTCCAAGAGCCTTTATAGCCTAAACCTGGTCTGCTCTAGCAGCTCTTGCCCTGATTGGCCAGAACTCCTCATGCACATTTCTGTCATCACACAGGTGGGAGGAGCTGGTCCCTAATTTAGGAAGTAATGTGGAAGAAAGTAAGCAGAATATTTTGGCATTTTGCCCCAATGAGCACAGGCACGTATGGTTCATGTTCACTATCACAGTTATACTTCCATTCTCACCTGTTTGATCAGAAACACAAACTATTTCATATGGGAAACTCCTGCAAAGGGGTGTGATTTGTGCATTTGTGGGTTAATTTAAAGTTCCGGCTTTTCTCGACCGTTTTGAGCTTTCCATATTCATGCTCGTTAAATACATGTGCAAAAACGGAAGGCAGATGCTGTTGGGTGGTTTTGCACACTCAAAAGCCACAGAGCAGCCACTTCTGAGGAGAAACAGGAAGTACAAACCCACATCTAATATACAGACAAGAGAGAGTGTGTGCTCCTGCGTGTCAGATGCCCTCCCACAACCCTACATCTCAGTGTGTCAGATATCACGGATACTAAGGAACATACCCAATACTCGATACTTGTCTCTGTATTTAGACAATATAATGTGAGTTTCAACATTAAGTAGTAGTGCTCTCGTTTCTATTCTATCATATGTGTGTAATCTCAGTGGCCCAGTAGGGTCCAGAGTGTTTCATGGGTGTACACTAGGTCTATGTGGTCTAACACTTGTTCTGATACAGCTCAACATGGTTCTAAAGACTTTCAGGAAAGGTTTCTGAATGTGACTTTTTAATACCGATACCTGCTCAAATGAGTATTTCGACACTAGTTTCTAGTAATATCTTCTCATTTTCGATACTTCTGATGACCTTATAGCCTGAAGAACAAAAAGTGCCAGTTTTTCTGGCTCTGTGGTAAACTTTCACTTTGAGAATCGCACTTTCACATGGACCGCCTCCGCCCTGGGACTAGAAGAACTCAACAGACTCCACATCCACATATATTTTTACAGTTTGTCTTTAAAGTGCAGACTCTGTAACCTGACGGCGAGGCACCTGATTTTCAAATGTGGAAAACAGAATTAATTTAAACGGTTTGCAGTGGTCCAAAGTTATTTCTCGCTTACCTTAAGCATTCTGAGTATCCTCATTACTCACCACAATGAGTTTATAAGCTCTTTTTTACAACTGTCAGAGACCAGAGTGGAGTTTAGTCATCAGAATACTACAACAACCAGCAAGCTAACTACACCAGCATCACTTCCTGGCTCACAGTGAATAAAAATGCTTTATAATTAGATACAGGCTCTCTATTCTTTTACAATGCTTTTTCATAATATATTTGTACCGGTGAAATTAAATTGTGTGAGCTTTAATGCTGCTCCCTCCTTAACAGACCTGAAGTTGTGTTTTGTTTCATTCACACATGTTTGAGTAACGCTTTGTAATTAGTTTGTCTACATCTCCAAAGATCAACATGCTCTTGTCCACCTTGTGATGTCATGTAGTGATAGCTTTCAATTTAAAACCTCTTACCAATCCACAGAAAAAGAATATCCAGTTGTTTTTTTCATAAAATAATTCCATGTGGAGAAATAATCCAGAAAGACCGTTTGTCTGAATGGATGAACGACGCATCTCTCTACTACTCTCGTTCTTCGTCCTTAGCATAGCTAAGTGCCTAGCTCCTGTTAGCGCTGTGGGGTATGTTTGTTTTCTACAGACTCTAAGCTACAAAACAAGCGTATCCACGAGATGATCGGGCTTTGGGGCGGTGCGCAACAGCTCGCGGATAAAACGAGCGCATCCAGTTAGCGGCGTATTATGCATGTCCAAGGGACAGGTCCACGGCAAAAGCTCTTCAGTCATTGGTTCTTTCAGGAAATGATTGACAGATCTGAGTAGCCTATGAAAAGACGATTTCAGCGGTGGGCCCCACATGGGGCAGAGGCGAGGTAGTGATAGGCTAGCTCCATGCACGCTGTGTATGGAGACGCTCTCTCTCCTCCTCTTATGCACAGACACTGGTGCAGGCACCAGAGGCATATGGAGAGAAAGTTTTTGGCTTGTTTTAGTTTTTATACGCCCGTGATAAAACGGGACGTATTATGGTATGGCGCTGTCCGTCCGTCCGTCTGTCCGTCCGTCCATCCGTCTGTGGACACTTCAAAGCTTTGAAGTTTAAAGTTCAAAGGTGACACACAGTTCCAGCTGCAGCGGTTGCTAGGCAACGGGAGAGAGAGAACACAAGACAACTACACATTACCTTGTCCGCGCTCTAGCTCGACAACCGTCTCACCTAGGAATGTCAAACTTCCAAACTGCACCAACAATTCATCTTTAACTAGGTTTGACAAATTCTAACTTAATTCTATATAGAATAATTCAAAGTACGGGTGTATTTTGCCCCGCTGGAGGAGCTCTTGTTTATCTTAAGAAAACATGCCTAAAGTTCAGAAGAAGATTTATTTATTATACATTACATCTTATCACAGTTTGGAACATCTGGTACATATTTGGACACTTGTGCCGAATTGACATATTTTTACAAAAAGGGTCACAGCACCAAACCCTTAAGCCTAGAGGTCTGAAATTTTACACAGTTGTTGCCAACAAGTTCAGCAGTGAGTGTAGTGAGCCACCAATGTCTAGGATGAAATATGCCCAAGTTACAGCCTTTATTATTTTGTATTTTTTTCCAAGGCAAAAAAATTAAATTTTTAGACATTTTTGAATGTCTGTACTGTAAGTTAGCTGCATTCACAGTCTTCATATTCATATCTACAGAAACTAGAAGGTCTAAGCTTTAAAATGATGTATCACACAAGCATGTGGGGTCTAAGATTTTCTTTTAATAAGCTTTGGCACTTGGGTACGTGTTACCATTGTGCACAGACGAAATTAGGCGTGTGTTATCAGGTTAACAGCTGCTTTTACCTTTTGTTCAGTAGAGGTTGGCAATTCCAGAGATAAAATGATCCAAATGATTCTAGTAACAGTGTGTGGAGTTTAAAACACAGTGGAGCACTTCCTGCATTATCACTGTAAGAAGACGACGTAAGAAGACTTAAGAAGAAAAAGATGATAATGTAAGAAGAAGACAACATAAGGAGACATAAGAAGATGTAAGAGGAAGAAGACAACATAAGAAGATGATGACATAAGAAGAAGATAACATAAGAAGGAGAGGAGATGTCAGGTGTAAGAGGAAGAAGACAACGTAAGGAGATGACATAAGAAGGGGACAATGTAAGAAGACGACGCAAGAACAAGACGTAAGAAGAAGATGTAAGAAGACGACGTGAGAAGATGATGTAAGGAGACGACGTAAGAAGACGACGACAACGTAAGAAGATGGCGTAAGAAGAAAATGACAACAATGTAAGAAGATGACGGTGTAAGAAGATAATGTAAGAAGACAAAGATGTAGAAGTTTTCTGTTTAAGAGAAGAAGTCATCCTAAATCTGCAGGTCTGTGTGTTAAACACCGGAATGAAACAAAACACAACTCCAGGTCTGTTTGTGATGAGGAACCTACATTATAACATAGATCAGTAAAGACCGTATTATACTGACTTTAATTAGAGTCAAAAATGTGTTGAGCCATATTAAAACTAAAGCTGTCCTTCTCAGTCATATCAGGAGGATGTGGAGCACAGACTTCAGAACAGCTGTTGTCTCTGATTCAGTGAAATGTGCCATTTTAACTGACTGCAGTTTCTTTATGAATCAACTGAAGACAAGCTCAGACCTCAACTTTTGACCTCTCGCCGTTATTTAGAACCATCCACACTTACTAATATCAGGGACTGCTCGTGTTCTCACAATAGCACAATTTGACTGAAGCATCAAAACGATGACGGACACGTGGAACGGAGTGGACAAAAAGTCACTGGAAACATACTTTCGATTTGAGTTATTTTTAATTAACCGCCCTTTGCTTCGATCGAGGTTTTGCACTTTTGGCATTTCTCGACCCTGAGGCACAGCTGTGGAGTGAAAACCATTGCAGGAGATTTCATCATGAAGCTCAAAGAGAGAAGGCCAAAGGTTTACAGCACTGTCCACAAAGCAAAGGGTGGATACTCTGAGAATTTGAATCTAAAATGTATTTAGCTGATTTTAGACTTTTTTTCTTCTGCTGCATAATTCCATTTGTCTTGCTCGAGATATTTGACACCTTCTGAATGTATCTAAAATGTAGAAAGTAGTAAACAAAGAAAAAAAAAGGGAATTGTTGATAATTAAAACTATAAATCTAATGAAAGACAGATAATATGTCTGTAAAAGTATAAAGTCTGCCCTTTTTGTGCTTAACTTTTTACTCAAACATGGCATTTACAGGAACATTTTTTTCATTTTAGCATCTTCCTGAAGCCTTTTGAATATATTGTCTAAATACTGTTATTGAAATCATGTAAAATAAATAAAATCAAATAAAAATGAATGTATCTAAGCAGTAGTTGGGCCTTGTTCCCTGTTCTGTAGACTAGAGTGTGAGCAGGCCTGGTGTATCTGAATGACTGGCCGTAGAGGGTACAGCAGAATCTAGTCAGAGCAGAGCCTCCAGGGCCCCGGTATCTGCAGATGAGGAGGAGGCCGTTTGTGAGTCTGTAGGTTGAAAGTGCAGCAGGTGTCGGGTGGAGCTCAAACGGCTCTCCTGAAATTACGTGGACAAACCAGAGTCGAGCGGCCGCAGTGCCTCTCGCAGAGAAAACTTCTCACGCAAACTCCACCACACACACACTTTTAGACGTACGCTCGTGTCTAGGGCCATCCAGCTATAATCAAGGCGAGTAGGTTTTCTGAGAGGGTCCGCCACCCGCCTGCCTCCATTTCAGATGTCACCGTGCTTTGCTTAGAATCTTCCACAGTATGGCATTACATATCTTTTATTTCTCAAAAACACCTTGAAAAACATTCTTACTGTGAGCAGGGTCGCCTCTCCACAGATCTGACCTGTATCTTGGCCTCACATGCTTGTCTCCGTGGAGATAGAAAACTTGCCACACTGATGAAAAATCTAGGGAAAGACTATACACACTGTACATTCTCCTGTATTTCATCTGCTTGTCTCCATGGAGAAAGTTTAATGCTGTACAGTGGAACATTCCAGGCCAACCCACAATCCTCCACCAGAAAAGTTACACAGTGCGTCTTTAATCATCAAGACATTTATTTCTTAATGAACTATTTGATTTTAATGGAGTATTTATGAGCGGTTAAGTCTCCTCATACTGAAAGTAGATTTCACAGAAGGACTGAGGAGGAGGAGCTAAAGTTCAGAGGAAACAAGGAGAGAGTGAAGTCTAAACAGGAGACAGGAAGTAGATAACAACACAAAAGAGACAGAGACACACAGACAGAGGGCCCACAGCAAGGCACCTGCAGCTCAGCTCTGACATCTACACAAACATCTCCAAACATCTAAGGTCTGTGAGAGGAGCACTTCAGAAGAAACAACAAGAGGGACAACACACACTGTCGTGTTGGTCAAAGTCATTCAGATAAGCAGGAAAGGCCACAGATGTTTTGTAAATGAAGAAGTAAATATAGAAACATGACTTGTTACACACTGTGTGCATAATTATTATTATTATAAGTTGTATTTCTGAGAATTTATAATTTATAACTGAACAACTCCAGTGCTCTGGGTCATTGCAAAATATGAATAAACCTCAAACCTGAATATTTAAGAAAGTAAAAGTGAAGTTTTGGAGAACATGTGTGCACAATTATTGGGCAACTATTAACATGCAGAATTATTACGCAACGCAATGAAAAATGAACATTTTCCATTCTCCCTTGGTTATTTTCATCTGTCAGAATAGTAAACACGTTTCTTGCGACACTGTTGAGTAGTTGCAACAAAACCTCTGATGGTTCTGTGCTCATGCCCCAATATCTTTGCACAAGAGTGCTGCATCCTTCTGAAAGACTTTTTACAATTTTGGACTTTTCAGAGTGTATTTTGCCTGAGGAAGAAAATCTGCCTAATAATTCTGCACACCTTCATGAATGAGAAAGGCATTGTTGCTGTAAAAGAATGTATTTCATAATAACTGAATAATTGCTGCCTAAAACTAACACTACCCCCTTCTGTACATTAGTGTCTCGTCCCTTTGAAGCTCTGTCTCAGGTGTCGTCTGTGGTGCGTTTAAAGTCAAAATCTTTTCTTTTCTCTCAGATCACAGTGAAAGTTTCTCTTTTGTCCCTGCGCCGCTGATCACTCGGATTACGCCCCGTGTTTGGACTGGCTCCGAGAGCAGGAGGAGGAGGAAGAAGAGAGGAGGAAGAGGGGGCGTTCTGTTAAAGCAGGAGACAGGAGGGATATGGGGACCAGACAGTTCAAACAGTGTGTTGTGTCTCTGTGCTCTGTCTCTCTCTCATGTGGTGAGACAGAGTCACAGAGACAGAGGCAGGGTTATCCCCGAGGATCAGGGACAGGGGACGAGCACACTCTAAGGGCCCACAGGAGATTAGGCTTCAAACACCACACACACACTCTAGGCTCTGGCAGGTGGAAACAGGTGTGGGCCAAAGCCAGACACAAACCCAGTAGTTGAGTGAGTTTAGTCAAATATTGTAATAGAATGTTTGAAATGTTTGTTTTCAGAAAAGTGTCATTTGATAACAAGAATGCCTTCAGTCTGCACACTGTAGTCATTATTCATCCACGCTCAGTGGGGGTCCGATCCATACACCAACACCCACCACTTCATACTAGGAAAAGAGGGTCAAGTGTTTTGCCTAAGTGCACGACGACAGAACAACAGAATGACAGAACAGTTACAAGCAGGAACTGATCCTAGATCCACTGCACAGCTCTATAAAGATCCCGTGTGTTTCAGAACATGTTTGTAGAGATTTAAAGTACAGGGAACGCAGCTTTACACAGAATAAGACCTCATGGAGACACAGAGAGATCAGAGATGGAGGGAGGAGAGAGATGGCAGGAGAGTACCTTCTTGGGGCACAGCTGCTGGGTACATTTCTCTGAGCAGGTCTCCCAGAGTGTGGACAGCGCCCTCTGCAGACACTGGGCGGAACAGTTTCTGGATGAACGGGCGCTCACCTGTCGTCTGAGAAAAACAACACAAAAAACAAGTCTGTGGTGAGATTGGGATTAATAAAATTAATTTCAAAATATATAAAAATAAAAAAAAATAATGAAATGATTTCACACGTGTCAGTGCTCCGGTGGTAGAGCCATTTGACTTCTAACTGTGAGGTTAATAGTTCAGTCCACAGTGCGTAGTCTTTGCACTGTATGAACGTGTGAGTGTATTTTAAAGAGCTGTAGTCCACCAGTCTGCCCCAGGGCAGCTCTGGTCTGCTACACCAGGGTTCACAACTTTTTCAGACCTGGAACCTAAAAATAACCATGTGACCGACTGTAGACCCCTTCTGCAAAAGAATGTTGAACTCATTTCACATGACAAAGCGTGTTCAGTCAGGTTTAATGTTGCTGATTCGAGTCCTGTGTTGTCTTATTTGACCTCATTTTGGTCATACAGCAGGACGATACACACTTTTCAACACAAAGATTCAATTCAATTCATTCGTTTTATTTCTATAGCCCAGAATCACAACAACAACAACAAGAGTTGCCCCAATGGGCTTCACAGTGAAAAACATGGAAACATAAGATGGACTGAAGATACTGTTCTAATAAAGAAAAAAAATCACCTTTCACTTTCACCTGAATCTTTTACAGGGATATAGTTTCAGCAGTCTGAAGTGTGACAGACTGACGTCTTTAAAGAGTCGTGCCTGTGCAGTTTGTGTTGGTGCAGATCTGGTTGTGTTGATGACTTCCTCCGGTGGCTCCAGGCGCCCCGGGGCAGACTGCGCGTGTGAAAAGTGAAAATGACAGAGTGTGGTTCAGGTAAATCATGAGTCAGCGCTTCCTCTCAGTCTAAATGAGTTGTAATGTTACCATCATTACAACAGAGCGCCCCAGGCCTGAGGATCAGAGACCAAACAAGGCCTGGAAAACCCCACCAGTCTGCACCGGCATGAGCCCAGAGATGTTTGTAGCACTCAAGTCTGCCACAGTCATTTCACAGTGTTATCATGATACTAGCATTTCAAACTCAATTTTTAAAGAATAGACTCAATACTCTGATTCAGCACTAAATGGTAGTGCTCTCTGTTCTATTCCCACGTGTCCTTATATGTGTGTAATCCTCAGTACACTAGTCTATGTGCTCTTCTACTTGTCCTGAAGCAACTCAACATCATTCTAAAGACATTCAGGAAAGGTTCATTTCTGTCCTGTGACATTTCTGTCCGTCTTCTTAGTATTTTTAGTTTTTTAGTATTATTTAGTAATTTCTCTGGTCTGGCCAAGATTTATTATCTACTTACTTCTGATCCTGCTTTATTCTAGTCTAGAGACAGTTTATTTTAAGAAAACTTGTCGAGTAAAATGCTTGATTGATCTTGCTGCACGGACAGATAATTTCACTACTTTTAAGTCATGTTCTGATAAAATTTAAGTCTTTATATCTTAAATATTGACCAAGCTTTTCTGCAGTGTGCTCTTTAGCATTAGTATTGAAATTAGACTATAGTAGTATTAGTAGTATATTATTGTGAGTGAATAAATAAGTGAAACAGTGGGCTGTGTAGAAATAATAATAGTTAGTTAAAAGCCTCAGAATTCAATTTTCCCATTTGAACAAAATGTGTCTTGGCCCAGAACAGCCGCTCTTGAGGTCAAAATAAGTCTGCTGTGTTCTGTCTGCATAGAATTATAAAGTGCTTGATTGGCTTTAGCGTCTGCTCTGGTCTCCGGCCGCTGTGAGAAGCCCTCATCGTGCTGAAATATGAGGACGCCCTGAATGCAGAAGGTAAGTGAGGGAAACCTTTGGACCGCTGCAAACTGTTCACAATCAACTTGTTTTTAATGTTTTTTAAAAGTCAGGTACGGCACTTTCAAAGGTGCTTTAGTTTCAAGGGTCAATGCAGAGTTTTTCCATCACAATAAACAGTAAGTAACTAACTCTGAAGGGGGAGTGGCTTAGCACGGAGGTAACATGGTGACCTAAACATGTTAATACCACAGAGAAGTCAAATCCCCCTCTTTAAAGATACAGTGAATCATTAAAGCAGATTTGGTGAATAGACGGTTGGTGTTCTTCTGCTTGAATTTGAGCTGGGACTTGACTGATGGCCTCTTTCTTCAGGTGTTGGGTTCACACCATTATAAAAGCAGGTCTTAATTTACCGATGGACTGTCTCCAGCTTTCTCTCCCTCTCCTGCCCCACTAGCGGAACTGAAATACTTACCATTTCTCAGTAAACTTTTCACTCTTCTGCATTTATTGTGAAAGTGTTGTCCATTCCACACCTCTGATGCCCATTTCTCTATCACTAGTGAGTAACAATGGAAGAGCTATTAGGGGGAGGCTGTATGTTTTCACCAAATAAATGCAATAGAACACAATGCAACCCAGATTAGTATTGTTTTTAGACACTTTTTTTAACACAAAATAATGTATTTGTTTATTACATCATGTGGTCCTTGCATAATACTGATAAAACTCAAAATGAAACTGTTCAAGAAGGGTTGTGTGATTATTTTAGCATTACTGTTTGCTTAAATGAGTGTCTAGTTTGGGGCTGTCAACCTTAAGCGAATACAAGACATACAGGATTTTAGACATATCCGTATCAATTAAGAAAATCCATATCAGATTAACTCTGTCTGGGACCTTGATACGAGGCTAACCACTCTGCCACCGCAGCAAAAGCACTTCTAATGAGCGGTTTGCTTCCCCGCTCACGATCCATCTGCAGATCATCAAACAGGAGTTGTATCGGTGACACGTTAAGTTATAATTGCTTCATCTAATACTGGTCCAAAGCACTGAATAATTCAGGCTTTAATTCAGTCTCTAAAGGTGTGAAGGATCGTAAAGTAGGTTAGCGTGTTATCTTACAGTGGAAAAGGCTTTCTCTGCCTGCTCCGTGCAGCTCCGGTCTATAGTTTTAGCTTCATTAGCGCGATTGAAGCGGCTTGGTGCGATTAGGCTTGAGTTGCTTTGCTCTCTCTCCTCTTCACGGCTTTGGTGTCAGAGCTTTTCAATAGAAAGTGTCGTCCTGACGCGGTGTCACGGAGGAGCTCACCTCTTCAACATTAAATATGCAACATGGAGAAGTTTTCTCCCAAAGATTAGATTTCGGCGAAAACATGCCAGCTGCCGGCCTTCCTGCACTTAGAGAGAGAGGGGACATAAAGGGCCGGGATGGAGGGACAGGCCTGAGACAATGGAAAGTACACATGTGTGATACTGCCAGGAGGGATGAGGATAAAGCTATTTACCGTTCATTCTAACGAGGCAGCCAAATTAACACCAACTAAAAACTGCACGTACGCCAGGGACAAGTTTACACAGAGGTCATGTTTCATTAAAGCCACAGTATAGAACTTTTTAGAGAAAAAATAAACTTAAATGTTTCTATTGCGATGATGCTATTGCTATATATTTGCTCCTTTTTTCTATAATATTTCACAGTGTGGCATAAAACTATCTCCATAGAGAATGTTCCAAAGTTTGGAGTAAAGTGCCTCCAGAACATACATGTTACATACTGTATCTTTCGAAAGGATTTGTGGTAGATGAAAAACAAAACTGTCATCAAAAGTAAAAAAAGAAAAAGAAAAAAAAGGTTCGACCTTCTAAGTACCAGTAGATCTAAAACTATTTTGAGTCTAAACTAGGAGAGCACAAGTGATTTGCTTGGGATTGTAGACTTAACACTATAGAACGAAACAGGGATTAAATGGAGTTTAAATTCAGTAAATATTTGCACTGCAGAGGAATCCATGTATCACCTAGAGCAGGGGTGTCAAACTCATTTTGGTCCGGGGGCCGTATACAACCTACTTTGATCCCAAAGGGGCCGGATTGGAAAACTCCATTCTCTGTTCAAGTTATTGTATTTTTCGCCATGTTGTGTCTCATAGTGGCGTTTATATTCCTCCTTTATATTTATATTCCTTGAGCACCGCCACTTGTTGCAAACACACCAAGCGTACAGGTTTCCCATTCACCTCCGTGAAAAAGAAGAATTAGTACATTTTTCTTGGAAAATCCTGCACTCAGCTCCACTTTTCTTATTTTTGACACTTTGCTGATGAGGGCGTCATGGTCACAGTCAAAACGATCGTCCTTTAAGAGCGTTTGGAAAGAGGCGAGTCTTCATTTGTGCTGCTCTGGTGGGAGGCGGCCACACACAGAAGCACTGGAGATGCTGCTATGCTAAGCGGCGTAGAAAATTACCAGAAAAATCTGAAAACTTTACATATTTTAATAGAAAATCAGCCGAGGGCCAGATTAAAGGTCTTGGAGGGCCGGATCTGGCCCCCGGGCCGCATGTTTGACACCTGTGACCTAGAGCATCCCGCATATCTCAAGGGTTTATTGCCATTGTCACAAGTAACGACAAACCTTCCACATACCAAGTGGTACAGTTTGAGAACCACTGCCTCAGACCGTGTCTTCAGTGCTGATCTAGGTGCTAATTGTCAAAACGGTCAAATGCTGATACAGTCAGGAATAGTTATAGGCAGGACTTTGACGATGTGTTATGTTATGGTCCTAAGGTCTGAAGTTTGTAAATTTAACAAGCAAAACTTTAGGGGCAGAAGTGCTACTTGGATGTGTAGAGATTGTGAAAAATTGTCCTTGTGCTGCTCTTCAGTGCATGTCTCAAATACAAAAGATAAAAAAAAGCTGAGATCCTCAAAATCATATCACTGATTGGTTGCAGTATTCATGTCATCCAAAACCGTTGCTATGCTCTTCACCAAGGCCCAGAATAATTCCATCATTGACCCAGATATTTTTACGTGTCAGGTGAACGGCTTCAGGTGGTGAAAGAGTATAAATACCTTGGTGTAGTCCTGGATTCAAAACTTACATTCAAGTCCCATATCAAAATCATCAGTAACCCTATCAAATTCAATCTCAGCAACTTTAGACACATCAGACACCAAATGTCCACCAGAGCAGCAAAAATGTTGATGCGTTCTATGATTTTCTCTCACATAACATACTGTTTAACTGTTTGGTCTCACACTAATGCGACAGCCCTAAAACCCATTCACACACTGTACAAACTCACTCTAAAAGTTCTCGACCGTAAGCCCAGTTCATACCACTAATGTCCAATATCACAAAAACACAATCTACTCACCTGGGAAAACATGATCAGATACGCTCACCTGTGCCTTCTGTACAAAATAATTCAGGATTTATCATCTCCTCCACTCAATCAGTTTGTAAACATTCGGACTTCTGAACACAGCAGAATCAGAGGAGCAGTGAGAGGGGACTGTATCATCCCCCTCCGGAAAAGTCCGTTTGGCCAAACCACCTTTTCTGTTAAAGCTGCTCAAGACTGGAATGCCACCCCCATAACGATCAGAAACCTCAACACATACCCATCTTTTAAAGTACAGTTAAAAAAATGAAAATGAATTGAAAATCAAAGCTGTCAACATTAATACATCCACCTCTCGCTGCCCCCTGCTGGACTCTTGCCTCTTAATTGTAAGATGTTAAATGTCTGTGACTGGGTTGTGAATGAATGTCTGTGACTGACTGGGTACTGTATAATTTTAGAGTGATGAATTTTAACTTTGTAAATGTAATTTTATCTTGTAGGTTGACATTTAACAACTGTCCAGGGACTACAGATGAAAAACAGCCATCTGGCCAACTCTGGCATATTTACAAGTAAATGTTGATTAATATGCACTGTCCCTGAAATAAATAAATAAATAGTACAGAATAAGGCTCTGATGAGGGCTGAAGGGCTGAAACACGTTACCATGATTTTAACTTTATCTGTCACGCGGTATTAAAGGCTTTTAATTATTTTGGACTTTCTGAGTGTCTCCGTTTTTCCATCTTTGTAAATGTAACCAGGTTTAGTCTGGGTTTAGTCTTGGTTTAGGACAGAGATCCGCAGCCTTTAGCAGCCCAAGACCCACACTGGCCTGTACCAGACCAAATGAAAGAGCCGCAACTATTATTATGATACAAGCACAGCACAAACAGATGGATAAACTTGATTTGAAAGAAGTAGGTCAACTGTTTGCTGCCATTAATCAACTGAAAACTAAATGCAAGAGCGAATGATCTGTCATTTCCTGCATGCTGATGCATTTTTGAGTAATGTTTAGAATTCAATGTCCTAACAAATGATCGTTTAACCAATTCTGGACTTCCTTTGAAACATGAGCAGGGGATTTGCACAGGACTAGAATGTCATTGTGAAAAAACAGAATTACATGAAATGCTACAGATTGACCAATATGATTTTTCATGGACGATACCGATACGGATCATTTAAAATGCAGAGAAACCGATGGAAGATATCTTGTTGATATTTTTGGGCTGATAAGTACGGCCAATTTTGATTATTTTCTGCAAATGATAATTTAATTTGACTACAAACTTCCCCATAGCCTGTAAAAGAGCCGTGTAGTCATATTTTGTGCAGTTATCTCTTCATAATAAAGTGTTATAATAAAGCTTTGTGAGTATTTTTTTTAGGCAGCAGTTTGAACAAACTAAATTTTGCCACATGCAGGAGATTTAAAGTCGATTGATAGATGACAGAAAGATGAGCACTAAAGATTTCAGATTAAAATGATTAGACACATGGTTTGTGAGGAGGCCCAGCCCAAGTTTAGGATACATTTAGTCCTGGTTTAGGATAAATTCGAATCCCAGTTTGAAGTGTGCTTTTGTCCAGTTTTAATCGTGGTTCAGTCCCTTGGTCCTCGTCCTCTCCGGCCCCCCTCAGCCCTCTCTCTATTGTCTCTTCATTGCGTGTTGGTCGTGTTGAATAATTGACAGGTGTCTTTAAAAATGCAGTTGAGAGCTGTCACTTAGCCACTCTCTCTTCCTCCGTGACTCAGGGCTTGGGGGTAACTGGAGCTGCTTCTTCACACCTCTCCCTGGCTGCGCGGCACCTGTCCTGTTGTGTACCTGTCGGGTTACCTGTCGGGTTACCAGGTCCTGTGTCACCCGAGCCTCGTCGCTGTGGTTTCCTTTTCGCGGCAGCCATTTTGAGAGCGGCTCCGGTGTCCGACTCTCGTTTTGACGCCTCGGTTTCACTCACGCTCTCTGGGTCAAGTATCTCACAGAAGGCTAATGGGATGGGATCTGTTCAAGTCAAACCGGGGCTTCATCTGCATGTTTACCAGGGACGCACGTTCACAGGACAGAACTTAACCTTTCCTGAACAGTTTTAGAATGATCTTGAACTGTATCAGAAGTATAAGAGCACTATGGAACCTACATGGACCACTGAGGGATTACACACATATAAGGACGAAGGCTGTCAACATTAATGCATCAACACATGTGACTGTTCACAAAAAATATCGCACTAATGCTTTTTTTTTTTTACACAGATTAATCACAGTTTATTTTGAACACACATGCTTCTCTATGGAAAGTGGTGGAAGATGGTGACCTGAAAGGCGGCGCAGGTTATTAGGTCAGTGATCAGGTCTGTCCATATACGGATGTGAAGATGACAGACGAGACTGTGACTGGTGCTCAGCGAAAATTTCTCTTCAAAAAACTGCCTGATGGGACTTTAGATCAAACTAGGGTAGTTTGCAGATATCACAACAACAAGTGTAAAATACCATCTTAAAGCAAAACACGGGTTTGATTCAGCGGAAGCAACGACGCTACTTGTACCAACAACAAGCCGAGCAACGAGAAATTGCATTTTTGTCAAAATGATTTGGTCTTTTTTTGAAAAATAATTAACTGCGATTAATCGTGATCAGAATCAAAATTCTAAAGTGTGATTAATCTGATTTTTAAAAAAAATATCATTTGACAGCACTAATAAGGACACATGTGAATAGAAAAGAAAGTACTACCATAATGTTGAGAGTCACATTCTGTTGTCTGTGTTTTTATAATTACAGTGGCTCAGAATCGGTGTTGTATCAAGTCTATTCCTTAGTATCAAAATTAAGTTTGAAATACGAGCATCGTACACTAATCCCAAATGTCCTCACTGCGAGAAGGTCAAAAGTTCCACTGTGGAGCTGTGTTCACTACCCCCCCAGTGGTCTGTTGCAAAGCTTCCACGTGTTCTGTAGAGACAGAACCACACAGACTATGGACAGAATTCTCTGTATGCATCTAGAACGTAGAGCATGAAAGAGCCTTAACCCTGTCAGGAACAGCGGGCGACTGCAGCGCTACAGTCAAATCATCAAACCTTAACTTCCCTTTAACATGAAATTAGATTTGCTCCAACTCAACCAAAGACAAGGCAAAAACAACTCTGCTCTGAGACTTGCAGACAAACATTTTAACATCTGGAGAAAGATTTTCTAATACGTCACATTGAAAGCAGCTGTTTTCTTCAAAGAGTCACATCCCCGACAAACGGGAAAAAGTCAAATTCCCAAACCCACTCATCGCACCCACACGCCACAGGATAACCACTCTGCTACAGTCACAGGGATAGGACAGTCCTTAAACTGACAGAGATACTGATATGTTGTTTGGCCGATTTAAAGGGACGATATCTGCACTTTTCAGCTTATCGGATATCGGCCTTGAATCAACAGAGGCCGATATTTGTTTTGTCCAACACTTTAGTGCAGGCGTCAACAAACTCACCCCTGTGCCGCTGGACTTCCAGCTCCGCTAAAGCGATGGTTTTGTCTTGGTCTTGTCTCGGACTGGAGCGCATTTGGACTCGGTCTTGTCACGGACTCAAGGTCTGAATACTGAGAGCGGTCATTTTTCATTACGGCCGCTGCTATCGGCAATAAACTTGTACCGTGTGCGGGACCGGTGCGCTGGAGCCCGCGGACACGCCAGCACGCGGCTTGTACATAGCGCGCACCCTCGTGTACCAGTGTGGATTACAGGGCAGGTTAAACATCCCACCTGTCCATCCGCCTCGTCAAATACGCCAATACTAATTTTATGTCCGTGTCCGCACAGAGCAGAGCTACAGCACAGAGCAGGCGATATGTGGGCTGAAGTTTGCCTAAGAAAATGCCAAATAAATCTGTCACAATGTACGTTTTGTTTGGTAAATGTGCAGAGGCTAAAAAACACTTTAAAACCAGTAAGAGAATGTAACTCCAGTTATGAATTTGAAAATGCAGGTTTAAAAATCCTACACACTTTATTCACTTTGAAACAGTTTTGTGTAAAGTGCCAGTGGAAGTTTTCTTAAAGAAGAGGTTCTTAAACTGTGGGGGAAGGTCCAAAAAGGGCCACAGAGTTTAAGTGCAGTACAGTTTGTTTGGTTTATTTTAAGTCTAAATATTAATCAGATAAAATGAAGATATATTTATAAAAACATTGCGATCATGCAGGAAAAGTACAGTCATAATGCTTTTGTTTTTTGTATTAAATTTATTCAGTGTTAGTGTTGGTGTGCGTAAGTTCTGCACTGTAATAATCGTTCAAAATGAAAACCTATTTGTGCCCCCATATTTTTTTCTGTGCTCCTAAAATTTTTAACTTAGGGGCACGTGTGCTCCTGAAAAAAAAAGTTAGCGTAGAGCCCTGCTCATAGGGCCAGTTCAAGTGGTGAGGGGCCGGTCAAAGGGGCACGAGGGGCCGGAGTCTGTCCGTGGGCCTTAGTTTGATGACCCCTGCTTTAGTGTGATGGGATCAATGCAGAAAACATGACTACACAGCTCTCTTACAGTTTTATGGTAAAAAAGGGCTGTGGGAGGACTTTGTCGTACATTTTTATTCCATAATTTATAAAAATGTATAAAAATAATCAAAATTGGCTAACAAGTATCAGCAGCTCTTATCGGCCATGGGTTAACCTTGTTCAAATTCCGTTCAAATTCATCTGTTCTAATTTGTCCGGACAGGTTACAGTAACACTGGTCTGAAAATTCCAGAATTGCATGTACAGTATTATTTAACACAGATGGATATCAGTCTGGTCTCCACTCCCTCCTTCGTGTCTCAAGTCCAACCAAACATGATCGTGAGAACAGATTTGTGTATTTCAGTGACACATGTGAAACAAAGTGAGCTCATTGGATCATCCATCATTTTGAACAACATCACATTTTTCTGATGGTTTCTCACCAGTTTTGTGCTTCATCGATTCTGCAGAAACTCTCCACATTTTTCAGCCCCGTTTTCCAGTCGATTCACCTGTGTCCAGACTCACATGCTCTAAAAGTAGTGGACAAGTGTGGATTCTGGATCTCAGGCCGCGACAATATTCCAAAACAAAGAAACACTTTTAGATTTTCCCATTCATGTTTACCACTTTTCTTCCAAAAAACCACAACAAACTTCTAATTTGCCAAGATATTTTAGGAATTTGTCTTCCTCAGATTTTCACATAAAACGTGTAGGCATAAACATTTCGCTTTGATTCTCTCCACTAATAAACGACAATGCAAACTTTCTATTGCGGCGTGACAGTCTGGGTCGATGTGGTTTGACAGCTGCTACAACTGCATGTCTGCTCCCTCCAATAACAATGCTTTCTACCACTTCACAGGAAAAAAAGAAGGAAAAAAAACGGTTTATTGTCTGAAAGTGGAATGTCCTTCGTTTTAAGTTATTTAAGCGTCAAACATGTGAAAGTAAAAACAAAAAGGATTTATGACTGTTGTCTTGTCTTGGTCTAGAACAAAAATGTAATGAGTTGTCCATGAGAGAGCTTCAAATGGTGCGGCAAAACAACAAAGTGGATAATTCAGGGCTGCAAAACACAAATGAAGCTTTGTTTCAACTACTGTGCTCTTTGAGAAATATATGGCTGCGTCTCCATGGGGTCTTATTTTGTGTAAAAGACCTCTACAAATACATTCTTAAAGGGATAGTTTGGGGTTTTTGACATGAATCTGTACGTCCCCATCAGCAGTGTCGCATCAGCACTGACTTACCTCCCGACAGCGTCCCGGTTTCGGTGCTGATGAAAGTGTCCGGCAAGTTGGCTGGGGTCATGAAAATGAAGAGTTTTTCTACTCAAAACAATAGGTATTCAAAAGAATGACACATTTGCATCACAAAATGTGAACCACAAAAAAGTCAGACCTCATAATCGCTTGGTACTATTTTCTCTCTGCTCGTATCGGGAGGTAAGTCAGTGTTGATGCGACACTGCTGACGGGGACGTACAGATCCATGTCAAAAATCTCCAACTATCCCTTTAAATACATGTGATTATTGGATTAGTTTATTCATTCAGATTACTGTCTCTTCTCAAAAGTTAATGCTTCTGGACTGGTTTAAAATGGGCGCTGTGAACTAAATCTTGATCTTCAAACAAAGATTTTGAACATTTTGCATTACTGAGGTCATTTTACGCTGCTTTCTAAATTCTCCTTGGTCTTACACACACTAAACTAAAGAAAGTTATAAAGTTCATTTTCTGACCTTGTCCCTGTGTTTATATGAAACACCAGCAAATGGCACAAGATTTCAGCAGAGATGGTCTGATGTGAAACCGGTCTGTTGTGGCCGATCGATACCAATATTACACTCAACAAAAATATAAACGCAACACTTTTGTTTTTGCTCCCATTTGTCATGAGATGGACTCAAAGATCTAAAATTCATTCCAGATACACAATATTACCATTTCTCTCAAACATTGTTCACAAATCTGTCTAAATGTGTGATAGTGAGCACTTTTGCTTTGCTGAGATAATCCATCCCACCTCACAGGTGCCACATCAAGATGCTCATCAGACACCATGATTAGTGCACAGGTGTTTTTAGACTGAGTGTATAACAAAAACACCACCTGCCACCATATTGGTTCTTGATATTGAAAACCACACAATTATCAGTTTTTCAGCTTTCACATCTTAGATTAAAGGTCTTGTACCTGTTTTCTCCCTCTGTATTTGAGCAAAATGCGTCTTGCCCCAGTACAGATATATTGCATAAACAGCTCTAGAGGTCAAATAAACCCACTGCATTTTGTCTACATCTAACTATAAAGTGTTTAATTGCCTGATAATCAAGAAGTGCACGCTTAACATGCTAGTAGTTGTAGCGTTACTGAAAGCTGTGAAAACCGCTTATGAACTCATCATGGTGAATAATTAGGATGCTCTGAATGTATATGGTGAGTAGTGAGGCCTTTGCCCATTATAATCCCATTATAGGTCCGTGTAAATTCTGGTGCACTGAGGACAAACTGGAGATAACACATGGACACACATAACAGGTCCTCTTTACAATGAACACTGCTAACTCTGCTGCCTGTGCAATACTGGGACCCTGTGCAATAATGTAAGATAGTAATTTATTGTATATATAGTTTTTAGATTGCAATTTATTGTATATATTGTCTTAAGATAGCAATTTATATGATACATAGTTTTATAATCCTTATCTTTATAGATCCTTATAGTGTTTGTCTATTTTTAACTTAACTGTACTTCTATTGCTGCTACTGTTTCTTGCTGTTCTCTTTACTGTGTGTTGCAACACTGAAATTTCCCCATTGTGGGACAAATAAAGGATATCTTATCTTATCTTATCTTATCTTATCTTAGAAAAATATACCAGAGCTATTCTTTCCTGATAACAGCATCTGAACAATTACGGCAAAACAACGAATACTATTAGTGCTGACTGATTAAAACTAACAATCAGAGCTTTAACCCTGCCCTGATCTGCTTAGGATTTCATAACAAGCTTTGCAATGCATGGAAATTATTTGGCAATGGCCACACGCTATTACCGAGAAAAATCACTACTGAACTACTCCCAAAATCCCCAAAACCTGACTCAAAGTTGTGTGTATTGCCTCCTCTGTCTAGATCTGTCACAGCTAATATTTTCCAGGTGGGTACAAGTTTGATAAAGAACTATTTGTTGATGGGAAAACAGGGAGTTTTACTTGAGTCAAACGGACAGCAGCTCGCAACATGTCTAAATGGAGGAGTGCAGTGTAAGAGTCAAGTTTGAATCAAGAAAGGTTCAGTGATTAATAACACAGGTGACGAGCACAGGTGGGGCACTGTTTTGCGTTTGACTCAAGTTAAAGGTTGGGCTAAAAATAGGAGCAACACGTCTAGACATTTAAGGTTGTTTCCCGAATGCAAAACATGAAAACGCATATTTACGCCTCACATAACAGTCGTCCCCCCTGCCGCTAACCCTGTGCTTTACATCTCTAAACATGTTCAAAAACGCATGGGATTCTGGGATTGGTTTAGCCGGTGAAGAAAAGACTAAACAAAGACTAACTGGGGTCTAAAACAGGACTAAACAAGATCTAAACCAGAACTAAATTAGGACTAAACCAGCTGCACTAAATTAATAGGGATGTAACAATATATCGTGATATCGCATCATGAAAAGTCTCTCAATAATATCATGGACTTTTACATCTTAACTCTGTAGTTTATGACAGAATCTTGAGAAGAGCCTTGCCAAGGCTTTTTTAAAGGAAAAGTAGTATATTCACAATTTTGTTGGCTTCAATATAGCTTATTTTATTAATGTATTGTATCGTGAGATGCATATCATGAAAATATTGTACAGAGAAATTTGGATATGTTTACATCCCTATAAAATTAGTATCCCTGCTCCCAGTTGTTGATGTTGTAACTTGGGTGACTTTCACACATGTCGCTGTTCTCTGGAGCGACCCTAGTGGCACTACATTCACTTCTGTTTTGGGTCGGCCTTGTTCACCCCAAACTCCAGGAGCCACGTGAGAGACACCAGCTGATCACAGAACTTATCTCCATGACAACGAGCTTCAAGCCCCAGAGCCTAAGGACTGTACACGCTGGTGACAGAAAAAGATTTTTGAACAACACAGACCCCTACTCACCTCGGCCGACAGACCCAGACTCACCTGCAGACAGACCCAGACTCACCTACAGACAGACCCAAACTCACCTGCAGACAGACCCAAACTCACCTGCGCAGACAGACCCAAACTCACCTGCGCAGACAGACCCAGACCCACCTGCAGACAGACCCAGACCCACCTACAGACAGACCCAGACTCACCTACAGACAGACCCAGACCCACCTGCAGACAGACCCAGACCCAACTGCAGACAGACCCAGACTCACCTGCAGACAGACCCAGACTCACCTACAGACAGACCCAGACCCACCTGCAGACAGACCCAGACCCAACTGCAGACAGACCCAGACTCACCTGCACAGACAGACCCAGACTCACCTACAGACAGACCCAGACCCACCTGCAGACAGACCCAGACTCACCTGCAGACAGACCCAGACTCACCTGCGCAGACAGACCCAAACTCACCTGTGCAGACAGACCCAGACTCACCTACAGACAGACCCAGACTCACCTGCAGACAGACCCAGACTCACCTACAGACAGACCCAGACTCACCTGCAGACAGACCCAAACTCACCTGCGCAGACAGACCCAAACTCACCTGCAGACAGACCCAAACTACATGCGCAGACAGATCCAGACTCACCTACAGACAGACCCAGACTCACCTACAGACAGACCCAAACTCACCTACAGACAGACCCAGACTCACCTGCAGACAGACCCGGATTCACCTGCAGACAGACCCAGACCCACCTGCAGACAGACCCAGACTCACCTACAGACAGACCCAAACTCACCTGCGCAGACATACCCAGACTCACCTGCAGACAGACCCAGACTCACCTGCAGACAGACCCAGACTCACCTGCGCAGACAGACCCAAACTCACCTGTGCAGACAGACCCAGACTCACCTACAGACAGACCCAAACTCACCTGTGCAGACAGACCCAGACTCACCTACAGACAGACCCAGACTCACCTGCAGACAGACCCAAACTCACCTACAGGCAGACCCAGACTCACCTGCAGACAGACCCAGACCCACCTGCAGACAGACCCAGACCCACCTGCAGACAGACCCAGACCCACCTGCAGACAGACCCAGACTCACCTACAGACAGACCCAGACTCACCTGCAGACAGACCCAGACTCACCTACAGACAGACCCAGACCCACCTGCAGACAGACCCGGATTCACCTGCAGACAGAGCCAGACTCACCTGCGCAGACAGAGCCAGACTCACCTGCGCAGACAGAGCCAGACTCACCTGCGCAGACAGAGCCAGACTCACCTGCTCCAGAATGTGACTGCTGGGTTCACACCAGCCTACGCTCCCCACTCTCGGTGTAAATACTCTTTTACATCCGCCTAACATGTGGCAGTTTGAACATTACCATAAGGTGGTGATGTAGATAATCATATACAGGCCTACTCCAAAATAAAATGTGTTAGAATTTGTAAGACTAACACACAGAATGAAAGGAAGTAATAAAAGTTGCATAATGCATTTTTAATCACCCCGACTCTATGACAAATCTCTGTCTGACATTTGGGTTCCTGTCGAGGCAGGTCTGGTTTGGAGCAGCTCCAGCTCAAGTGGAGGTGAAAATGTCAGAAAAAGCCCTGGTTACACAATTTACACACCGCTGCAGGTAAAGAGTTACAACACACGCAGATGCACACCACAAATCAGACACAACAAAGATCCTGGTTCAGTCTGGCTTTAGTCCTGCTTCATTCCTGGTTCAGTCCTGCTTATGTCCCGTTTTAGTCTTTAGTCCCGCTTCAGTCCTGCTTCAGTCCTGCTACAGTACTGGTTCAGAAGGTTTAGTCCTGGTTTACTCCTTGTTCCGTCCTAGTTCAGTCGTTACAACACACAGGTACAGACCACAAATCAGACACAATCACATCAATCTCAATGGAAACACTTAAACCAGGATTACCATATCTATGTCAACAGTGAGTCAGAGGCTTCAGGACAGAATGCAATCAGTCACTTAGCTCAAGTCATATATACAAGCAATAATAATGGCCTGTTTAGGGTTGTCAAACAGCACAGGGAAAGCAGATCTGATCAATACCAAGACTAGCATCGAAACTAGATACTCATTTGAGCAGATACACCAAAAAAGTCATGTTCACAGGACAGAAATGACCTTTTCCTGAATGATCTTGAGCTGTATCAGAACAAGTATCAGAGCACATAGACTAGTATATGCCCATGGAGCACTATGGAACCTACCTGGACCACTGAGGATTACACACATATAACAATATGACATAAAGAAAATAAAGTAGTACTACCATTTAATGTAGAAAATTCACAAAATCACATTCTATTGTCTATTTACCATGGTATCAGAACCATTAGTGAGTATCGAGTCTATTTCTCAGTATCAAAATCAAGATTGAAATTTTAGTATCGTGAAAATTCAACTTCTAGGAGATGCCCCATTTTTGTAATACAGTGAAGAGGCCTTTAGACAGACTATGGCTCCCTCTACTGGACATACATAATACAAATGTGCAAAAACGGTGAGATTGCACTTTAATAGTTCTTAAAATAAACAGCAATAACTACCAAAAAGTTGTAAGATTGTCTGAAAACTCAAGAAAAAAACAAAAGAATTTAAACGGCACATTTTCAGGAGCCTGTGATCACTCCGGGCGTTAAAGGTCCTGTTTAGGAGTTTGATTTTCAACAAAAAGATGAGAGGGACTAATTGAAAACTATTGGTCACCTTACGACTGTGTAATTGTGTGAGATGGACTTGTTTAACAGCACATATCAGCTCACGTGTCATAGTTCTAACTATGCCAGCTCTTTCTGTTCAGATTGTGTTAAAACAAAGCTCAGATTAAAGTCTAACCAGAGCTTCAGACAGAATAGTACCCACAGATAGCGTCACACCCCCAGAGAATGTTGATGAGATCAGATGCAACGTATCAATTACACTGGGGAACAATTTGAAAAAAAAAAATTCTGTTGAGTTAGATTTTTATGTTGATTAAAACTAAAATTGGCTGATTCCAAAATTGCAGCCAGGTTTTTTCTAGCACGTCAAGTGTTTTCTCCACAGCTTCCCCTCCAGATAAGCAAAATTCCACTGATTCGCCATCGTAAGACTTGTAGCTCATCTACAGCTCATCTACAGCTACAAGGCGACTTGGTATGTGCGTCACAATTGAGATGGTGCAGTGAGAGGTGTGTGCAGCTCCAACAGGTCAGCACTATTACAGTACAACTACAGCAGCCATATCCTTTGTAAAAACAGAATAGTGTTAAATATACATTGGTTTATTTACTAGTCACACATGTTGTCGTGAACTTTCAGTGAAACAGGTGCAGTTTCACCTGGAGGCAGCAGTGATACGACCGGAGAGAAAATAGTAGTAGCAGTAGTGATTATGAGCTCTGACTTTTTCCCTGTTGACATTTTGTGTTGCAAATGTGTCACTCTTTTGAACACGTATTGTTTTGAGAAGAAAAACACTTTATTTTCATGACTTCAGCCAACTTGCTAGACACTTTTATCAGCACCAAAACCGGGGAAGAACTCGGCTCACCGGACGCTGTTGGGAGGTAAGTCAGTGTTGATGCACAACACTGCTGACGGGGACGTACAGATTTATGTAAAAAATCCTGAACTATCCCTTTAAGTAAAGTATTGTTCATAGGATCCTAATGAGGATCCTATAGTTCAAAAACTTGAGCCGATAGAGAAAAACTGAGATCAGTTTTGGTTCCCGTGCTCAAAAGGGAGCTAAAAACAGCGGTCAGACTCCACAAAAACTCTGCTCCCCAGTGTCAGTAGTGGCAGATGTGTGCAGTACCTGGTATATCCTGAAGGGGATGTATCTGAAGCCTCCGTCCTCTGTGGAATACTCCATCAACTTCCTGTTCATCGCCCAGAACTGATCAAACTTATCTGAAAATAAAAACACAGATGTATGTAAACGAAACACACATAATGAATAAAAGTTCAACAAGCAATAAATGAGGACCTTTTAACACCAAATGTCTTTATGGAGCTTGTGCCAGGTCATTACTGAGTCCTGATTTAAGGCTTTTTAAAGTTCTGCTCTGGTTCTAGGTCTGGTTTGGTCTTGGTTTGGTCCAGTCCTGGTTTATCAGTGTCTGGCTTATGAATCCTGCTTTTCTAGTTCCAGTTAAGTCCTGGTTTAGTCCTTGTTCAGTCCTAGTCCAGCCTGGTTATAGTCCTGTTTGAGTGCTGGTTGATTCCTGGTCCAGTCCTGGTTCAAGTTTAGCGTGACGGCTCAAACATGTGTTACAGTGAACAAAGTGTTAACTGCTGCTTTTATTTCCAGTTTCATTTAGAGGCTCGAGGAATGTGTCACTTCAGAGTCGAATGTGCTAAATATGACCTGCCCCAGATGCATTAACAACTCCCATGGGCAGGAGGAAAGATCGCAACGCCCGCACACAAGCGTCCCTCCACTTCAAAGTAAGCTGGAGTCCATGGTGGAATTTGCTGTGTAACTGTCAGACTGCAGATTTGTTGAAAAATGGCACAAAGTTTAACGTCTTCTCTTTCAGTATAAACAAACAAAAGTGAAATGTTTTTTTCACAATAGCTTCAGAACGCGGTGCCATTGTTCAACCCCAAAGACGTGATCGTCGTCAGCTGAAAGGACTTTAAGCCATCATAATAAAGATACATATTCTCCATATTAATCTTATGGCTTAAAAACCATCATGTCTTTGGGGTTGAACAATGACGCCACTTTCTGAAGCCATTGTGAAAAGATTACTTGAATAAACGAAAGTGAAGTCAACAGAAACTATGCAGAATGTGGGCTAGTTTTTGTGTCATGTGGATAGGCCCAGTAATTACAGACATGAACCAGGTCAACAAATCCACAATCTGACAGTTAAACAAATCACACCACAGAATTCTGAGCGGCCCTCTACAATATCCTGATGTCACATAGGAACCTATTCAAAACAGTCATTCCAAATGTATTGTGAATATTCCTGCGCACTAGAATCCCCTTCGCTTTGGGCGTTTCTGCATCGTTCACCTTTAACCCTCTCCGACAGCTGCTCTGAACCCACACGGTGCAAAAGCTCTGATCAAACTCCATAAACACTTAGAGAAAAGAAACAACTGTTCACCGCCATTTCTGATCCAACTGCACCACTGCACAAGAGGGCTGCAGGATTAATGTGGATAATTCTGTGCCAATAAATACTAAACTGACTTATCGTCCAGTCCATGAAACCTGAAACAATATTTTTGAGGGCTTATGACTTATTGTTTAGTCCTGGTTCGGTCCTGTTTTAGTCCTGGTTGAGTACCGTTCTGCAGGCCCATCCACAGCTGCTTGTGGTCCTTCTTCTGCATGTCGTTCACCACTTGGCTCTTGTGTTTCAGGGCGTCGGCTTCTTTGATACACGACATAAAATGAGCTTCGATCACAGAGTTCGAGGGGCAGTGCAGCAGGTCGCGCTCCGGGAAATTCTGACAAACAAGAAATGACATGTTATTACGAGCAGTAGGACCCAGATATTGTGCTGGTCTTGGTCAGGACTAGCTTAGATGGAGGATTTCATTTCTATTGTGCATATTTTAGGTTGAAGGGACAACCAGAGGAAACCACCGGACACAGAGAGAACAAACTGTGATACGTGAGGGACACTGTGCCGCCTAATATATTTTATTGTGATAATAATTCATGCTACCATAAGACTTGCCGTGAGGACAGGAAACCTTGATCAAAAGAGCAATCTGAGTCAAAATTCACTTTCATCCATCCATCCATCCATCCATCTTCTTCCGCTTATCCGGGGCCGGGTCGCGGGGGCAGCAGTCTAAGCAGGGGCTCCCAAGCTTCCTTCTCCGCAGCCACTTCCTCCAGCTCCTCCGGACGGACCCCGAGGCGTTCCCAGGCCGAGAGACATAGTCCCTCCAGCGTGTCCTGGGTCTTCCCCGGGGCCTCCTACCGGTAGGACATGCCCGGAACACCTCCCGAGGGAGGCGTCCAGGAGGCATCCGGACTAGATGCCCGAGCCACCTCAGCTGGCTCCTCTCGACGTGGAGGAGCAGCGACTCTACTCCGAGCTCCTCCCGTGTGACCGAGCTCCTCACCCTATCTCTAAGGGAGCGCCCGGCCACTCTGCGGAGGAAACTCATTTCGGCCGCTTGTATCCGCGATCTCGTTCTTTCGGTCATTACCCAGAGCTCATGACCATAGGTGAGGGGAGGAACATAGATTGACCGGTAAATCGAGAGCTTCGCCTTTCGGCTCAGCTCCCTCTTCACCACAACGGTCCGATACAGCGACTGCATCATTTTCAATTTTTCTATATTTTCTTCCTACTCCAAACAGAAGATCCTTTAATCCAAACTTAAGTTGTACTTTATCAGGGTACCCCCACGTTTGGCTCCCCCAAATTTAAGACTTTTTAAAGACCTTTTAAGACCACTTAAATGAAAGTTAAGACCAACATCACGACCATTATGCAGACAAAAACACCAGATCCATTTCTAATAATGGCCATTACTCACTGCTCTAAATAACAAAAAAAATACTTTCTTTATAAAATCTCATTCAGAACTCATTTATAGTAGTAGTATTATAGTTGTATTACTTGTAAAATGGGCAACAAATCATTTATAACAAGACAAACTAACCTTTCACAATGTCTTGTCTCATATTGCACTGCAGTACAAAACAATCGGCAAATTTAAGGACATTTAAGGCTTGGACAACATAATTGAAGACTTTTTAAGGCCTTAATTTAGGAACATGAAATTTAAGACTTTTTAAAGACTTTTAAGACCCTGCGGCTACCCTGTAAAAATAATGATGTATTAGTCTTATATAACATTTTTTCCAGACACTCAAAGTGGCGTTAGAGTTTTGTGCCTTAAATAAATTAATGTAATGTTTAAGTAAAAGAGAATATATAAGAAAAGACAGGTACCTTAAAGTGCACAGTGACGCTCCAGGGCAGGATGCTGCTGGAGGCATGGAGGTCAAACAGGACTCCGATTGGGTAATGCCTTTGCACAGAAAACAAACATCATGAAGAGGATTTGCTGCTCACTGGTTTAAATATAATATTTAAATTTTAAAGCCTTTTCAGTACTATTAATTCCTTTATTTTACGTTTGACAACTTGATTCACAGCTATAATAAATGCTCATTTGTCTGTTTGTTTACTGACGATCTATTTAATTGTCCCAGTAAATAAATGCGTCCTCTGCATTTGACCCATCCTTCAGTGTCTCTGGGTTAAACCTCAGGAGCAGTAGGACCCATCCTCAGATCTTGAGCTCGTCTTGGCCAGGGGGATTTATCTTCTTTTTTCACTTTTAGAGAGTGAAAATAATAGCTGACTTGATGTGCACGAAGAGCTTTAATAAGTGAATTTCTCCGCTGTGAAATGTTAAACCACATGTGTCAAACATGCGGCCCGGGGGCCAGATCCGGCCCTCCAAGACCTTTAATCTGGCCCTCGGCTGATTTTTCTATTAAAATACTTAAAATTTTCAGATTTTTCTGTTAATTTTCTGCACTGTTTAGCATAGCAGCGTCTCCGGCGTTTCTGTACGTTGCGACTCCCACCAGAGCAGCACAAATGAAGACTTTCCTCTTTCCAAACGCTCTTAAAGGACGATCGTTTTGACTGTCGACCGTGACCCTCATCAGCAAAATGTCAAAAAATGAGAAAAGCAGATGCTGAGTTCAGGATTTCCCAAGAAAAATAGTCTAATTCTTATTTGTTGACAGAGGTGAATGGGAAATCTGTGCTCAGTGTGTTTGGAACAAGTGGCATTGCTCGAGGAATATAATCTTAAACACCACTACGAGACACGGAGAAAAATACAATAACTTGAAGAGAGAACTGAGTTTTCTGATCCGGCCCTTTTGGGATCAAAGTAGGTTACATACGGCCCCCGGACCAAAATGAGTTTGACACCCTTGTGTTAAACCATGATCAGGTTCACCCATGTACAGCAGATCAACACTGACGCCATGTGGTGAAACCTGGTCACTGCAGTCAGAACAGCTCTGAAATATTTCACTTTCTGACCATTTGAGCGGCGTTCCCTCGTACTCGAACCACATCTCCTCCACGTCCTCGGCTCTCATCACTTTGAGGAAGTGTTTCTTGACTTTGTCGGTGACCAGAGTCAGGTAACTCACTCGGGGCAACAACAGCTGGAGGACAAAGAAAGGAAATGTATAAAAACATTAAAAACACACCACAGGGCACCAGGTTCTGTTAAAAGCTTCATAAAACATAAGGGAATGGCTTTTCACTGATGTTTCAGGCTTTATTCTCTTAGTGTGAGATTAGTGTGAGCATTTTTTAATATTTGTATAGTTATAAGTTATAAGTTCTACTTCCACTCCTCATGAGTCACAGTGTTTAAGCTGCTCTAGGCATAAACTACCGTATATAACAATATAGCAACATCTCTGACTGCCTTCCCTCACAACTGAGGGAAAAATCATCTGCTGTTTAGGGAAATCACATTACAATATTCCAAATGTTCAAATTCCCTCAAACCAAGTGATAACTTATTTATCATGAGATATAATTGATTCTGTTTATCATTCTGGCATCTTTTTTTTTTTTAAAGATGTCTTGAGACTGTAGTCAGAGGCCATTCACTCTGATTTTAAGATTCCTATGTGACTAAAGTTGTCACATTAACACATTTTGAAGTGTGAGATGTTACTGAAGAAAAACAGATGATAAACAATACCATTTTAAACAAATTTATGCCACTGACACAGTAACCTTAAATAAAGATTCTCCCCCCAAAATATTGTAAATGTCATTAGAAATATAAGCTGCAACAAATAAACAGCAGAACGAAACACTTTAGTCCTGAGTCTGTATCTGTAACGAGTCATAGAACCATTTAACTGTCTAAGGAAATTATTGTTCCATCCGTCTGAACATTAAGTCGATTAAGTAATTATCGTGGCTGGTTTGCTGAGGGACAGAGGTAACGAGAGCACATTACGCTAGGTCTGTCACAATCATACATTCTAAACTGTGATATATTGCTTAAACACGTATACACAATAAACGATAATACTGAAACTCATCTATACCACTGACACAATGCCCCAAGAGAAGATCAAGAGAAGATTTAAACCACAAATCTACAATAAAGCCTTTAAATCTACAATACTGTTAAAAAATTCATGAGCTGCAATAAATAAACAGCAGAAAGAAACACTTTAGTACTTGATTTGCATCAGTAATGAGCTCAAATCATATAGCCAAAAAAATACCAACCACAAATGTCCCAATGGTGCAAAGAAAATGTACAGAAAATAAATACTGACTATTTGTTCCATCTTTCATATATCAAATAATCGATACAGTATATCACAGGTGTCAAACATGCGGCCCGGGGGCCAGATCCGGCCCTCCAAGACCTTTAATCTGGCCCTCAGATTTTTCTGGTAATTTTCTGAGCATCTTAGCATAGCAGCGTCTCCAGTGCTTCTGTGCGTGGCGCCTCCACCAGACAAATGAAGACTCCCCTCTTTCCAAACGCTCTTAAAGGACGATCGTTTTGACTGTTGACCGTGACCCTCATCAGCAAAATGTCAAAAATAAGAAAAGTGGAGCTGAGTGCAGGATTTTCCAGGAAAAATTGACTAATTCTTATTTGTTCACGGAGGTGAATGGGAAACCTGTGCTTGGTGTGTTTGCAACAAGTGGCGGCGCTCAAGGAATATGATCTTAAACACCACTACGAGACACTGCGAAAAATACAATAACTTGAACGGAGAATTGAGAAGACAGAAGATAAACGAATTATTGCTGGGACTGAAGAAACAGCCGTCTGTTTTCACCCAGGGGCCAAGAGGCTACTGATGCTGCTGTGAAAACAACCTAACCTAGCATAATATTATAATATTTTGTAAAATAAAATAAAATAAAATAAATGTCTGTAATAGATTTGCGTTTCTCTGCACAAATATTTGGACTTATTGCTATTTTTGGGGTATATATGTCATGAGTTTTCTGATCCGGCCCCTTTGGAGTCAAAGTTGGTTGTATACGGCCCCCGGACCAAAATGAGTTTGACACCCCTGCAGTATATTGTCATACAGTACATTGTCATACTATTGTCATACATAGTCGATATAGTAATTGTCCACATTACATCATACATAACCACAGACTCCTGTGTGCTGCACTCACATAGTAGGGCTCAGCCTCCCTCTCAGTGACCTCGTCCTGGTGCAGAGTGAAGCAGGCGGGGATGCGTCCGTACCAAACGTCCCTCAGAACATCTTTGTCATCTGCCATGGTTCAGCCTCAGCTCCTGCTCCCAGCGGCACATGCAGAACCAGGTCTCCAAACCAGATCTGACACCCGGAGACGGCTCCTGTCAGCAACACAGTGAGATTATAGACCCGGAGCGCCGGCGTTTGTGAAAGGCTGCAGGAATTAGGTCAAATGAGATTTTTTGGAGATTGTGATACAATTTGAGATATACGTTTTGATAATACTAAATAATACTAGGATTCTGTTCAAAGTTCACATTTTAAACTCTTCCAGAAGAATTGACAAAAGGACTGAAATCTGAACTGACAAACTAATACAAGTATCACATTTCAGAACATGTCTGAACAGATCGGAACCACAAGCAGGTTTTAAGCAGAATAAGACAGATTTTGTTGTTTGTGGAGGAAATTGTGGTGCTCCAAAAATTGTCGTCTTTGTGATTTGTTGATTGTGCCCATTCAAATTGCAATTTGATTTCACAACCATTAATTGTGCTAACCTAGTTTTTCGTTTTCCCTCCCTTCAATATGACCACAGACTGTATATTGGTCAGTTTTTTTTATTTTCAAACGCTCAAAAAAATGAATGAATTTCCTGGTGTATTTAAATGTATATTTTATCATTTCGTATATGCCCCTTGAAAAAAACTTTGATAAAAAACATTGTTCAGCAATTAAAACCAGGGACATCTTAAAAATTGCATTCAGTGCAATGGACATACAAAATTTTATTTAATTACATTTAAATTAACTCTCAACTCAGGTACCATTTTTCACTGTTTTTCATAAAAAGTGTAAAACACAATTGGATAAAACTTAAGCATGTTAGCACTTTCCCTCTTTAAATTTAAGTTCTTATGAAAAAAAAAGGTCAAAATAAACTTTTTCTGGTACTTTTCACTGTAATATCAGTGCTTCACCGGATGACATCTGCCGTGTTACCGAATGACAATTCAACTGAAATACAAAAAAATGCCAAACTTCATGAAAACTCACTCAAAAAAACATCTGTCTACCTTTAATATAGTTATTGTCAAACTGCATTTTGAATAATTACTAATTAATCTACATTAATTTCCTTTATTTGTGTGATTATTTTACATTAAAAAAAAATTATCTAGTAGCATATATAGTTTTATTTGTATAGTAAATAATACAAATAAAATTGTAAAAGAAATAATTTTTGAGTTAAATGCTTATTGTTACCTAAAACAGTCACAGTTCTGTTTCACCAAGTGACATATTCAGTAAAATGGACATGCTGTGAGCCTTTTTGAGTCATTTTGATCTTAAAGGGACAGTTCTGAATTTTGGACATAGGTCCTCATTTCCTCGTGAAGTGTTGGAGACGTGTGGAGACACTTTTTTTAACTCTTCCATCCAGTCCTTGTATTTGGAGAGGTTGCTGGTGCTGGGCTAGTGCATGTCAATGGACATAGTTGTCCTGCTACTAAAAACGTCTCTCCACTCTGCTCTCTAGGAAATGAGGCCCTATGCCCCAAATTCCAAACTGTTCCTTTAACATGTTTGTAATAACCCGCTCTACATGATTCTAGTGTTTTTATTTTTGGTATTTTGTCTGTAAATCATTCCTAACATGGAACTCAGCTCCAAATCAGCTCTTATAACTGCTAACCTTGTAAGCTTCATTTGGCTGGAGCCCAGCGTTATGGGTGACGTCACACTCCCTCAGTCCACTTCTATATAAATATGACACATGAAAAAAAATAATAATAATATCTATCTATATATCTATATCTATCTATATATCTATATATCTATATATCTATATCTATATCTATATCTATATCTATATCTATATATATATATATATATATATCAGAATCAGAATTACTTTAATTCATCCCCGAGGGGACATTTTCTTTGTTACAGATGCAACCGACCAAGAGCATGTAGATCGAAACAAGTCACAAAAATAAGGTAAGATGAACACAATAAGATAAAAGATAAAATAGCTCTCTCTGGGAAATTATTTACATCAGTGACATATTTACGACGATATACATGTGTGAGCAGGGAATAGGATAAAAACAGATAGAGAAGTTTGTGATTTAAAGTGCAGCGTTTGTGATTTAAAGTGCAGCGTTCAACAGTTTATATATATATATACATACTGGCTAAAGAAGCTCACTGCTCTCCACGAGCGCCTAGCAGCACAAATGAACCAGCTGCTAAGGGATGGGACTCACCCTGAATGGCTAAGCCAAGGGTGTACGATCCTGATCCTGAAGAATCCCTCAAAGGGTACAGTCCCATCCAACTATCGGCCAATAACCTGTCTCTCCACAACATGGAAGCTCATGTCAGGCATCATCGTGGCTAAGATAAGTGGGCAGATGGATCAATACATGAGCGCAGCACAGAAGGGCATCGGCAAAAACACCAGGGGAGCCAAACACCAACTCCTGGTTGACCGAACAGTCGCTCGTGACTGCAGAACCCGTCAGACCAACCTGTGCACTGCTTGGATTGATTACAAGAAAGCCTACGACTCAATGCCACACACATGGATCACTGATGCCTGGAGCTGTACAATATCAACAGGACTCTAAGGGCGTTCATTGCAAACTCGATGTGGTTGTGGAAAACCACCCTTGAAGCCAATGGCAAGGCACTTGCACAAGTGACCATCAAATGTGGCATATACCAAGGAGACGCACTGTCCCCACTGCTGTTCTGCATAGGTCTGAACCCCCTCAGCCAAATAATCGACTGCACTGGCTATAGATACCGACTCAGAAACGGGGCCACCATCAGTCACCTCCTCTACATGGATGACATCAAGCTGTACGCTAAGAGCGAGCGAGACATCGACTCACTGATCCACACCACCAGGATCTACAGCACAGACATTGGAATGTCATTCGGGCTCGAAAAATGTAGTAGGATGGTGACAAAGAGAGGGAAGGTAGTCCACACAGAGGGGGTCTCACTCCCAGAGGGAACAATAACAGACATTGAGGACAGTTACAAGTACCTTGGTATCCCACAGGCAAATGGCAACCTTGACGAGGCAACAAGGAAAGCGGCGACAGCCAAATACCTGCAAAGAGTACGGCAGGTCCTAAGAAGCCAGCTCAATGGCAAGAACAAGGCGCCGGCAATAAACAGCTACGCCCTGCCAGTGATCAGATACCCAGCAGGAATCATAAGTTGGCCAAAGGAGGAGATACAGACCACGGATGTTAAGACACGAAAGCTTCTGACCTGCAGGAGGGTTCATCCCAAGTCCAGCACCCTGAGACTGTACACGAGCCGGAAGGAAGGAGGCCGAGGACTAGTGAGTGTGGGAACCACTGTCCAGGATGAAACATCCAAGCTCCACAAGTACATCAGTGACAAGGCCCAGACTGATGACATGCTCAGAGAATGTCTCAGTCAGTGGGGCACAGAGGAAGAGGTGCTGGAGGGACCATCATGGCAGGACAAACCCCTACATGGGGCGAACCACCGGAACATAACTGAAGTGGCTGATATCAAGAAATCCTACCAATGGCTGGAGAGGACTGGTCTGAAGGACAGCACGGAGGCACTCATCCTGGCTGCACAGGAGCCTTGAGCACCCGAGCAATAGAGGCCCAGATCTACCACACCAGACAAGACCCAAGGTGTAGGTTGTGCAAAGAAGTGCCTGAGACAGTCCAGCACATAACTGCAGGGTGTAAGATGCTGGCAGGGAAAGTGTACATGGAGCGACATAACCAAGTAGCGGGCATAGTGTACAGAAACATCTGTGCAGAGTACAGGCTGGAAACCCCAGGATCAAGGTGGGAAACGCCTCCAAAGGTTGTGGAGAATGAGCCAAGATCCTATGGGACTTCCAGATACAGACTGACAGAATGGTGATAGTGAACCAACCAGACATCGTGGTTCTGGATAAGCGAGAGAACAAAGCCGTGGTGGTGGACATTGCAATACTGAGCATGTGTGTGTTTGTTAGTTTGTTATTTCTATCATGATTTCTCTAATATTATATGTCCATGTAAAAGTTATGTTATATGTCCATTGTAAAAGAATATAAACTTCTTAATTGCCCCCCCCCCCCCAAAAAAAAAAAAATAAATAAATAAAAATAATAATATCTAACACAGTAGTTAACTCTGGACTAGGGCTGAAACGATTCATCGAGTTAATCGATTAAATCGATTAGAAAAATGCATCGATTATTATTTTTTGCCTCGATGCTTCGTTTTATTTTCATAAGCTCGGCGATGGCCGGAACCTTTTGTGGTAGAGGTAAAGTTTCCGCACGACCGCTGCACTTCACTGTACACACAACAGCGCGGCGCCCATGGATGTATAATAAGAGCATAACCTCCGGTGGCGGGGTGCGGAGCGTACCGCACCCCATCACCGGTACGCCGCACGCTCCTCATCTCCGGTACGCCGTGCACTCTGCGCGTGGATTGTGTCTTGTCGCGTACACTCTGTGGACCGCGCTTCCTCCTGTGCGCCTCTAAACCAGAACTCACACCAGGACTAAACCAGGTCTAAACCAGGTCTAAATCAGATCTAAATCAGATCTAAAACCAGGACTAATCCAGGTCTAAAACCAAACAAGAATTTGCAGGAGTTGGTTGCTACATTTATGTAGTTTTAAAAATCATGACAATATCAAGTAATCCAAAGTATTCAGATTACGTTACTCACTTTAAGTAATTTAATTGATTATGTCACAAACTACATTTTGGGGAATGTAATCTGTAATCTGTAGGGGATTACATTTTAAAAGTCACCTTCTCCACACTGATGCTACAACATCTAAACAGAAAGCCCCGTACATTACATCAAGTGGAAAAGAAACCGCGAGGTGAGTCAACCTTAGCCTCGCGATAATTACGTTTTTCATGTCCAAAACACGTGTATCTGTCAATGCACGTGGTGTGTACTTAACATGTGCAAAGTAGACACGACAATAACAAACGATTACTCGATTATTCGAACAAAATAATCGACAGAATAATCGATTACTGTAATAATCGATAGCTGCAGCCCTACTCTGGACCTCTACAAACGTGTTCTGAAATGCATGGGATTCTTGTATTTGTTTATCAGTTCAGATTTCAGTGTTGACAAAGCTCGTGTGAATGCTTTTGGACCACTTTAAAAAGTGCTCTGTGAAATGGATCCTGGCCATAAAACATATGATGCTATTCTAATTAGACAAAAATATTGAAATATCATATTGTTTAATGTGATGATACAGTATCAATAGCGGGGACTGCTGTATTGATATATCGCCAAGAGTATTTTTTGGTATATTTTACTAAATGATTTTGTTACAGCGCTACGGTTTTGTTGCTTGTTTAGAGGAAGGAAGCTCGTTTATGCAACACATTTGATTTATTCACTGTTTGGATGAGTAAAATGTTTGTGTTTCGTATTCACTTTGCACAAGAAGAGGTTTAACAAAGGCTTTTAGCATCACAGCCATGGTTTAGCCATTTTTATTGAACTGCATCAAATCGATTTGAAATATTTGAAAGTGCATTGTATCGAGGTATGTATCATATCGTGGCCTATGTATTGAGGTATGTATCGTATCGTGGCCTATGTATCGAGGTATGTATTGTATTGGTAACTTCTTAATGATACCCAACCCTAATTCTAACTCTAGGTAACAGGTGCAATAAAATTTGGAACTGTCTTTTGTGACTTTTCTACAATTGTTAAGCTACTTTTCAATGAGGACAGAGCGTTTATAAAAAGTGTATAACATGCATCCAATAGTGTAACAAGCTCTTTCTAAAACCTTTATAAATCAATCAAATAAACGTCATTTGTTGTTTTTGCATTCAGCATTGCCCTCATCAGTCATCAGTCATGTTCTATTCATAACAATGAAATGCACAATTCTCCAAAAAATTCTACTTTCAGTTTCCCATAGAAATAACACAAAACACTGAAGGAAGCAGCGCTGTCACCTGTCCAATTGCGCAGCCAAATCTGACGTTAGCTCGCAGGCTAACTGAGCCCACTTTTCTGTCCAAAACAATCTATGAGATATACAAATTTCAGACAAATCTGCTGCTCCCGGTTTTCTCCTTTTGAAATCTGTAAATTCTGAGTTTATAACTTGAAATCAGAGATGAAAATACGCACTTTTGTCGCTGTGTTGCTCTTAGCTTCCTGAAAGATGGGCGAATTCCCTGCCGCCACGTCTGTCGTCATCAAAGCGCATCGTCGCATGTGGATGACGGATGTAGCCGCTGCGCTCTTTGCTTGTTTTGTTTCTTCATTTTTGAGGCAGAAAATCGTGGAAAATGGACACTATCGATCTGGAAATGCGGCTGCGGGCCCTAGAGAGTCGAGTCTACGGCGACAGGAGGGGTAAAAGTGGGAAGCCGGTGAAGGTGGGTTTAAAATGAGCTTCTAAAGATGGAGAGGGATGGTTCGCCATTGGTTAGCTCTGTGATGCTAACGCCGTCAACGCCCTTTAGGATCATTTGTTTCATATTTGCTATATTTGTTTGTTTATTTCATTCATAAAGTATAAAACGACATTAAGAGTCACAACATTAAACATACAAGAAATTAATGAAAAGGAGCAGAACGAAGAGTCGTCTTATGTTCCCCCATTTTTCCCTTTTCCAGACACATCAACATTGATATTACACTGTTACTTTAAATCATTTCATTTTAATCACAAATGTGAATCAATTAGAAACAGAGATCATCACTTTTAATCACAACGTCTTAGTTTTCTTTTTCATACATACATACTGCTCTGGGTTTTATGTGTTTTTTTTAACATCATTGTACTTGATCCTTTGATTTCTTTGTCAAGACTCTTCCATAAATTAACTCCTTTCACAGTGTTGCTTCGTTCCATAACCTTGGTTCTGAATCTGGGTTTTTTAAACATGGACAGTGTTCCCACTTTTTTTCACTGGTAAAATTTCAAAACTTTTCCATGACTTTTCCATGACCTAAAGTGAATTTTCCATGACTTTACGGCACCCTACATGTGGAGAATTGAGCAGAGTTTTAGGGCTCTTTCTACTCACCTTATCAGGTTTGTTATTTTTAGACAAAAGACCTCATTGTGTATTGTTCTGCTGGAGCGCTGTGCAGACGTTCATAAATAATCATAACAGCCTCTTTGTCTCTTGTCTCTTTGTTTCCGCAGTGCGCAGAGTCCATCTCCAGGATCCAAACCGCCCTTGGGTCAACAGCCAACAAACGAGAACGAGTCAAGATCCTGCACAAAAAGAGTCAGTCCACATCACACCTCTTTACATGAATACAGGAGAATATAACTAATTCACGATGTAAGAAGAGAGCCAGCAATGAATCCATATGTTTTACAGATGAAAACCAGACCCACCTGAGAATGTCAAATTGTTCAAATATAAAATTATGTTTGTTTTTTAAGTTAATGGAGACATTTTTGTTATAGTTGAGTTATAATATGTGTAATGTACAGTGCCAAGCTGGAAGTTAACATAGTTTCATAAGTGATCTTCATATATTTGATTTGTGTTGTTTCCAGTCGAGGACCTGGTGAAGTATCTGGACCCTCAGTTCACAGATCACATCTCGCTGCCCGACACCATGAAGCTGGAGTTCATCCTCGCAGGTCAGACCAAAACTCTGAACAGATCCAGGTGTTTTATGGCTTATGATAGTATTATGATTTATTTATACAGTTTTGCACAAAGTGATTAGCATAAAAATAATAAAAAAGGATCGATCAAACAGTCAAAGGACAAACATTAATAACTATAACTGGATCAAACTAAAGTAAACAGTTTAGATAAATTGAAGATGTCTTTATTTTCATTTGTTGTTTCACAGAGGAGGAGTTTCTGACCTCTCAGGCGGCATTACTTGAGCAGGTGAACACTCTGCAGCCGCTGCTGGACAGCAGCTACATCAGAGGTACCCACTGGACTGTAATATGATTATATTCAATCATATTATTATTTAAAATAAAGTCGTATTAGTATGCATCGTTTGTTATGAAGAAAGAAAAACATCTGAGGCATGTGCAGTCTTTGCTATAATAATTTTATTTCAGAAATGCCAATGCCTTGAAACATCGTTGGGGCAGGACTTTACAGGATTAAGTGATTAAAATAACATACAACCATTTACTTACTTCAGTCACTGAGATATGAGTTTTTGTTTTTACTGAGATCTTTTCCTTCTAAGTTACAGAAAACAATGGATCGATTTGTTTGCTTGCTCAAATGTGTCAGTGTACATACAGTGCATCTTTGGGTTTGAGTCTGGCCTCTGATTTGACTAGATGCCCTCCCTCCTTTTAAATATCTCATATCTCGTTTGTCTATATCTTTATTTCATTTGACCAAAAGTACTTTCTTGTTTTCAGACGTTCCAGAGCACGCCACAAAACTACAGCGTCTGTCTCAGCTCCACATTAAACAGCAGGTGCCTCTTAATGTCCATGTTTGAATAAAGTCCATATTTAGGGACCATTTTAACTGAGTGTGTTTCACGGACAGGACCAAAGTGATGCCCAGGCTGTGGAGGTGAAGAAACTCTTTGACGAATACAACAAAATGGTACTTTTGTATTTTTGTGTTCAAAGCCAGATCTCTGAGGGACTGTTTATTATTTATTCTTAAAGAAGTGTTTAAGCAGAAACAGATTTAATATGTGTTTACTATTTTGTAGTAATAAAGTAGGGCTTTAGTTCTGTAAATCTTCTATTTATTGCCTGATGGAGTCTTGGGTGACCTAAATTTGTATTAGATTTTAGGCATTTTTTGATATTTGTCTGTAAAAAGTCCAATTTAAAGTCATGAATTTCTTTAGTCGACTACAGGCTTATTAAAAAGACTAGCCCTAGTCCTTCTCTTAGTAGTCACTGATTTGAAAATTCATCTTTCAGTTACATATTTGATGCTTGGATTGAGTTAGAAAGTATTTTTTCTGGATCAGCTGTCACCGATTGAGTAAGAACGTGCATTTAAAATCAAATTAGATTGTCATTACACTTGTACAAGTACAATGCAACAGGATGCAGTTTCAGTATAGGCCCCTTAAACTGTAGACCGAGTTCAAAAGACTTTGCCTTTGTGCTTTCAGATGTTCCTGCTGTCGAAACAGTTCACTCAGTGGGACGAGACACTCCGAGCGCTGGAGGAAGCCAAAGGAATCAAACCTGTGGAGTGATGCCCCAGAACACAGCGCCCCCATGTGACTGAATGTTGCTCACTACAACACTGCAATTTAGAAGATTATTCTGTGTATTCAAGTTTTTGGATTTGTTTACATATTGGGTCCAGATTTTTCTACTTGTTTTAAAGATTTATCTGGATGCTTGTCTTACTCCACAGCTGGAGAACTGGCAAACACATTGAAATTAACCTATAAATCCAGGTCCACATACACGTAAACTAGCTCGTACCCAGATCAGGAAAAGCATTCCATTCATTCAGTTCATTCAGTACTTTTGTTTATTATTTAAAAAGTTTCAATTAAAGTATGTTTAAACCTGAAACTTTATCTGCAACCACTTTCTTAAAGTTCTGCCCTACTTATGAACATAATGATGTGTTAGATTCCCTGGTCTGCTCATGTTTTTGTTCTGCAGATGTAATAGATATAATAAATAGTATTGTTGAAAACCACTGCTAACCCGGGTAAAGTTCACTGTCAGTTACATGCGTCAGACTGGTGACAATTATGGGTCTGAAGAGCAGATGTTGTAAGGATCTCTACAAGAGGATCCTGGTCAGATTCTAGACTGTGATGATGTCATGCCCAGAGACAGTTTTCCCTATTAATTACATTGTAATTTAGCATGAAATATCCAGAATGTAAATTCACAGATGTTGAACTTGAACATTTCTATCAGTGTCTAGACACAAGAACTCACGGTATGGCAACAAAAATCTGCATTTTAACAATATTAATTTGACTTGCCCCTCGTCTGTATTAAATAACATCGGTCTGCAGAATGTTGTGATGTCATCTGAAACACAGCAATCGATTCCAAAGTGAGAAAAACTGTTAATTGCACTAAACATGTTATTAACACAGAACAGCCCTTCAAATATGCATCGTAATTAATTTTAAGTCTATTCCGTTAATCCAGCCTATCTATGCAGTTGAACGTTTTGGACAGACAGGGCTGACAATAACACTGAATACATTTCCCACACAAAGATTAAGAGGCACTTAAACAACTGACAGCTATTTTGCCCCTTTTTTTCCATATTCTGAAGCTACTACTTGGGACAAATTTCTCATGACAATTAATCGTGTTAGTATTTCTGGGTTATTCTGACAGGGGCTGAGCCAAACATACGTTTTATTAATAACTTCATCTTGGCTACATAGTGTGTCTTGGTTTCTACAATCAAATCATCAGTGGAAAAAAAAAACATGCATTAAATACTATTTGCATTAGCCCTCAGTGTACACGTTTTAGAACAGAACGAAGGCTCCATGTAGAGCCACAGATAAGTCATCAGTGCGTAAATGCGCTCCGGGGGCGGATCTCGAGGTGTCACAGAACCGGAAGAGCCGCCGCGGTGGATCTGCTGAGCGGGCACAGGAGCAGAGGCAGCGGGCTCCGGAGCTCCGCGGCCCGGGAACAAAATGGACCGAACGGCCGTGGTGAAGGTGGGGGCCGCGGCGAGTGCCAGTGTGTGCGCGCTGTTCGGAGGGGTGGTTCTGGCCCAGTACATCGTGGCCAAAAAGAAGCGAGCGGGAAAAAAGACGCGGATCATCGAGATGGTGAGTGGACGTGCCATCTGCGGCATTACGCACGCACCGAGCCGGACCAGGACACAATAAAAGCATGGAGCTAGAATAAAACATGCTTTTATAATAATATCTAGTAAACATATTTTACAAGAATAACTCCTTACTTCCGTAAACACACACACGCACACACACGCGCTGATTGGGTTATCGATCATCAGTGGAACCACGGGATCACAATTACTTCTCTCTTTTGAACATTTTTTTGGACAGATTATATATATATATTTGTGACTCAGTGTACACATATTTGGATTGTCTGAACTCCCAATAACAAAGACAAAATGGATTTCAATAGCACATTTTCAGCATCTGTGATCGGTCTGAGCGCTCATGGTCCTCTTTAGGTGTTTCATTTTCACCTAAAAGGTTAGAGTGGCTACAATAGAATTCATGGTGACTACTGAAAAACTGTGGTTATCTAACCTGTGCCTGTAACCCCCCTGAGACTGTTGATGGCATCAGCTGCAGAGTATCAGTACTGACTTTTATGTGACTAGATCCATCACTGTGGAATAGTATGCATCTACATAAAAACAAGAAAAATAAAATAAAATAAAATCAACTCAAATGTTATCTGTAATATAGAAACATTAGTTGACTGCCAGCCTTTTCCATTTGACTGATTTTTCTGCCACATAAAAGTGCCATAAAAAGAGTATTAAAGTTCAGTAGAGTCTAGGCCACAGGGTTCCTGTGTAAGGATGAGGCACTATGGGCCGATCTGACCCTCAGGGTTTTATGTGATGTGTGCTAACCAGTGTTCTACTGTATCAGCGTGGAGTTGATCTAATGAGCCCGAAAGTGTCTCCAGTGTGGAGCTGTAACTTTGTGCTTTTATTGTGAAATCCTCACAGGAAGTCATGCTCTGTGCTCTGGTGTTTGACCAGGTGTAGCTCCTGAAACAGCAGCTGTAAAGGTCACAGTTTGTTTTGTCCTTTTCACAAATGACCAGCGAGAGGTTAAATCCACTCAAACATCATCACATGACCCTGTCCCCTGGCCATTGTCCACTGTCCACTGTCCTCTGTCCTGTCCCCATCCTCTGTGTCCAGGCTCTGGTTTAGTCTCTCTGTTTCTGTCCTAGAACAGTCTTTTTGTCCAGACTTAGGTCCAGATTAAACCATGTTGTAGGGGCTGAACAATTTGGGGAAAATATCTCATTGTAATTTTTCTGAAAAGCACTTGTGATTCGATTTTCAAAGCTCACATTTTAAACCAACCAAAAGAATTCACAAAAAAACACTGAAAACTGACAAACTAATACAAGAATCACATTTCAGAGCATGTTTACATAGATCTAACCTACTGTGTAAACTACAGCTTTTGATATTTTTTGTTGTTTGTGGGTAAATTGTTATTTGATTATTATTTTGATTTAATTGTGATTAACCTTACAGCCTCGCCATGTTGTGCAGATTTGTGTCTTTCCTTTTCGTGCGAGTGAACCATTTTTATAGCCAAACATGTGAGGTATGTGTGTTCCAAAATACAGGACAGAGACACTAAAATGAGCCCTTGGGTAGCCTGGGGTAAAAAGCATAAGACTTTAAAGGTTACTGCCCTGAGAGAGGTTTAGTCATAGAGTTTTGTGTAAAAATGACAAAAATGTGAAATTCCATTAACTCAAGGAAAGACGGCATTCTCCCAATTCTGTCCCGGGTAATTGTAAAGAGTTACATCAGGAAGGGCCCGATTAGATTTTAGCAGCAGCAGAATGCGCAGAATTAGACACAGATTTAAGTCACATGTGTCTCTTTATTAGTTTTAAGAATCCCGTGAACTAGTGTAGCTGTGAGTTAAGACTCCTGATGTCTCTTCACCTGGAGGTTGTGGGTTAGACTCCTGATGTCTCTTCAGCTGGAGGTTGTGGGATAAACTCCTGACGTCTCTTCAGCTGGAGGTTGTGGGTTAGACTCCTGATGTCTCTTCAGCTGGAGGTTGTGGTTTAGACTCCTGATGTCTCTTCAGCTGGAGGTTGTGAGTTAGACTCCTGATGTCTCTTCAGCTGGAGGTTGTGAGTTAGACTCTTGATGTCTCTTCAGCTGGAGGTTGTGGGTTAGACTCCTGACGTCTCTTCAGCTGGAGGTTGTGGGTTAGACTCCTGATGTCTCTTCAGCTGGAGGTTGTGGGATAAACTCCTGATGTCTCTTCAGCTGGAGGTTGTGGGTTAGACTCCTGACGTCTCTTCAGCTGGAGGTTGTAGGTTAGACTCCTGATGTCTCTTCAGCTGGAGGTTGTGGGTTAGACTCCTGACGTCTCTTCAGCTGGAGGTTGTGGGATAAACTCCTGATGTCTCTTCAGCTGGAGGTTGTGGGTTAGACTCCTGACGTCTCTTCAGCTGGAGGTTGTGGGATAAACTCCTGATGTCTCTTCAGCTGGAGGTTGTGGGTTAGACTCCTGACGTCTCTTCAGCTGGAGGTTGTGGGTTAGACTCCTGATGTCTCTTCAGCTGGAGGTTGTGAGTTAGACTCTTGATGTCTCTTCAGCTGGAGGTTGTGGGTTAGACTCCTGATGTCTCTTCAGCTGGAGGTTGTGAGTTAGACTCTTGATGTCTCTTCAGCTGGAGGTTGTGAGTTAGACTCTTGATGTCTCTTCAGCTGGAGGTTGTGAGTTAGACTCTTGATGTCTCTTCAGCTGGAGGTTGTGGGATAAACTCCTGACGTCTCTTCAGCTGGAGGTTGTGAGTTAGACTCTTGATGTCTCTTCAGCTGGAGGTTGTGAGTTAGACTCTTGATGTCTCTTCAGCTGGAGGTTGTGAGTTAGACTCTTGATGTCTCTTCAGCTGGAGGTTGTGAGTTAGACTCCTGACGTCTCTTCAGCTGGAGGTTGTGAGTTAGACTCTTGATGTCTCTTCAGCTGGAGGTTGTGGGATAAACTCCTGATGTCTCTTCAGCTGGAGGTTGTGGGTTAGACTCCTGACGTCTCTTCAGCTGGAGGTTGTGGGTTAGACTCCTGATGTCTCTTCAGCTGGAGGTTGTGGGTTAGACTCCTGATGTCTCTTCAGCTGGAGGTTGTGGGTTAGACTCCTGATGTCTCTTCAGCTGGAGGTTGTGGGTTAGACTCCTGACGTCTCTTCAGCTGGAGGTTGTGAGTTAGACTCCTGATGTCTCTTCAGCTGGAGGTTGTGAGTTAGACTCCTGACGTCTCTTCAGTGTAGAATGAGGCGAGAGGTCACAGACACAGTGATTAACGTGTGAGGTATTCTGCTCCACTGGCATGTTGGTCTAAGGTGGACCTGCTCATATCTTTATGTTGTGTTTTAATAGAAGCACATTTTGTGATAACTAGTGCTGCCACTAACGACTAATTTTCTAACGATTAATCTCTCGACTAATTTTTCGATTAGTCGACTAATCTAAACGACTAATTAAAAAAAAAGCGGTTCTAACACACACAAGTGTGTGTGTTAGATTTTACCTTGTGTGTGCTGTGCGTGCGAGTTGCAAAGGTTATTGCTGTTATGTCTGTTGTGTGTGCTCATTCAACAATGTTGAACAACGATATGCACACACAATTTAACGAGTTTGCACGAGCAGCATATGCAACGGTATGCTCAATACCTCATGCATCGTGGTCGTGGTCGAGAAAGAGAGAGACCAGCCAGCAGAGTGCGCACGGCAAATACTTCCTCAAGTTTGTTTTCTTTGGCGGTGCCATTATTTACCACTGCTGTTAGCCTTTGGTGAAGCCGAGGTTAGCCACCTCGGCGTCAACCCCGGATGTAGCCGCTGTCAGCAGCACCGGTGTTGGCCTCGGGCGCAGTTGCTGCCCGCGGCACCGGTGTCCGCTTCGGGTGTAGCCGCTGTTAGCTGCGCCGGTGTCCGCCTCGGGTGTAGTACGACTAGTGGTGTGGAGGGGAAATACCTGATCTCAGGCAAGCAAAAGGTCTCTGGACGAGCCGTTTGAGACCAAAAATAAATAAAGGCGAATATTCGACCAAAAAAATTGTAGTCGACTCATTTTCATAATCGATTACGTCGACAACGTCGAATAATCGCGGCAGCACTAGTGATAACTTCAGTTTTTTATGCGCTCTTTTAATCATGTCATTGTCGTTAGGATTTGATTGACTTTGCTGTATATTGAAAGTCATCTTATTTTAGTTGTCAAAAATATCGAAAATCAGATAGATAGACTAATAGATACTAAAACTACTCATTAGAGTCATCAAGTGGATATAAGTGGGCATTTCCTGAACAGTTTTATCTGAACTAGTGTAAGACCGCATTGGTGCAACAAACAAATACTGTTATTTAGAATTAAATGACTTTTAAAATGTGGGTTTCAAAATCTATAACGAGTGTCAAGTAGTTCTAAACAAGGTCTAAGCCAGGGATAAACCAGGACTAAACTAGGTCTAAACCAGGACTAAACCAGGACTAAACTAGGTCAAAACCAGGACTAAACCAGGTCTGAACCAGGACTAAACCAGGAATGAACTACGATTAAACCAGGTCTAAATGAGATCTAAACCAGGTCTAAGCCAGGACTACACCAGGACTAAATTAGGTCTAAACTAGGACTAAACCAGGTCTCAACCAGGACTAAACCAGGAATGAACTACGATTAAACCAGGTCTAAATGAGATCTAAACCAGGTCTAAGCCAGGACTACACCAGGACTAAATTAGGTCTAAACTAGGACTAAACTAGGACTAAACTAGGTCAAAACCAGGACTAAACCAGGTCTCAACCAGGACTAAACCAGGAATGAACTACGATTAAACCAGGTCTAAATGAGATCTAAACCAGGTCTAAGCCAGGACTACACCAGGACTAAATTAGGTCTAAACTAGGACTAAACCAGGACTAAACTAGGTCTAAACCAGGACTAAACCAGGACTAAATTAGGTCTAAACTAAGTCTAAACCAGGACTAAACCAGGAATAAACTAGGACTAAAGCAGGCCAAAACCAGATCTAAACCAGGTCTAAGCCAGGACTACACCAGGACTAAATTGGGTCTAAACTAGTACTAAATCAGGACTAGACTTGGTCTAAACCAGGACTAAACCAGGACATAACTCAGTCTGCCTCAGGTCTAAACCACAACTAACCCCAGTTTGCACTATTGTCTAAACCCATATAAGCTACTTCTAAGCCAGGTCTAAACTAGGAGTAAACTGGGACTGAGGCAGGACTAAACCAAGACTAAACTAGAGCTCCAAAGCAACACAGTTTTGAGAATTACCATTAGAATAACCACACTTGTCCACTAGAGGTCATAAGAGTGTATAAATGCTTTTCCGAACTGAACCCACATGTTCAAGTGTCCTCCAGACCACAGACTGTATATAATAAAACATTTTGTACAGTCTATGCTCCAGACACGAGGAGAGTCAGTGTGAACAGAGTCACTGCTCTTATCTGTCACACCAGTGCTGTAGGCGCGGCGCACACAGGACCAGTAGTAGTAGTAGTAATAGTTGGAGTAGTAGTTGTGGTAGTAGTAGTAGTAATAATTATAGTAGGCCTAGTAGTTGTAGTAGTAGTGGATGTTGAAGTAGTATTTGTGGGTCATAATAGTACTAGTTATAGTAGGCCTAGTAGTTGTAGTGTGGTGTAGTCGTTACAGTAGTTACAAACCTAGTAGTTGTAGTAGTAGTAGTGGTTGGTAGGCCTAGTAATTGTATTTGCAGTGCAGTGTAGTAGTTATGTTAGTTATAGGTCTAGTAGTTGTAGTAGTAGTAGTGGTTGGAGTAGTAGTTGTGGCAGTACTAGTTATAGTAGGCCCAGTAGTTGCAGTTTTAGTGTGGTGTAGTCGTTAGTAGTTACAAACCTAGCAGTTGTAGTAGTATTGGTGGTTAGAGTCGTCATAGTTGTAGTAGTACTGATTGGAGTAGTAGTAGTAGTAGTAGTAGTAGTAGTAGTAGTAGTTATAGTAGGCCTAGTGTGGTAGTTGTAGTTGTAGTGTGGTGTAGTTGTTATAGTAGTTACAAACCTAGTAGTTGTAGTAGTACTAGTGGTTGGTGTAGTAGTTGTAGTAGTAATTGTGGTAGTAGTAGTACTAGTTATGGTAGGCCTCGTAGTTGTATTTGTAGTGCATTGTAGTAGTTATATTAGTTATAGGCCTAGAAGTTGTAGTTGTAGTTTTGGTAGTAGTAGTACTAATTATAGTAAAGCTAGTAATTGTAGTGTGATGTAGTAATTATAGTAGTTATGAGTTTAATAGTTGTAGTATTAGTAGTTGTAGTAATAGTTGTAGTACTGTAAATACACTACACTTAGCTCATTAAAAAGGGTATTTCTCATTAAGTTTGAGCAGTGGTTTAACAAAGAAATACTGTGGGTACTTAAAAACAGGTATATATATATCACAGTTTGTCTGACAGTATATCGATTATCACAAAATCGTGTTATGTTTGTATCATGAGCCAGGTATCAAGTATCGTATCAAACAGTGAGGGACCCAGTTGTACCCACAGTGTCTTATGTAACTGGTAAAATCTTGTTGAGTACATTTTACATTTTGAATAGACCTGTATAAGCCTGTAGCTCACCTGTTTCCACCTGGAGCTGTGCCCAGGGGTCATTTTGTGCCCCACCCGCCCACCCGACCTCTGACCCCACAGCCCCGTGTCATTCCAAACATTATCACGACGGTCTTTAAAGTCGCCCTCTGAACCTTTTCTGCAACGTGACGCTCACAGTGTGTCCTACGAACTATTTTTATCTCTGCTGAGTGACCACAACTGACCAAATGACCACTGCACTGACCTGGACGAGCTGCGGATAAAGTCTTAAACTGTTTTTTAAAAATGGGATATTACGCACAATCAACTTTTTTGGAGCTTTCTATCATGTCATAACACTGCCTCTTCATCCAAAACACACCCGAAGAAGTTTTAGATGTCACTCATGCGTTCTGTACAAGGCTCCGCCCACACGCTCCCACACGACAATTCTCCATAAATGCACAAAAACATGTTACACAACTGTACACAGCGACTTGACAAACCTGATGCGACGTGCGGTCTGAAGGGGGAGTAACGTAACGTAGGGGAGAGTCAGAGCATCAAAAACAAAATGAAAATGAAAACACTTGTTAAGACGGTGTTTTCTGCAAAAACAGCATTTTCAGCAAAGCAATCAAAGTTAACACAGTGATGGTGAAAAAATGGGAAAGATGGGAAAAAAAATTGTATACAGATTAAATAATAACTGTAAAACATAATACAGTACACTAAAAAAAGAAAGAAATTGGATGAAAATTATATTAAGTATGATTGTATGTAATTTATTTTGCTATATGTAAATATTTGTAAAGTTTCGAGATCAGTGCACTTAAGCAAACACATCATTTTTTAAACTATGTAATGGACAGGAGTGGGAGCAGAAACCATGAAGAAATGTTTTTTCCTTGAATTCTTGGGATATTTGGTGAAAAGAATCCTGTCTACAATAGTATTAGCCTCTCGTTACATCCCTACTTTTTATCACATCCAGAAGAATTGACAAAAAGACTGAAATCTGACCTGACAAATACAGTCCCTGACAAAAGTCTTGTCGCTTATCCATTTTCTAGAAACAAAAGCTTATAACCTGACTTTAAATTAATCGATTGGTTTTAGAAATGTCTCATATGAAAGCTAAAACCCTCCCAAATTATGCTCAATATACTAAAATAAATTTGCTTCACTGAAGAAAGATTGATCATTTAATGAACACAGAAAGGTCAGATTTTGGCAAGACAAAAGTTTTGTCGCCTACAGAAAATTTATCAAATAATTGACTTCAAATACAAAAATATGTTGCATAACGTCAGTGAATTAAGTAGTGGTGCTGTGAGATCCATATTTAATATCTTGTATGACTTCCATGAGCTTGAAGGACTGCATCCATGTGGTTCAACAATGATTCATACAATTTGTTGATGAAGTCATCAGGAATAGCACAGAAAGCGTCTTACATGCCTCCAGAGTTCATCAGGATTCTTTGGTTTTGCCTTCCATGCTTCCTCTTTCATTCTACCCCAGACATGCTCAATGATGTTCATGTCTGGTGACTGGGCCAGTCCTGGAGCACCTTGATCTTCTTCACCTTGAGGAACTTTGATGTAGAGATAGAAGTATGTGATGGAGCACCATCCTGCTGCAAAATTTGACCCCTTTTATGGTTGGGAATGTAAGAGGTGCTAATACTTCTTGATATTTGAGGCTATTGATATTGCCTTCCACCCTGCAAATGTCTCGCACACCCCCATACTGGATGTAACCACAGACCATGATTTTTCCGCCACCAAACTTAACTGTTTTCTGGGTGAATCTTGGATCCATGCGGGTTCCAGTAGGTCTGCTGCAATAGTTGTGGCGGCTGTGATGTAATTCAACCGAGGATTCATCTGAGAAATCCACCTTCTGCCACTTTTCCAGTGTCCATCCATTTAGCAGGCTGTGGGGCTTGGCAAATGCCAATGCCACACGGTTTTTAATTGCCTTTTGTTTAGTGCTGGTTTCTGTGCACTGATTCGACCATGGAGGCCATTTCGAGACAGAATTCTACAAACTGTTCTAATTGACACAGGGACTTGAGGTGACCAGGCCTGGTGGAGCTCTGCTGCAGTGGAAAAGGGGCCTTGGATTTTTGAATCAACAAACAGTCCTCCCGAGCAGTTGTCTTGCGGGGTCTGCTGGACCTGCGCTTGTCAAAAACATCTCCAGTCTTTTCAGATCTTTTTCTTATTCTCTGTACTTGACGCTGAGACACATTGAAGGTGTCAGCCACCTCAGCAGTGGATCTGGTCTTCAGCCTCTTGATAATTAACGCTTTGGTCTCAGGGTGGATCTTAGGCAGGTTGTCAGAGGTCAAGTTGCAGTTGATGTGAAGGTCTGGTGTGCTGGGGTTCTTTTTATACACACCCACTAATTGATTGAACAATAACTGATCATAGGTGAGGCTGTAATCTAGGATTGGGTGCATCATATGACAAGGCGACAAGACTTTTGTCTTGTTCATGAAATGATCAATCTTTCTTCAGTGAAGCAAATTTATTTTAGTATATTGATTTAGTATATCCAAGAATTTGATTTGATTCCAATTCTCAGGATTTAGAATCAATTAGGGCTGGGTGATATGGACCAAAAAATATATCTCAGTGTATTTTGCTATATCTCGATATACGATATATATCTCGATATCTTTACAGGAAAAATCCCCCCCCCCAAAGTGAAGAAAGTGTGTAGGATTTTTAAATCTGTATTTACAAATTCCTAACTGGAGTTACATTCTCTTGTTTTAAAGTGGTATTTAGCCTCTGCACATTTACCAAACTAAACGCACATTGTGACAAACAGATTTATTTGGCATTTTATTAGGCAAACTTTAGCCTGCTCTGTGCCTTAGCTCTGCTCTGTGCGGACACTGGCATAAAATTAGTTTTTGCGTCGGATTTCGTCTTGCTCTTCTAATCAGCTTCTAATCATTGAGAAGGGAGCCTCTGGGCACTAATGAAATGTGATCGCACTCAGTATCCAGACCTGAGTCCGTGACAAGGCCGAGTCCAAATGCACTCGAGTCCGAGACAAGACCAAGACAAAGCTCTCGCTTTGGCGGAGAGGGAAGTCCAGTGGCGTGGGGGTGTCTACTGAGTGGTGGGGCAGGTGTGGGTCCTGCTGCGGGGCGCTCCTCGTTTAAGGGGGCGTGGGTGTGTTTTGAAGCGGAGTTTGTTCGTATGAGTGATATCGCCCACACGTGGAGCTCGTATGCTGGAGCTCGTATGCTGGAGTCGTGCGTGGTCGGAGGTGTCATGTGGTTGCGCTCGTGCTGGGAAACGTGCATTTAGAAAGTTTAACATGTCACGTTACGTGTGTGCGCAGCTCCTTATTGTGGCTGCAGAAGCACTCGCGCAGATGCGCCTGTTTTGTTTTCCACGTTTGCACACCGAAATATTTGTTCGCAAATGCGAGTGAAATGGGCGCACTTGAGAGCCCTGGTCCTAGTCCTGGTTTAGTCCGCGGCCGAGCCACGGGTTCTGCGGCCGCGTTTAGTCCAGGTTTAGTCCTAGCCCTGGTTTAGTCCGAGGCCAGCTCCGGGCTCCACGGAGGAGCTCGGGGGACAAAAGCAGGAGGCGGAGGCGAGAGCGGCACAAAGAAGGCAAAACAAACGAAGCGGCGAAACCAGAAGTAAACATAAGCATTATAGCGATATATCGATATGTCAGAATTCATATCAAGTTTCAAAAATATCTTGATATATTTTAAATATCGAGATATCGCCCACCCCTAGAATCAATTATCACGATTTGATCCGATCCGATCTGGATTTCGGGTTAGTGTTATTAGAACCATTTTTGAGCTGTTACCTGAGCTGTTCCAAGTGTTTCCTGAGGTTGGTTGTATTTCCACTGTACTTCACCTCCATTTGGCATTTGTCTTGCAAATCTCTTTGCTTCTGTCAAGCACATCTTTGTCTTTATCGTTTCTGAACCTGAAATGGTGCCAGACAAGACGGAGCTATGAGTGTTTCTGAGTCTTCAAAGCCGGGACTTGGCTCACGTTGCCACTAGTGTCCGATGCCATGTTCATAGTTTTGATATAGTCAGACCTGTGCCTGAGCAAATTCAATGACGCCACAAGTGGGGCTAAATTTCACCGGGGGGAAATCTATTAAAAAGTAAATCGCACTTTGGACGTACGAGGCAATCTTAAGGAATTCATAGAATTTGTTTGCCCTACTGACAAACAAATGCCAGAATCACATTTCAGAACACGTTTGAACAGGTCTAATTACAGGGTTACCGTCTGTATGCACAATTAAACAGGAGAGTTTGTTGTTTGTGGAGGAAATCATGGGACTTCAAAATTGCATCCTTTGTGATTTGATAATTGCGGACAAGGTCCCACGAGACAAAATTGCCACAAGACAAGAAAAATGATCTCGAGAGATGTTTTCTCTCATATTTTTACATTTGGCTTGGATAAAAAGTTGCTAAGTGACTCCTCTCAAGAACTGTGATACCAAAAAAGCTAAACTATAACATTAAATAAAGCGAAAACCGTGAAGCAAAAAATCTGAACTGAATGGCACAATTTATTTATTAGAAATTTTATCAAAATCTTGTCTCAATCTCTTAGACCAAATCTCGTGACATCTTGTCATACAGGACCAGCAGTAGTGGTAGTAGTATTTGCAATAGTAGTAGTAGTTGGAGTAGTAGTTCTGGTAGTAGTAGTGCTAGTTATAGTATGCCTAGTAGTTCTAGCTGTAGTGTTATGTAGTAATTATAGTAGTTACAAGCTTAGTAGTTGTGATAGTAGTAGTGGTTAGAGTAGTAGTTGTGGTAGTTCAAATGCCAGGTTTTTGTGATGTAAAAAAAATGATGTCAAGGTTAAATAATTTCACTTTTTCTGCCTTTCACGTGACCTATAACCTGTACAACGCAATTAAAGAACAAAAAAATCTTTCACAGATATGAAGTAAAAGTAAACAACTGAGATAATGTGGTTACATTAGTGTGCACACCCTTGTGTAACTCGACATGTGGCTGTGTTCAGATTTAACCAATTACATTCAAACTCATTTTAAACTGGAGTCAGCACACTCCTGTCCCCAATTCAAGTGCCTCTGATCAGCCCAAATAAAGTTCTGCTGTTCTAGGAGGCTTTTCCTGACATTCTTGTAGCCACATCTTCCAGTACAAGCCATGGTCTGCAGAGAGCTTCCAGAGCATCAGAGGGATTTCATTATTCAAAGATATCAGTCAAGGTTACAAAAGAAATTCCAAGGAATTAAATATACCATGGAACACAGTGAAGACCGTCATCATCAAATGGAGAAAATATGGCACAACAATGACATTACCAAGAACAGGATGATGATAAGACAAGAAGAAAACTAGTCAGGAAGGTTGCCAAGAGGCCGACAGCAGCACTCAAGGAGCTGCAAGAATTTCTGCCAAGTACTGGCTGTGTAGTACATGTGACAACAATCTCCCGTCTTCTTCATATGTCTGGGCTTTGGGGTAGGGAGGCAAGACGGAAGCCTTATCTTACAAAGAAAAATATCCAAGCCCAGCTTGATTTAGCAAAAAGACATCTGAAATCTCCCAAACAAATGTGGGAAAATGTGTTATGGTCTGATGAAACCAAGGTTGAACTTTTTGGACATAATTCCAAAGGCATGGTGGTGGCAGCATCAGGCTTTGGGGCTGTTTCTCTTCAGCTGGAACTGGGGCCTTAGGAGGGAGGTGGAGGGAATTATGGACAGTTCCAAATACCAGTCAGTGTTGGCACAAAACCTTTGGCCTTCTGTTAGAAAACTGAAAATGAAGAGGAACTCTATCTTTCAGCATGACAATGACCCAAAGCACACATCTAAATCAATAAAATAATGGCTGAGTAAGACTGAAGCTTTGGAATGGCCCAGCCAAAGTCCAGAGCTGAATCCCATCAAACATCTGTGGGCTGATCTGCAGAGTGCTGAGCACAGGAGATGCCCTGACAATCTGTCAGATTGAGTGTTTTTGCAAAGAAGAGTGGGCAAATATTGCCAAATCAAGATGTGCCACGCTGATAGTCTCCTACCCAAAAAGTCTGAGTACTGTAATAAAAGCCAAAGGTGCTGCAACAAAGTATTAGTCTAAGGGTGTGCATATTTAGGTTATTTTAAGTTTTTTTATTATATATTTTCCCCCTTTAAATATTTGTTTGTTCTTCAATTGTGTTGTACAGGTTATAGGTCACATTAATGGTGGAAAAAAGTTGTGAAATTATTTATCTTGACATCATTTTTTTACATCACGAAAACCTGGCATTTGAACAGGGGTGTGTAGTAATAGTCATTGGAGTAGTAGTTGTGGTAGTAGTAGGGGTGGGCGATATCTCGATATTTAAAATATATCGAGATATTTTTGAAACTCAATATGAATTCTGACATATCGATATATCGCTATAATGCTTATGTTTACTTCTGGTTTCGCCGCTTCGCTTGTTTCGCCTTCTCTGTGCCGCGCTCGCCTCCGCCTCCCCCTCCTCGCTTATGTCCCCTGTGCTCCTCCGCAGAGCCCGGAGCTGGCCTCGGACTAAACCAGGACTAGGACTAAACCAGGACTAAACGCGGCCGCAGAGCCTGGGGCTCGGCCACGGACAAAACCAAGACTGGGACCAGGGCTCTACAGTGCGCCCATTTCACTCGCATTTGCGAGTAAATATTTCGTTGTGTGAACGGGGAAAACAAACAGCATCTGTGCGATGCTTCTGCAGCCACAACAAGGAACTGCGCACAGACGCAACGTGACGAGTTAAACTTTCTAAATGCACCTGCCCAGCGCAAGCGCAACCGAACTGTGCCCGGGCATGACACCTCCGACCGCGCACGACCCCTCTGCGTGTGGCCGATATCACTCATACGAACAAACTCCGCTTCAAAACACACCCACACCCCCTTTAAACGAGGAGCGCCCTGCAGCAGGACCCACACCTGCCCCACCACAGCAGGACCCACACCTGTCCCACCTCTCATTAGACACCCCCACACCACTGGACTTCCTTCTCTAAAGCGAGCGCATTTGGACTCGGTCTTGTCACGTCCTCAAGGTCTGAATACTGAGTGTGATCATATTTGTCACAATGTGCGTTTGGTTTGGTAAATGTGCAGAGACTAAACATCACTTTAAAACAAGAGAATGTAACTCCAGTTTGGAATGTCAAAATACAGGTTTAAAAATCCTGGCCACTTTTTTATACGCCCGTTGTAATAAGACGGGACGTATTATGGTATGGCGCTGTCCGTCCGTCTGTCCGTCTGTCCGTCCGTCTGTCCGTCCGTCTGTCTGTCTGTGGACACTTCAAAGCTTTGAAGTCTTTGAAGCTTTGTCCGCGCTCTAACTCGACAACCGTCTCACCTAGGAATGTTAAACTTCCAAACTGCACCAACAATTCATCTTTAACTTGGTTTGACAAATTCTCTCCCGTTGCCTAGCGACCACTGCAGCTGGAACTGTGTGTCACCTTTGAACTTTAAACTTCAACGCTTTGAAGTCTTTGAAGCTTTGTCTTCATGAAGAGGCAAAACATGTGGGGCATGCGCCGATATATATATAACTAGGTTTGTTTTATTTATTTTTCCCCCGTGGCTGAAGTGGTAGAAGTCAAAACTCAAGCCAATCTCCCTAAAGTGACTGAGCATCCTGCAGAGTCACAATCAAATGGTGATGATGTTGGAACTTCCACAGCAACAGGTGAGCTACTGAGCTACTGGTTATTATTATACGCCCGTTTCAATACGGGACGTATTATGGTATGGCGCTGTCCGTCCGTCTGTCTGTCCGTCCATCCGTCTGTCCGTCCGTCTGTGGACACTTCAAAGCTTTGAAGTCTTTGAAGCTTCGTCTTCATGAAGAGGCAAAACATGTGGGGCATGCGCCGATATATATATATATATAAGGTATACTGTATTTGTGTATTTTATTGTATATTTTTGTATCGATCCATGCTGTAGGTCAGTGGTATCAATTTTATGTGACTTCAGGTTTTTTATACGTCTTTTATATAAGACGGGACGTATTATGGTATGGCGCTGTCCGTCCGTCTGTCCGTCCGTCCGTCCGTCCGTCTGTGGACACTTCAAAGCTCGACCCTTTGCGAAAACCTGCCCGTCGCTCTTGCTAACTGTGATCGTTTCCATCTCTGTCTTTTTATCTTCCATCTCTGTCCTTTTATGTTACGTGCCGTAGATCTGAACTCTCTTCTCAAATGTTCTGCTGCTGAAAGCGAGAACAACCCACATTCTCTGCTTCTTTGAGCTTTGACACATTAAAGCTTTGTAGTGTCTTTACGTTCTGTTGCTGCAATCTGATTGGTCAATCTGAATGTCAAACTTCCAAACTGCTAGGTTTCCTAGGTTTGACAAATTCTAACTTAATTCTATATACAATAATTCAAAGTACGGGCGTATTTTGCCCCGCTGGAGGAGCTCTTGTTCACTTTGAAGTAGTTTCTTTAAAGTACCAGTGGAAGTTCTCTTACAGAAGAGGTTTTTAAACTGTGGGTGAGGGTCCAAAAAGGGGCACAGAGTGTTTAAGTGCAGAACTAAATGAATATTAATCAGATAAAATTTGTTTGTTGTTTTTGCAGTAGTGTGGGAGGGGGTTATTTTTCCTGCAAAGATATCGAGATATATATCGTATATCGAGATATAGCAAAATATATCGAGATATATTTTTTGGTCCATGTCGCCCAGCCCTAGGTAGTAGTAGTATTAGTTATAGTAGTCCTAGTAGTTGTAGTGTGGTGTAGTAGTTATAGTAGTTAAAAGTTTAGTAGTTGTGCTAGTAGTGGTCATTGGAATAGTATTAGTAGTTGAAGTAGTAGTTGTGGTAGTAGCAGTAGTTGTGGTAGTAGTAGTGGTGGGAGTAGTAGTACTACTACTACTACTACTACTAAGTAGTAGTAGTAGTCTTGTCCCAGCCGTGGTGATTAATCCTGCTGTCCTAGTGGAGCCCTGCAAAGTGCGCACATGTTCATTCAGTTTTTTCTGTGTCTGTAATCAATGAAATACTTGGTTAATGTAGTACGGGGAGTAGTATTAGCTGTGGCAGAAGAGGTTACTGCAGTAAAAGTACTGCGTGTACTGTGTGTAAGGTGTGTACTTGTCTAAAGCGGGCCACTGGTCACTGTGGTTCTGTGTAACTGGAGCTCTTTGGCCTAGTTGCAGACTCAGGAATGTCCTCCCTCAGTCAGAATACAACCCACTCAAGGCCTTTGCGTTATCATCAAATTCACCAGAGGGGGCGCTGCTGCGAGCAAGCTATTATGGACGGGATTGTTTTTTAACAGGCCCGAGGTGAGGGGCTAATAAAAACCGCATCTGCAGCCCAGAAAAACGCATAGTCATGGTGAATTTGCAACAAAACTGCAAGCGCTATGGGGGAGGGATTTTAGTTTTGGGGTGAATATGAATTGTGTCCAGATTCTTGTAGACATTTTTCACGGTGCGTCTTTTTGCGGTTTAGTGCTGCCGATTTAATGTAGGGTTGAACCTTGACCTTTAGCAACCTCAGCACTAGCATGTTTTTATCTTGTGCATTGTTAGTGGGGGAGGGGGGCTGAAAAGTGCTGAGTCAGCTGTAGTTAGCGTAGCAGCTGACCGCAAAGGTGCTAATTGATTTTAAGAATGTGTGTTTGTCCTGCAGAGGTCAAAGGGCAACAAGCAACAGCTTATGGAGCACTGCAAAAACACATCTTTCAGTTACAACGAATTCAACCTAGGGTGACCAGATTTTCAAAATTCTAAACTGGGACAGTTGAGATGGTTGGTATTTGGGATGTAACAGTAACTGAGCAAAGGATCATGGTCTATGTAGTGCCTTCCGTTTTTTTTTTTTTTTTTTTTAGCTATTTCTGCATCAGAACTATTCATTTAAGCAAAGAGACTTGGGATTTGATGTATTGTGATGCTCCACCATATTATTGTGAGACAACTGACGATACGATATCACCAGATTTTGATTATTGTTACAGCCCTAGTCTTTACAGAAACAAAACTTAAAACCACATGGCTCATTTGCATAAACTAAGAGTGCTGAAAAAAAAAAAGTTGTAACATTTCAATATAGAAAGTTGCCTAAATTCTAGTCATGCTGGTTAAAAGAATTCGAATACCAGATTTTCCCAGTTGTGAGGAAGGAATGAATCACCCCCGAATCTCCGCCTGGTCTCAAATAAACGCCTGGTCTGTTAAATGAGTGAAACAAATAAATGCCCCGGCTGTTATTTGGTATTTTACGGTCGTTCATTTGACTCAGGCCATGTCCACACGTAGCCGGGTATTTTTTAAAACCGAACATTTCCCCCCCTCCGTTTATAAAAATAGTTTTATCCACACCACCTCGTCTTTGAAAAAAATACCTTCCACACATAACCGAACATCTGCGTTTTCAACCACATTCATACGCATTCCAAACCTGTAGATGGCGTTATTTCCATTGAGCCCTCACTTCACCGTCACTTCCGCCTAAACTTATCTTATTGCTCTTGGAGCAGTTGTTGGACTTCTGCAATTAAACATGTACATAGCACCTGCACAATAATTAATGCTCCCACAGCTCTGAAGAAACGACTCCGGTCCATAGTCTGCTTTGGCTTTGGCTTTGGCTTGACAAATGTCGCACGTTTGACGTCAGGGCAGATTCATATTTTTTGGCGCAGACACAGTGACGTTTTAAAACGCAAAACCCCAGTTATCTCTGTCCACACAAACAGGCATAAACGGAGTTTTCAAAAATCTTCACTTTGGCCGGAGTTTTCCCTGAATACTCGTTTTTGATGCGTGTTCGGGTGGATGAGGTCAAAACGCAGCAAAACATCTTCGGTTTATCAGACACCGGATACGTGTGGATAAGGCCTCAGATACACTGGAAAAGCCGCTGCAGTCTGTCACTGTTGTCAGTGCGGTGAGGTGTTTATTTGGAGCCGTGTTGACGCCGCTCAGCTGATTTGTGATGATGTTTATTTTGAGCTCCATGCCCTCGCCCCCCTTCCCTCACCCGTCTCGTCCTCCTTCTACCCTCACTTTCTTTTTCTTTTTTGCTCAGCACCCCTTCTCCCTCCCTCTCTGTGTTTACCCCTTTTCTCTCTCTTTTTTAGATATAGAGATAAGCTAATCTTTTCCTCTTCTCTCTCTCTCTCTCTTTCTCCCGCTCCTTTCATCCTCCTTCACCCTCACCTTCTTATTTCTTTTTTCTGTACACACCTTTTCCCTCCCTCTCTCTTTGTTTGCCCCTTCTCTCTCTTTCCTCCTCCTTCGCCCTCACCTTCTTTTTCTCTTTTTTCATATACCCCTTCTCTCTCCCTCCTTCCCTCTCTGTTTTACCCCTTCTCTCTCTCCCTTTTTCTCTATAAGCCACTCTCTCTCTCCCCTCCTCTCGTCCTCTTCCTACCCTTTCTGCTTTCTTTCTTCCATACACCCCTTCTCTCCCCCTCCCTCTCTTTGTTTACCCCTTCTCTCTCTTTTTCTCTATAAGCCACTCTCTCTTCCTCCATCTCCCGCCCTATCTCTCTTTCCCCTCTCTATAGGCTCTTCTCTCTCTTCCTTTTTCTTTCTCTCTCTACCTCCTCATTCTCTCCCTCTGACTACACCTCATCTCTCTCTTTCACCCTTCTATTTCTCTCTGCAAGCTCCTACATCCCCCTCTCTCTACACCTTCTTTCTGCCTCTCTTTTTCACCCCTTCCCTTTATCTCCCTATACAAGCCTCTCTCTCTTCTCTCCATTTCTCTCACACATTCCCTGTACACCTCCTCTCCCCCTGTCCCTCTCTTTTTCATCCTTTATTTCTCTCTCTCTTTCTCTCTTTCTTTCTTTCTGTCTTTGTACATCCCCCTCTCTCTCTACACTTTCTCTCTTCCTCTCTCTTTTCGGTCTATAAGCCCTCCTCTCCCCCTTTCTTTCCTTCTGTCCTTCCCTGTATCTCTCTCCCTCTCCGCTTCTATCCTCCTCTCTCTCTCTCTCTCAGCCCCTCCCTTTCTGCCGTAGCCCCGCCCCCTCCCCATAGCCCCTCCCCTCTCTGTCCCTCTATAAAAGCCTCGCTCGCACAAACAATCTTTTCCTCACTCTGCTGCTCGACACGGAAACAACAGGCGAGGTAAGGCTCACTACGGCTCACTACAGGCGGCCATCTTTAGGACTTTTTAGGCTTCTGGCAGAGGCATGAAAATAAAATCTTCTGCCGTTTCACTTGAATTATGGCACAAAAACATGAGCAAAATTGTAAAAATGTTAATTGTAATTATTGGTGTCAGTATTTCTGTTTGTATGCGTTTATTTTGTATTTAAAGTTAAATTATGTTACATGTTAGAAAAATGCACTTAATTTCACATAATAAGCAGAATATGAAGGATAAGGAACACTTAAAAGCCATAGTATGTAACATCCATCCATCCATCCATCTTCTCCCGCTTAATCCGGCTGGGTCGCAGGGGCAGCAGTATGTAACATTTTAGTCAAAAAATAGACTAAAATAATATTTTTTGTATTTTTTTATTGCACTGAAAAACATTGAAAAACGTGTTTCTGTGAGTGGGCTTGCATCTCCACAAACCTGACTCTTATTTGACCTGCATGTTTCCATGAAAATGTTCCTTTGGCACAAAACTTACCTCCAGAAAGAATGTCCCGTAGTATGCTTTTCATTTCTATGGAAATGAGCCACCTACAGGACATCCAGTACTTTTAATCTATTTTAAATATTGCTCTATAATTGCTCATTTTGCTTTCTAGGTGTATGCAAGCTAAAATAAAATAAAATAAAATAAAAAATGTGTTAATTTTTGTAATAATTTTTGTATTATTATTATTATTATTTTTTTTTTTTAAAGCTGTTTTTATTAAAAATGTACGTATATATTGGTTCTGGTTTGTGCTTATATTAACAATAAAGGTTGCAAAATTGAAAATGAAATACAATGTGACAATGTCCACTGGTAACTCCTGAATATCTATTTCGATACCAAGAAACTGACTCCATACTTGATACCGATTCCGATACCCGTGTGAAGATTTAAAAATGCTCCTTTTCCAGCATTTTTAAATGGAAAATAACAGTACTTTCTTTGATAAAGCTCACTAAAATCACACTCGATGCTCAAATTTGATCCAGTTAAGTTTTTTTTTTTTCCCAAATGAGCTCATACCTGCTCAAATGAGTTTCCAGTTTCGATAGTTTCCAGTTTTTGGTATCGATTACTATGTGATTTTGAATACTTTTGACGACCCCTCTGCAGGTACACCTACACAGGGACTTTATAATCAGGCAGGACTGAGAACAATCTAATTTTTCCTCCTATTTTTGGAGCTACAGATGGTTAAGTTAAATGACCGTCACTGAAATACTTACGGAACGTTGCTGTCTGCTCTTGCACATTGTATCGAAAATCAGACGCTAATCAGAACTAAAACTAGTATCGAAACTAGATCCTCGTACTAAAAAAAGGAATGAAGCTTTCCTGAATGTTTAAGAGCACATAGACTAGTATACACCCATGGAGCACTATGGAATCTACCTGGAGTACTGCCATTTAATATTGAAAATCACATTTTTTTGTCTGGAAAGGTGTGTGGAATCGGAATTGAGTGCTGAGCCTATTCGTTAGTATCGAAATCAAGCTTATCAAGCTTGAAATTTGAGTATCACGACTTCAATAACATGCTGGAGTTGTTTGCAAAGTAATTCTAGGCGTGCGTGGATCCCAAAGTTAACCTAATTACTTTTTAAAGCTTGTCATTTGAGTTTTGCCGTCGCGTCCGGGCATGATCCTGCGTCTTGACAGGTGCCAGAATCCTGTTATGCTTATGTAACCCTGCAAACGGCTCCCCCATAATCTCAGACTGAAAGAGAGGAGAAGGAGGAAGGTAGGGGGGGTGTTCCCAGTACAGCTGACTGCAACAACAGCTACAGCCGAGGGGAACGCGAGGTGCTCTTTCCAAGAACCACTTTAAAATTCAAATGAACCCTCCGGAAGAGCGGGCAGACCTGTCACAATAACATGTTTTTTTTCCCACCACGATATTGATGCTTCGCAGCTGATGCGATCAATGTTCTCTGAGGGTGTGACATGTGACGCTAACCGGAGGCACTGCTCTGTCTGAAGCTCTGTTACTAGTTACGTTAGACTGATCTGAGCTTCGTTTTAACACAATCTGACCAGAAAGAACTGTAGAAAGAGAACGAGGTGGTCTGATTCGGAATAGTATAGAATAGTATAGAATTTCACATTTAAAAGAGTCCCTTTTAAATAACTCACCTTTTTTAGCTGAAAATCAAATTTCTAAACACTCAGAGTGATCACATGTTCCTGAAAATCTGCTGTGTAAATCCATTTTAAAAAAAAATTCTTGTTTTCCGACACTTTTAAACCCTTCTTGTCACCATTTGTTTGCTAATGCGTGCGTTGTGTCACCATGGAAACCGCTGAGCATTCCACCATAGATATATATGCAGAACCCCCCAGCATGATGTCACTGCAAAGTATCGATTTTGCTACTGAGGAACATTGCGATAATCGATAATATTGAAACAAATTTGTATAATCCCAGTGAACCTTTTTTTTTATTTTTTTTTTATAAATAAACAGCATCATTAAAAGGTACAAGCTGCATCAAATGTTAAGTAAATGAACTGATATGGGGCCTAAAAGTTACTCTCAACTCTCTACAGCCCAAATATTGTTTTAACAAATGTCAAAAACCTCACCCTTATTGCAGCAAAACTGTACACATGGCAGATATTGAGGCCCAAAATATATCATTCCATTGTTTCATATTGTAAGAGCTACGATACTAAAATTTCACTTTATCTTCTATACTAAGGAATAGACTCGATACCTATTCTGGACGATAATAAAACACTTTATTTAAACAGCAGAATGTGATTTTCTAGATTAAGTCATAGTATTTTCTTTTATTATTCCCATGTGGTCTTATTTACTGTATGTGTGTAATCCTCTGGTCCAGTAGTGCTACATGTGTGTACTTATACTTGTTCTGATGCAGCTCAACATCATTCTAAATCTATTCAGGAAAGGTCCATTTCTGTCCTGTGCATATGACTTTTGAGTATCAATACTTGCTCAAGTCTAGTTTCAAGACTAGTTTTAGTACTTTTGCCAACCCTAAAATATATTTTTTGTCATTTGTTTGCTCAGTTGTAGCTCGGTTGCTGCTCAGTTGTAGCTCGTTTTTTTCTCGGTTGTTGCTCGGTGATTGCTCGGTTGCTGCTAATTTTTTTCTCTTTTTTTTTCTTGTTTTTTTCTTGGTTGTTGCTCGGTTGTTGCTCGGTTGTTGCTCGGTTGTTGCTCGATTGTAGCTCGGTTGTTGCTCGGTTGTTGCTCGGTTGCAGCTCGGTTGCTGCTCGGTTGCTGCTTGGTTTTTTCTCGGTTGTTGCTCGGTGATTGCTCGGTTGCTGCTAATTTTTTTCTCATTTTTTTTCTTGTTTTTTTCTTGGTTGTTGCTCAGTTGTTGCTCGGTTGTTGCTCGGTTGTTGCTCGGTTGTTGCTCGGTTGTTGCTCGGTTGTTGCTCGGTTGTTGCTCGGTTGTAGCTCGGTTGTTGCTCGGTTGTTGCTCGGTTGTTGCTCGGTTGTTGCTCGGTTGTTGCTCGGTTGCAGCTCGGTTGTTGCTCGGTTGTTGCTCGGTTGTTGCTCGGTTGTTGCTCGGTTGCAGCTCGGTTGCTGCTCGGTTGCTGCTCGGTTGTTGCTCGGTTGTTGCTCGGTTGTTGCTCGGTTGTTGCTCGGTTGCAGCTCGGTTGCAGCTCGGTTGTTGCTCGGTTGTTGCTTGGTTGCAGCTCGGTTGTTGCTCTGTTGTGCGGGGTTGTACAGGGCGCGAGGGGGCTTTAAATGAGCTGAGTTAAGTAAGAGCTCAGATCCTGTTTCAACACAGATCTCCTGCTCAGAGGAATGCTCCCTCCTGTGCCCAGCCACACCAACCTCCCAACGGCATTTTAACTCTGTAACTAACTTACATACTGTGTACATTTTGTACTTTAAAGGTCCACAGCTCCTTTTGTCTTTAGTTCAGTAGAAACATCAAATTTCATGGCTGAGTTTTGGTTTAATCATGTGTTGTTCTTTGTGTAGTGTACATTTGGGGCGACAGTAGCTCAGTTGGTAGAGCGTTTGTCCACCGATCTGAAGGTTGGTGGTTCGAATCCCGCTCTCGACATAAAAACATCATTGGTGAGCGGTCAGATCCCCTGACCCACAGGTTGGCTGGTGTGAGTCCAGCTCCCACAGATGAATGTCATTGTGTCCTTGGGCAAGACACTTAACTCACCTTGCCCCCAGTGCCTGTGTACACTGGTGTATGAATGTGTGTGTGAATGGGTGACTGGTTCCTTGTTGTAAAGCGCTTTGAGTGCCTTGAAAGGTAGAAAAACGCTATAAAAAATGTGACCATTTGGTAACGAGAACCAATTAATACCTCACGACCAGCTCCCGATCTGCACTCGGTGAGATTTGGTCATACAGTTTGAGCTGGAGCTGAATGAAACCATCGAAAATATCTCACAGTGTATGTCCGGCATTAAGTGACTGTAGGCAGAAAGTCTAACTACTACTCTTTATTTGGAAATGGCATAACATGGACTAACAATAAACAAGAGCTCCGCCAGCGGGGCAAAATACGCCCGTACTTTGAATTATTGTATATAGAATTCTAGAATCGGAATTCCGCCAATCAGATTGCAGCAACAGAACTTAAAGACACTAGAAAGCTTTAATGTGTCAAAGCTCAAAGAAGCAGAGAATGTGGGTTGTTCTCGCTTTCAGCAGCAGAACATTTGAGAAGAGAGTTCAGATCTTTCATGAAGACAAAGCTTCAAAGACTTCAAAGCTTTGAAGTGTCCACAGACGGACGGACGGACAGACGGACGGACAGACGGACGGACAGACGGACGGACAGCGCCATACCATAATATGGCGCTTACACAACAGGCGTATAAAAATGTTCACCTATTTTACTCGTACAAAACAGAATTATCTGGACAAATACTGAATCATCTCTGAGCATCATCTCTGTGCTGTTTTTGTGCAGATGCCGCAGTTTGAGAAGTCCACGGTTCACATGAAGGACCCGGAGAGAGTGGAGCACATCATCTGTGGCCTCATCAAGGGCGGAGCTAATAAACTACAGGTAAGACATGAGGGGAGGGGCTACTAAAGTACAAGTGAGACACGAGGAGGAGGGGCTAATAAACTACAGGTAAGACATGAGGGGAGGGGCTAATAAACTACAGGTGAGACATGAGGGGAGGGGCTACTAAAGTGCAAGTGAGACACGAGGAGGAGGGGCTAATAAACTACAGGTGAAACATGAGGGGAGGGGCTAATAAACTACAGGTGAGACATGAGGGGAGGGGCTAATAAACTACAGGTGAGACAAGGGGGAGGGGCTAATAAACTACAGGTGAGACATGAGGGGAGGGGCTAATAATAAACTACAGGTGAGGCACAGTGGGAGGGGCTAATAAACTACAGGTGAGACACAGTGGGAGGGGCTAATAAACTACAGGTGAGACATGAAGGGAGAGGCTAAGACTACACTGTAAATTAAGAGAAAAGTGACTGCCTAAATGCACAATACAAGTGTAATGCCATACTGTGGAATATTCTTGGCAAAGCAAAATCATCTCAACGAACACAAGCAGGTGGCACACCTTTGCATAGAACAAATTTAATATGAAACCATCCGATTGAAAAGAATAAAATAGAAAAAGTTCAGATTGGATTTTTTTTTTTTTTTTATTGAAATATAATTGAGACTTAAATTATTTATTCTGTACTCGCCAGATCATCACAGACTTCGACATGACGTTATCCAAGTTCCAAGTCAACGGAAAACGCTGCCCCACCTGTCACAGTAAGAAACCAGGACTAAATCAGGACTGAACTAGGCCTGAACCAGGACTAAACCTGTACAGAACCAGGTCTGAACCATGACTGAACCATGACTGAACCATGACTGAACCAGGACTAAGCCAGGACTAAGCCAGGACTAAATCAGGACTAAATAAGGACTAAACCAGGACTAAACCAGGACTAAACCAGGACTAAATCAGGACTAAATCAGGACTAAATCAGGACTAAACCAGGACTAAATCTTGGTGTGTGCAGATATCATTGACTACTCGAAGCTGGTGACAGATGAGTGCCGACAGAAGCTGGTGCAGCTGAAGAACCAGTATTACCCCATCGAGATTGACCCCCAGCTCAGCATGGAGGAGAAGTACCCCTTCATGGTCGAATGGTACGCACACACCTCCACCAGAGGGCGCTACACACAGGAGAGGGCAGTCACATCTCTGTCTTCGCTAAGTGTAGGGAGTGAATGCAATGCAGTTTTTCTTAGTAAATATGGTTTTTAGTGTAAACGCACTGGTCTGACTCAGCTTTTAACCACGTGTTATTTGTTTCCTCTCAACATTTACTCTCTTCAAGTCGTATTTAGAGGTATTTTTGCATGTTTGCGCAACCTTTAAACGCTTATTTTTAAGACAGCATTTTGCCAACCACCCCCATTTTCACTCCCACCAGTACGCGCACACTGCCCTGGACTAACGTAATTATACAATTTCATTTTCTTATGATACGTGTGGGATTCAGCACTGCGTAGTCATTTTGGTCCAAAGTGTGGTGTGCAGTTATCCACAGGAGGGGCCCACAGGAGGAGCCCACAGCATGTGGTGCTTTGGACACCACAGTTTTATAACATGGAGGTCTGTGAGCTTGTTCCTAAAATAATAACACCTCTCTGTGCGTAGGTACTTTAAGTCTCATTCTCTTCTGGTGGAGCAGAGGTTACAGAAGGACAGACTACCCGAGGCCGTGCGAGACTCTGACGCTGCGCTGAGGTGAGGCGGAGCTATTAAACTGTTAATCGTGCTAATTTATATTTTGTCGTGTTCATTTGTATTCCATATTTTTTCAGAGATGGATACGAGCAGTTCTTCGACCGCCTGCAGCAGCACAATGTCCCCGTGTTCATTTTCTCCGCTGGTTTGGGAGACGTCCTGGAGGAGATCCTCAGACAGTCCGGAGTCTACCTGCCGAACGTCAAAGTGGTCTCCAACTTCATGGACTTCGACGATAACGTGAGTCCAACCACTGTGGAATCCGACCCACAACCACTTCACTGAGAGGAGGAGACGGGACCTGCGTGAAGTTGGCCCCCGTCAATCTCAAACCTACACAAAAACTATGTCAGTCGTTTGTGCTTTGTTTGTGCTGCAAAAAGTTTAGTTTGTGTGATTCTAATTCTTTTGCAGTTTTATCTTCGGCCGATGATGTCGTCCAGCCCCTCAAAATGTTAAATAGAGCTCAAAACAGCAGAACATTATGGAAAATGTTTGTATTTTGTTTGTGCTGTTTTGTGCTGTGACAGTTTCCATTTGTGTGAGTTTATTTCTAAAAATTATTCATTATTATTTCTGCAGTAATTATAGGACGTCATTTCCACTCAGCTGACGGCGGCGACTTTAGTAAAACTCCACAAAACTAGTGGCGATACACGATCTCAGGCTGCAGAAAAGTCTGTCTCAGTCTTTAGTCATTTGCTTTTGATTCATATTTTATATAATAACACAGACTTTTCCACAGCCTCAGATCGTTTCTCTTCACTAGTTTTGTGGAGTTTGTTGCCGTCACGTTCTATAATTACCGCAGAAATAATAATTCATAATTTTAGAAATAAACTCACACACAAAAAAACTGTCACAGCACAAACGAAATACAAACCTTTTCTATCATTTTCTGCCTGTTTTGAGGCTGCAGCACAAACGCAGCACAAATGATTGACATAGTTTTTGTGTAGGTTTGAGTTCGATGGGGCGACTTCACGGAGGTGGAGACAGAATAACCACTCTGCCACAATAAAGGCTCATTTCTGCTCCACTTACATCCACAGTCCTGTGTGTGTCAGCAGGAGTCACCGTAACTGTATTTACACTTGTGAATGTTCCAAATGTCATGTTCAGCTCCAGTGCTGAGATTCCACATGTTCTGAGGAGGCAGAGCAGGACGGGCAGAAGCCTTTATGTGCTACTGTATGTGTCTAGACTGAGCATAAATGAGCCTGAACACAGGGAGGACATGCAGACTCAGAGAGGCCTGGACTAAACCAGGACTAAACCAGGACTAAACCAGGACTAAACCAGGACTAAACCAGGACTAAACCAGGACTAAACCAGGACTAAACCAGGACTAAACCAGGACTAAACCAGGACTAAACCAGGACTAAACTAGGTCTAAACCAGGACTAAACCAGGACTAAACCAGGACTAAACTAGGTCTAAACCAGGTCTAAACCAGGACTAAACTAGGTCTAAACCAGGACTACACCAGGTCTAAACCAGGTCTAAACTAGGTCTAAACCAGGACTACACCAGGTCTAAACTAGGTCTAAACCAGGACTAAACCATGACTAAAGCAGGACTAAACCAGGACTAAACCAGGTCTAAACCAGGACTAAACCAGGTCTAAACCAGGTCTAAACCAGGACTAAACCAGGACTAAACCAGGACTAAACCAGGACTAAACCAGGTCTAAACCAGGTCTAAACCAGGACTAAACCAGGACTAAACCAGGACTAAACCAGGTCTAAACCAGGACTAAACCAGGTCTAAACCAGGTCTAAACCAGGACTAAACCAGGACTAAACCAGGACTAAACCAGGTCTAAACTAGGTCTAAACTAGGTCTAAACCAGGACTAAACCAGGTCAAAACCAGAGCTAAACCAGGTCTAAACCAGGACTAAACCATGGCTAAAGCAGGACTAAACCGCAGGACTAAAGCAGGACTAAACCAGGACTAAACCAAGTCTAAACGAGGTCTAAACTAGGTCTAAACTAGGACTACACCAGGTCTAAACCAGGTCTAAACCAGGACTAAACCAGGACTAAACTAGGTCTAAACTAGGTCTAAACCAGGACTACACCAGGTCTAAACCAGGTCTAAACTAGGTCTAAACCAGGACTACACCAGGTCTAAACCAGGTCTAAACTAGGTCTAAACCAGGACTACACCAGGTCTAAACTAGGTCTAAACCAGGACTAAACCAGGTCAAAACCAGAGCTAAACCAGGTCTAAACCAGGACTAAACCATGGCTAAAGCAGGACTAAACCGCAGGACTAAAGCAGGACTAAACCAGGACTAAACCAAGTCTAAACGAGGTCTAAACTAGGTCTAAACTAGGACTACACCAGGTCTAAACCAGGTCTAAACCAGGACTAAACCAGGACTAAACTAGGTCTAAACTAGGTCTAAACCAGGACTACACCAGGTCTAAACCAGGACTAAACTAGGTCTAAACCAGGACTACACCAGGTCTAAACCAGGTCTAAACTAGGTCTAAACCAGGACTACACCAGGTCTAAACTAGGTCTAAACCAGGACTAAACCATGACTAAAGCAGGACTAAACCAGGACTAAACCAGGTCTAAACCAGGACTAAACCAGGTCTAAACCAGGTCTAAACCAGGACTAAACCAGGACTAAACCAGGACTAAACCAGGTCTAAACCAGGTCTAAACCAGGACTAAACCAGGACTAAACCAGGACTAAACCAGGTCTAAACCAGGACTAAACCAGGTCTAAACCAGGTCTAAACCAGGACTAAACCAGGACTAAACCAGGACTAAACCAGGTCTAAACTAGGTCTAAACTAGGTCTAAACCAGGACTAAACCAGGTCTAAACCAGGTCAAAACCAGAGCTAAACCAGGTCTAAACCAGGACTAAACCATGGCTAAAGCAGGACTAAACCGCAGGACTAAAGCAGGACTAAACCAGGACTAAACCAAGTCTAAACGAGGTCTAAACTAGGTCTAAACTAGGACTACACCAGGTCTAAACCAGGTCTAAACCAGGACTAAACCAGGACTAAACTAGGTCTAAACTAGGTCTAAACCAGGACTACACCAGGTCTAAACCAGGTCTAAACTAGGTCTAAACCAGGACTACACCAGGTCTAAACCAGGTCTAAACCAGGACTAAACCAGGTCTAAACCAGGACTAAACCAGGACTAAACCAGGACTAAACCAGGTCTAAACCAGGACTAAACCAGGTCTAAACCAGGTCTAAACCAGGACTAAACCAGGTCTAAACCAGGTCTAAACCAGGACTAAACCAGGACTAAACTAGGTCTAAACTAGGTCTAAACCAGGACTACACCAGGTCTAAACCAGGTCTAAACTAGGTCTAAACCAGGACTACACCAGGTCTAAACCAGGTCTAAACCAGGTCTAAACCAGGACTAAACCATGACTAAAGCAGGACTAAACCGCAGGACTAAACTAGGACTAAAGCAGGACTAAACCGCAGGACTAAACTAGGACTAAAGCAGGACTAAACCAGGACTAAACCAGGACTAAACCAGGTCTAAACCAGGTCTAAACCAGGACTAAACCAGGACTAAACCAGGACTAAACCAGGTCTAAACCAGGACTAAACCAGGTCTAAACCAGGTCTAAACCAGGACTAAACCAGGACTAAACCAGGACTAAACCAGGTCTAAACTAGGTCTAAACTAGGTCTAAACCAGGACTAAACCAGGTCAAAACCAGAGCTAAACCAGGTCTAAACCAGGACTAAACCATGGCTAAAGCAGGACTAAACCGCAGGACTAAAGCAGGACTAAACCAGGACTAAACCAAGTCTAAACGAGGTCTAAACTAGGTCTAAACTAGGACTACACCAGGTCTAAACCAGGTCTAAACCAGGACTAAACCAGGACTAAACTAGGTCTAAACTAGGTCTAAACCAGGACTACACCAGGTCTAAACCAGGTCTAAACTAGGTCTAAACCAGGACTACACCAGGTCTAAACCAGGTCTAAACCAGGACTAAACCAGGTCTAAACCAGGACTAAACCAGGACTAAACCAGGACTAAACCAGGTCTAAACCAGGACTAAACCAGGTCTAAACCAGGTCTAAACCAGGACTAAACCAGGTCTAAACCAGGTCTAAACCAGGACTAAACCAGGACTAAACTAGGTCTAAACTAGGTCTAAACCAGGACTACACCAGGTCTAAACCAGGTCTAAACTAGGTCTAAACCAGGACTACACCAGGTCTAAACCAGGTCTAAACCAGGTCTAAACCAGGACTAAACCATGACTAAAGCAGGACTAAACTGCAGGACTAAACTAGGACTAAAGCAGGACTAAACCGCAGGACTAAACTAGGACTAAAGCAGGACTAAACCAGGACTAAACCAAGTCTAAACGAGGTCTAAACTAGGTCTAAGCCAGGACTACACCAGGTCTAAGCCAGACAGATGAATGTCCTGCTTGTTGCTTGTGTTCAGGGCGTGATCCGGGGCTTTAAAGGAGAGCTGATCCACGTCTATAACAAACACGACGGCGCTTTGAGGAACACTGAGTATTTTAAACAGTTAAAAGAGAACTGTAACATCGTCCTGATGGGAGACTCTCTGGGCGACCTGAGCATGGCCGACGGAGTGGCCAACGTCGAGAACATCCTCAAGATCGGCTTCCTCAACGACAAGGTAACGACAAGGTCACATGAGCCTGTATATGACGGCTCATGTTGTGCTCATTCTGGTGGGTACTTTTGGTGGATAGTACCTGTGGTCAGTAGTTATCATAATTGCACGTTGGTCAAGTGGAAGTTTGTGAAGGAAACTTGTGAAGAAAAGTACAAAAATAGAGAACGTAACAGTGAGTTCTTAAATAGAACAGAGACCATCCAAAATCTAGAGAGGAAGGCATTTTTCAGACCATTTTAACCTTCGTTTAACTAAATAAAGTTGCTGTCATTTATTTTTATTTATCAAATCAGAACTTTTGTGTAATTTAGACACATTTTTCCCCTCTTGACATTATGGTTGCTAGGTAACAGTTATGAAATTACCTTATTACATTTTCTGCTGTCCGTGTTCAGACAGGAAGTAAAATTATAAATGTAACCAACCAAAATTTGAAAAAGAAAGCTTAATTTAATATAATGACGTAAACTGTTTTAAGTGAAATGTGCGGTCTAACCTGTCACGTGCACTTGAACTGTATTAAAACGGCTCATGTTAATGCGGATCGTGTGTGTGAAGGTGGAGGAGCGGCTGGACAAATACCTGGATCTGTACGACATTGTTCTGGTTCGAGACGAGACACTGGAGGTGCCCAACGCCATTCTCCAGAAAGTGCTCTGAGTCCAGAACCATTCCCGAGCCGCAGAGATCCAACCCACAACCTCCAACAGAGAGCAGGAGTCGAACCCACAGCCTCCTCACTGAGAGGAGGAGACGGTTGGAGGCTCCACATGTTCCTGAGGAGGACTGAACATCAGGTTTAAGGGGAGTCACTCCAGCTCTGCTCCAGGCTCTAAACGGCACAGACTGGTTATTAAAAGTGGTCATGTGAAATCATGTTTTTAATTTGACAAAAGACACTTTTAGCTAGCTACTCTTAGTAGTAAAAATACATTTAAAGGTATAGTGTGTAACTTTCTGAAGTTCAGTCATTCATTTATTTTTATTTGATAAATTTTGCACAGTGTTACAAAGAAAACATTTTATCCATCCATCCATCCATCCATCCATCTTCTCCCGCTTAATCCGGCTGGGTCGCGGGGGCAGTTTGCTGCCCAATCCTCATAGCACCTGACCCCCTATGAACCCCTCTGCAGGTGGTGAACCCACAGGAGGGCGGACGTCATGGTCCTTGATGTTAGTTCATAGGGGTAGAAAACATTTTAAAATAATTAAAATACTCAGTGATGCTCAAGAGGAGTAGACAGAAACAGAGGCTTATTAGTTGTAGTTTCATGATTCCACAGAAACAGAACGTTAAAACTATACTATTAAAACACACACTATACATATAGACAGAATTTAAGCCACACTGAAAGATTATAGCCAAAGGAACGTTTCCATGGAAACAAGCAGGAGGAAGCCCTCCTCCAGGCCAAAAAAGAGTTGTTTGTGGAGATGCAAGCCCCACAGTAAGGACGCATGTTTTTCCAGGTTTTCTAGCACAAAAAACCATCTAATATTAAAAAAAAAAAACATAAAAAGTTACATATTGTGGCTTTAAGAGAAGAAGAGGCCCCTATACTGACTGGTGCTGTTACTGCTATCCACAGTCAATCCTTTTATCAAATCCCATTGGTATTAATGTCACACTTTAAAATAAACAGTATTTGGACAGTAACATGTCCAAAATCTCCTCATTCTATATTTAATACAGTATAAACAGGCTTCTGCAGGCTTTAGCCTGCTCCATTTTGCAAATATAATTTTGTATTTTATTATGAATTAAATTTTATTATTAATATTTGACTTGTGCCTAAAACTGGTACAAAAGTGCTTTTATTTTGAGATTGCCTTCACATTTCCCAGTTTGATTAAACACTGGTCTGTGCCACGCTGCCTGCAGAGGAAAGGACTCAAATCTTTATTATTTGCACAGTTGTGTTACTTTTGGGCAGGATTTTCAAGTCCGTAACATGCAAAAGATTCTGTTCAAACCACTGTTACTTTCAGGTTTCTTGTTTGGGATGGTTGATTTTTTTTTTTTCTTCTCAAACCGATGCATTTATTTGACTTTTAATCATAGTATTTTAGTGGGGATGAAACAATAACCAAGATCTTGAAATAACACGACGTCCAGTCAGTATTCGCATGGACTGTATCAATTCATGGAACCAAACTCCTCTACAAATGCAGTACTGCTGAATACTGCAAACACATGACACATTTAGGTCGCTATGTTACTTTTATTGTTTTGAAAATGTTATACTCGCTGAAAACAACGTCTTAACATGTTTTTTTAACGCTCTGAGGCATGGGTGACACAGGCTTTTGGGTGGAGCATTGTACAAAATCTTAAAGCAAACTGTAATGAATAGAGCCTGTGAGAGATCTCTAAATTACTCAAACATGCACGAATGACGCTGAAACCTCTCCAGGCACATTTTTGATGAGGAAACAATATTGTAACATGGTAAAAAGCTCCAAAAAGTCATTTAGCATAATCCCCCCCTCTAAAAAGATTACGGATAAGGTGTAAACTACATCACCCAGAATCCTTTGCTCCGTTTAAACGCTGATGCTGATGATGGCGAGCAGAGGCCACGCAGTAATAGTACAGTTCCAAGTATTAAAAGCACATTAGAGTGAAACTTGGCTATTGTTACATCCCTGGAGTTTTTAGAAGGCACTTTAAAGCAGCTCTCTGGCGCCCCCTGTCGGTTGGACAGGGTTCACTGAATAGCTGTGTTTACATTGTGTTTTTTTAAAATAACATGGTGTTTCGGGTTAGTCCAGGTTTGGTTTTGTACGCTCCGACATCCCCAGGTCACAAACACTCTTCAGGACCACAAGCGCCTGCATCACTTTCTTGTATCAACTTGTTCGTAAATTCAGACAGGACAAAAACCGTCTCCTCCTAAACCCTGAACATGAACGATGGCAAAACGACGTGTTATCTAGAAGAGGAGAAGATGGACGCAGTAATCTCTCTTTTTCGATTGTCCCGGGTCAGACCTGGTCGCAAGGATTATGTTAAAGAATCTCGAATGGGGCTCTCACTTAGGGATGTACCAGTTCCAATACTGGTATCAAACACGTTGCAGATCCTGGGAAATTTACTGGATCGAGTATTGGTTCAGCCGACATCCTGGTTGGGCCTTTAATTGGAGGTAATGAGACTGTTAGGGTTTAGGGTAGGGTTACGGTTTGGGTCAGGGTAGGGCAGGTTAGGCTTAGTTTAGGGTTACAGTTAGGGTAGGTTTAGGGTTAGGTTAGGGTTACAGTTCGAGTTTAGGGTTAGGGTTATGGTTAGGGTTTAGGGTTAAAGTAGGGTTACGGTTTAAGGTTAGGGTTAGTCTGATGTCTAATAATGTTTGAACTTTAATTCACACAAAGCTGTTCTGTTGCTACCTGCAGGATAAAGAAGTTGCCTAACAACAGGATCAAATGTGGTTACTGTGTTTTGAAAGAAAACGTTTAAATTTCGATTCCTACACTGATATCGATGAATATCAGGTATCGGCAGACACTTAAAAGCCATAGTATCCGATACCAGTATCGGAACTGAAAAAGATGAATCGGTGCATCTCTGCTTTCATTGACATCTCCAGACAGTGAATTAGTCCTGGTCCAGGTTTAGTCCGGGTTTAATTCTGATTTAGTCCATGACCTATTATTGACTTGATTTAGTCTTGGTTTAGACTTGGCCTGGTTCAGCTCTGGTTTAGTTCTGGTTTAGTCCTGGTTTAGTTCTGGTTTAGACCTTGCTTAGTCCTGGTTTAGTCCTGGTTTAGAACTTGGTTAGTCCTTGTTTAGTCCTGGTTTAGTCCTGGTTTAGAACTTGCTTAGTCCTTGTTTAGTCCTGGTTTAGTCCTGCTTTAGTCCTGGTTTAGTCCTGGGTTAGTTCTGGTTTAGTCTTGGGTTAGTCCTGGTTTAGTCCTGGTTTAGAACTTGCTTAGTCCTTGTTTAGTCCTGGTTTAGTCCCCGGTTAGTCCTAGTTTAGTCCTGGTTTAGTCCTGGTTTAGACCTTGCTTAGTCTTGGTTTAGTCCTGGGTTAGTCCTAGTTTAGTCCTGGTATAGTCCTTGTTTAGTCCTGGTTCAGTCCTGGTTTGGTCCTGGTTTAGTCCTGGTTTAGTCCTGGTTTAGTCCTGGTTCAGTCCTGGTTCAGTCCTGGTTTAGTCCTGGTTTAGTCCTGGTTTAGTCCTGGTAGATCTAAGCCTTGCCTTGTTCATATTGTTGCATCACTATTACACTTGTGTCGTTTGGTTGGAACTCAAATACTTTATCACATGTGTACAGTTCAGTCCTGTTATTTTGAACTGCTTCACTGTAAAAACATGTTATACTTGGATTTGGGGCGCCCTCTAGTGTTCACCAGCAGCTCCTACACCGGTTAAAGCTTAAAGGTCCTGTGTTACGCAAAAATAACTCTTGTGAGCTTTAAGCCGTGTTCTAATTCTGTTACCTCCTCAAAAACAGATCAGGAGTTGTGTTTCTGTTTGAGTAATCCTGTAATTATTAGTCCGTCTACATCTTCAGAGCTCAAAATGCTCTGTTCCACCTTGTGATGTCATGAAGCGGCAATTTGTCAGTAGTGATTAGGAATTCCAGGGCTGAAATGATCCAAATTTTTCTGGAAGAACCCAGTCTCAATACGCAGGGTGTGTGATGAGGAAACGACACAAGAACATAGATCAGAAGGGGTGTAACAATAACCGGAATATGGTGATATATCGTCAAAGGTCTCACAGTAATATCATGGACCGTCACGATATATCGAATCACAAGTCTGTTTATGATGATGATGCAGAAATAGCTAAAAAAAACAGAGGGAACTACATAGACCATGATCCTTTGCTCCGTTTCAGTGCAGACGACATGAAGAAATAACTGTTCTAAGCACTTTTACATCTTCATTCTTTGGATTAAGTCTCGTGACGGCGTTTTTAGAGGAAAAAGGAGCAGATTCACACTAAATATTGCCATAAAAATCGTACGGTGAGATGTACAGCACTGTGCAAAAGTTCTAGGCAGGTGTGGAAAAACTGCTGTAAACTAGGAATGCTTCAAAAGTGGAAGTGTTCATCATTTACTTTCATCAGTCCACAAAATGCAGCGAATGAACAAAAGAGAAATCTAAATCAGATCCATATTTGGTGTGAGCTTTGCCTTCAGAAGAGCATCAGTTCTTCTAGATTTACTTGCAGACAGTTTGTGAAGGAACTGGGCTGGTCGGCTCTTGTGTGGATGAAGTTTCCTCACATCCTTCTGTCTCTTCATCCCAGACACACTCCATGATGCTGAGGTCAGGGCTGTGGGGCCCAGACCATCACCAACACAACCTCTGACTCTTCTTTACGCTCAGGAGAGTTCTGAAGGACTTTGACGCATTCTTTTGTTCGCTCACTTTGCATTTTGTACATTGATAAAAACAAGCAATCATTTATATTCTTTGTTTACAGCATTTTTCACACCTGAATAAAACTTTTGCACACTACTGACACTGACACACACTGAGCTTTCCCACAATATCGCAATAAATATCGTAGCGTGAGGTTCAGACCGCGACCATATCGTGAGACTTGGATGTCGTTACACCCCGACAGCTCAGAAAATAGCGTATTATGGGTCCTTTACGTCTGTTTCTTTGTTCAGATTGGCTCTCAAACGAAGCCCCAGTTTCTCTCTACCTCCGATCCTGTGTTGAATGTTCTACTCGTGCTGCTGCTGCTGCTCTGCATGTTGCCTTTTCCGTATTTGGTCTTTAAAAAGTCAAAAATCGATAACTCTGAATGTGCCGTGCAGACGGGACACGGTTCATCTGCGTTCAGTCGTGTTCTCAAATGCTGTCAGATATGCACAAGTTTAGTGTGAACCGAAATGCAATAAAGAACTCATTTTGTGAAGCTGTCTGGACTTTGTCTTCTCATTGCAATCGAAAATCAGGTACTAAGGGATTACACTAGATCATAGGTCTCCAACAGTTTTCCTCCTGTGAGCTACTTTTTAGAACACAAAACTGCCAGAGAGTGACTGATTTTAGAGGTCCACAGAAATGTTGGAATTGTCAGGGCCACAGTCAGATGAAGATGAGGCACAGTTACAGGTGTAGAAAACATCACATTATCCAGTTCAGTTCACAAAATTAGGCATCAAAATGATCAAGGCATCAAAATTACACATTTACAAAGGAAACAGGGATTTAATCGATCAAATTTGAGTTATTCAGGACAGGTTTAGACCTGGTTTAGACCTGGTTTAGTCCTGGTTTAGTCCTGGTTTAGTCCTGGTTTAGTCCTGGTGTAGTCCTGGTTTAGTCCTGGTTTAGACCTGGTTTAGTCCTGGTTTAGTCCTGGTTTAGTCCTGGTTTAGTCCTGGATCAGCCCTGCCTTTGTCCTGGTTTAGTCCTGAATTAGTCCTGGTTTAGTCCTGGTTTAATCCTGGTTTAGTCCCAGTTTAGTCCCGGTTTAGTTATTTTATTGTATTTATTTATTTCTTTGACAGGGACGATGCAAACAAACAAACATAGTTCCAAAGACAAAGTTTGCAACTGACGTGCTGCATATAGAGATTACAGCTCATGCTAATGTTCAGCTCCTGTCCCTGGTTGGGCTTTTCTCCTCATAAACTCAAGACAATTTTTAAGATACTAACTGTGAAAAATTAAAGCAGTGTCAGTTTAGTACAACAGAAAACTACAATATTTAAAAATGAGTGCAGTCCTGGTTTGTCTTTAGCCGGTGCTTGAGTCTGGAGGTGAATCTTTTAAAGTCCGGTTTGGTCCTGATGTCAGAGGGCGGTGAGCTCCAGAGTCTCGAGCTCTTCACACAGAAGCTCTGTCCACAGCTGCTCCTGCAGTGTGGCTCCTGCAGTGTGGCCCCTGCAGTGTGGCCCCTGCAGTGTGGCCCCTGCAGTGTGGGCCCTACACTCCTGGTTGGAGAGCTTCTGGTGACTCTGCTGTTTTGTCTTTGAATAAATGTACTTAGCGGCTCTGGTGCTGAATTATTAATGCATTTGTAGATTAATTTAAGAAAACAAAAATCAATAAAGCTGTCAGAGCTTAATAAATTATAGTTCTTAATGATGGTACAATGATGATGGCGGATGGGCTTTTTATCCATTATTTTGAGTGCTCGATTGTAGAGCTTATACGTTTGGTTGCAGTGGGAGTGGCCTGTGCCCTGCTGTAATGCAGTATGATATACAGTGATCCCTCGTTTATCGCGGGGGATACGTTCCAAAAATAACCCGCGATAGGTGAAATCTCATCAGCTTTATTTTTTACTGTTATTTTACAATGCAATACTTTACTGCAGAATGAAACAAAAAATAAAACCTCTTTTCAGGCCCAAAATGTGTTTAAGAAATAGAAATATTAACATTTTCTTACAAATAACTATAATAGTTTAAAGAACGGTGTTGTAAAACAATATTTTTTATATAGTAATGAACACGAGGTAGGAAACATTGTCACTGGCGTATTTCACAGTCCCTCCAGCTGCGCCTCTTCGTCCTGACTCCGCTGCGCTGTAGCGTCTTTTTCTACTGAAGGCTGCGCGACCAAGTGTGAGTCCTTCCTCCTCTTCTTTAGTCCTTCCTCCTCTTCTTTAGTCCTTCCTCCTCTTCATTATCAACAAGATACAGATTCACTGTAAAAAAAAATAAAAAAAATAAAAAGCACTGTAAAAAATTCCGCGAAGCCGCGATAGGTGAAGCGCGATATAGCGAGGGATCACTGTATGTGAGAAAATCAGAGCATATACAGCAGGGCTGCCTGATCTGATATATAATTTCGGATGAGTTTAAAGCAATTTAAATTAGTTTGTATTGTTTTTGAGATTTTGTTTATGTTTATCAAATTTAATTTGTGAATCTAAGACCAAGCCAAGATATTTAAATTCAGCTACAGTATCAATTCTTTCATTTTTTAGATCAATTTTGAATTTTTCTTTTATATTTAGTTTCTTTATAGAAAAACACATGGATACTGTTTTTGAAATATTCAAAACCTTCTGATTTTGGATGAGCCACAGTTGGATGTGAGACGTACAGTTGGACAGTGCAGCTGCAGCTGCTCAGGTCACTTGGAGGGTGCATAAAAAACCGCGTCATCCGCATAAAGCTGGAAACTGGCACCTGAGCAGTGCAGAGGCAAATCATTTATAAAGAGACTAAACAGCAAAGGCCTGAGTATCGAACCTTGTGGAATACTCATTTTTATTTTTGAAAGTGCAGATATATCCTAATCTACTTTAACACACTGTGCTCTAGACTGGAGATGAGACCCAAACCACATTACTGCCTCAGCTGAGAAATTAAAACCTGACATTTTAGATAAAAGCAAACTATGGTTGACCGTATCGAAAGCCTTTTTAAGATCGATAAATACAGCTCCCACCACATTGCCCTTGTCCAGGGACTTTTTTACATTTTCGATCAAACAGCAGTTTGCCATTTCAGTTGAGTGACCTGGTCTAAAACCAAACTGCTGTGGGTGGAGACGCTGTCGAGATTCTAAATACTCAATTAATTGTGCTGCTGCCACTTGTTTTTCAATGACTTTAGATAAAACTGGTAAAATAGATGTAGGGCGGTAATTGCACATGGAATCCTGACGACCTGTTTTGTATATTGGGGTGACAACTGCTTTTGTCCAGCCATTAGGAAATGCACAAGTTCTTATGGAAAGGTTAACGAGATGTGTCAACGGTTTAACGAGCACATTTCCAAATGTTTTAAGGAAGTAACTTTTCATGTTATAAATGTCATTTGATTTAGAATTTAAAAGCTTATTAATTATTTCTGCAACTTGTGATTCCTTTACCTATTTAATATAGAAAGAATCTGAAATAAATGTTGCTGTGAAATTTTGATGATCTACAGCACATGTGTCAAACATGCGGCCCGGGGGCCAGATCCGGCCCTCCAAGACCTTTAATCTGGCCCTCGGCTGATTTTTCTATTAAAATACTTAAAATTTTCAGATTTTTCTGTTAATTTTCTGCACCGTTTAGCACAGCAGCGTCTCCGGCGTTTCTGTACGTTGCGACTCCCACCAGAGCAGCACAAATGAAGACTTTCCTCTTTCCAAACGCTCTTAAAGGACGATCGTTTTGACTGTCGACCGTGACCCTCATCAGCAAAATGTCAAAAAATGAGAAAAGCAGATGCTGAGTTCAGGATTTCCCAAGAAAAATAGTCTAATTCTTATTTGTTGACAGAGGTGAATGGGAAATCTGTGCTCAGTGTGTTTGGAACAAGTGGCGTTGCTCGAGGAATATAATCTTAAACACCACTACGAGACACGGAGAAAAATACAATAACTTGAAGAGAGAACTGAGTTTTCTGATCCGGCCCTTTTGGGATCAAAGTAGGTTACATACGGCCCCCGGACCAAAATGAGTTTGACACCCCTGGTCTACAGGCTGAAAATCTTTTGTTAGTTCTTCAACTGATTTTACAAAATATGAGTTGAGCTCATCGGCCATAGTGGCACTGTTGGTTATGCTGTTGCCATTTATGGTGAGTTCTGCAATCCTCTTGTGTTTATTTGATTTGTTGGTCAGTTTATTCGAATGCATCCAGAGTGTTTTGGTGCTTCCCTTAGCATGGTCAATTAATTGGGTGCTTGAATTTGCTTTACGCAATCCAAGCACAACTTTATTTCTTAAGCTTTTGTAAATCAAAAGGTCAATATTAAGTTTTGAACGTAAAGATATTTTTAGAGCCATGTCTCGCTTCCTCATAAGTTTTCGTATTTCATTATTTATCCAGGGTACAGTGGATTCTTTTTGTCTAGATTTTATTTTCTTTGTAAATTTTTCTATTAATATTTTAATAGCTGCTGTCATAAAATTGCAGCACTCATCTACATCCTCCTGAGCTGTCATCTGTTCCCAATTTCTGTTATTAAGTTCCCTTTCAAATTGGGCAGTTTTGGATTTTGGAATAAAGCATTTTATTTTTTCACCATCAGGTTTACCAAAATACTGCAGGTGCTTTCTGGTCAGTTTCCTCACAGTCAGAGTCATGTTGTGGTCCGAGAGTCCTGTTCTGAGATTATAAATCCGTGTTAGTCGTTCTGGTTTGTTAGTAAATGCTACGTCAGTTAGGGTCTTTGTCTGTCTGATTATCTTAGTTGGCCCTTTAATCAGGTGCTGACAGTTAAACTTTGTCATAATTGATTTTAGTTTTTGTATACAGTACTAATTTAGTCCTAGTTTACTCCTGGTTTAGTCCTGCTTTTGTCCTGGTTTAGTCCTGGTTTAGTCCTGGTTTAATCCTGGTTTAATCCTGGTTTAATCCTGGTTTAGTCTTGGTTTAGTCCTGGTTTAATCCTGGTTTAATCCTGGTTTAGTCCTGGTTTAATCCTGGTTTAGTCCTGGTTTAATCCTGGTTTAGTCTTGGTTTAGTCCTGGTTTAATCCTGGTTTAGTCCTGGTTTAATCCTGGTTTAATCCTGGTTTAATCCTGGTTTAATCCTGGTTTAGTTTTGGTTTAGTCCTGGTTTAATCCTGGTTTAGTCCTGGTTTAATCCTGGTTTAATCCTGGTTTAATCCTGGTTTAGTCCTGGTTTAGTCCTGGTTTAATCCTGGTTTAATCCTGGTTTAGTCCTGGTTTAATCCTGGTTTAATCCTGGTTTAATCCTGGTTTAGTCCTGGTTTAGTCCTGGTTTAATCCTGGTTTAGTCCTGGTTTAGTCCTGGTTTAGTCCTGGTTTAGTCCTGGTTTAATCCTGGTTTAGTCCTGGTTTAGTCCTGGTTTAGTCCTGGTTTAATCCTGGTTTAGTCCTGGTTTAGTCCTGGTTTAGTCCTGGTTTAGTCCTGGTTTAATCCTGGTTTAGTCCTGGTTTAGTCCCGGTTTAATCCCGGTTTAATCCCGGTTTAGTCCTGGTTTAGTCCTGGTTTAGTCCTGGTTTAGTCCTGGTTTAGTCCTGGTTTAATCCTGGTTTAATCCTGGTTTAGTCCTGGTTTAGTCCTGGTTTAGTCCTGGTTTAGTCCTGGTTTAGTCCTGGTTTAGTCCTGGTTTAGTCCTGGTTTAGTCCTGGTAGACCCATATAAAACACAGAGGGAGCTGCAGCTGCTCACATCATGTCTGTTCATTTAATACGTTTGTATGAACTGAACAGACATGATCCCTCTGTGACCACTAGAGGGCAGGAGCCTGCAGCCTGTATGAGCCTCTGTATAAGTCCACAGACTGTATATAGGACGGAGCCTGTGTGATAACAAGGATTTAGAACGGAGTATTTCAGACACTGGTAGTTTTGTGTCTGATGTAAGTTCTTCATTCTTATTTAAATACACACATTTCCTCCCGCGTCGTCTCTTCTTCACTAAAAACACTCGGGCTCGTCCGGGATTTGAACCCGGGACCTCTCGCACCCAAAGCGAGAATCATACCCCTAGACCAACGAGCCACTCACACGCAGAGAGATGACGTGGAAAAATTCTCTAAACCAAATGTAGTAGTAGGTGATGTTCTTTTTAAAGAGATTATAGGCTACTTTTCAGAGCACTTTTCTAGCAGCAGACTTTTACTCCTTAAGTAACTCCTTAAGGCTTTTTTTATTGGAATAACAGTGCTGTTACGTGAGTAAAAGTTGAGTTAAAGCTGTGCTTCCTCTTCCTGCAGTCGAAAGCGACAAAAGCTTTCGGAGACAATCAGAAATTATTTGAACGTTTGTGTTTCTTGCAGCTCCTTCAGATCTGATTTACTTTGTCTCATTTTTGTGTCTGTTGAATTCTTGTTGTGTTCAGGTCACCAAATGCTCAGTAGGAAAAAGACAAGAAAAACTGGTTCAGACAGGACGGTTTGATTTATACTGGGATGTAACTTTAAATATAACATCTCTAAGTGTCAATATTGAGACAACAGCTGAGCTAGTCAAGTGATCAGTGGTGTAGTGGTGTGGTACGCAGGGCTACGCCGTCCACCCACTTCTCCCGATGTGAGAGATAAAAAAAATAACAAATATAAAATAGCCGACAACTTAAATGTCAAACTGTCAAACAAAAAATCCTCTTCATAACACAGAGCCTGGCTCCAGATTTGCTCCTGTATCTGTGGCATCAGGAGCCTCATTTGAGCGGCGCTGAACACTGTGGGTGACGTCACACTCGCTTAGTTCACTTTTTTATAAGGTCTATGGCAGGGACTCCCAGACTTCCTTCGCCCCAGACACTTCCTCCAGTGGCTCCTCAGGGGGGACCCTGAGGTGTTCCCTGGCCCAGTGTCCTGGGTCTTCCCCGGGGCCTTGTCCTGGTGGGACATGCCCAGAACACCTCCTGAGGGAGGCGTCAGAACAGATGTCCTCCCCTCAGCTGCTCCTCTCGACATGGAGGAGCAGCGACTCTACTCCGAGCTCCTCCCGTGTGACCGAGCTCCTCACCCTCTCTCTAAGGGAGCTCACTCTGCGGAGGAAACTCATTTGTGCCGCTTGTATCCACGATCTCATTCTTTCGGTCATTCCCCAGAGCTCAGGACCATAGGGTTACTCATTTAGATGAATTTGGGTAGAGGCTCATTTCACCAGGCTTATATCTTCCAACAAAGAAGTATAAGAGAACTACATATAGTTCTATATATAAAAGAAAGAAATGACTGGAAACACCGAAATCTTCATATTAAATAGCCTTAGACATATAATGTTTAAGGCTAATATCACAGGCTCCAGTGTGAATTTCCTATTATAATATAGTGATATTTTATTTATACAGCACTTTTGAAACAAAGTTAGGTTTTCAACTCATGGAAACAAAATTAAATATGATGTAATGAAAATGATAACGATAAAATCAAATATTAAATCCAAACTATTCAATCATCTAACGTAGTTATTCCAACATGCACATGTCTATGTTTACATGTTGGTCAAAACATACAATAAAACCAATACACTTTTAAAATGTGACTTGTTCCTCCACTTCTGCCTCGGGAGCTCAAATCGACGGCGTTTAAGCTGTAACAGCACTTGGGGGTTGTGCACATGTGCAGGGAGCCCAAGTCGACAGGACACCAGCACCGTGGAGTGTACACACCATAGACTATATAAAAGTGGAATAAGCGAGTGTGACGTCACCACAGCGTTCAGCGGCGCTCAAATGCGGCTCCTGATGCCACAGTTACAGGAGCCAATCTGGAGCCAGGCTCTGTTATGAAGGGGAATTTTTGACAGGCAAAATTGCAAAAATAATAAAAATAAAAAATCTGAATCATGTGGACTGGGTTCATACGAACATTTTAAGACCAAAATGACGAGGCCACAGCAGCAGGTACAGAGAGAGGAGCCACAAGATCCCAATGTGAGTCAACTGGAGCCAGAAGAGCCTCCTGGAGCACTTCCTGTTTGGCTCTGTCCATTCATATATGGTACAGACACAGCACAGACTGTACAGGCTCTGCTATAGTGCTGCTTAAAAGAATTTGAGTTCCATATTTTCCCAGTTTTGCTGAGCAAGATTTCTGTGGGGAAGGAATTCATCACCTGCCCCAAATTAATGGGATTAATTGCCGGGATTCATTTAATGCTAATGTTGCAATGCTAATAGTTAGCTGACCATTTACTAGATTTAACATAGTTAACTTTGACATTGCTCTAAACTTTATGAACATTTTACATAATCTTCCATTAAATATAAGATACAAGAAATGTAAAAGTAAACACTATGAATCATGACCTTTTTCACATTTTGCCATAGATGTAAGGAAGCCTGCTGAAAACTGCCCCCTTCCCCGGGTACAGAATATGACAGGATATGACTAGATAAATAATGGTGGCTGATAGTGGAGAGTGACAGTTATGTAGAGAAGAAAAGAGTGTGACCAGTTCTTTTAACAGCTATTTGAAAGAAACAATAGTAACAATACATTATTCTCAATACATTCTCCTGTTCTCTCCTGTACTCTCCTGTACTCTCACTGTACTCTCACTGTACTCTCCTGTACTCTCCTGTACTCTCACTGTACTCTCACTGTACTCTCCTGTACTCTCACTGTACTCTCCTGTACTCTCACTGTACTCTCACTGTACTCTCACTGTACTCTCACTGTACTCTCCTGTACTCTCACTGTACTCTCACTGTACTCTCACTGTACTCTCACTGTACTCTCACTGTACTCTCCTGTACTCTCACTGTACTCTCCTGTACTCTCACTGTACTCTCACTGTACTCTCACTGTACTCTCACTGTACTCTCCTGTACTCTCACTGTACTCTCCTGTACTCTCACTGTACTCTCACTGTACTCTCCTGTACTCTCACTGTACTCTCACTGTACTCTCACTGTACTCTCACTGTACTCTCACTGTACTCTCACTGTACTCTCCTGTACTCTCACTGTACTCTCACTGTACTCTCACTGTACTCTCACTGTACTCTCCTGTACTCTCACTGTACTCTCCTGTACTCTCACTGTACTCTCCTGTACTCTCCTGTACTCTCACTGTACTCTCCTGTACTCTCACTGTACTCTCACTGTACTCTCACTGTTCTCTCCTGTACTCTACTGTACTCTCCTGTACTCTCACTGTACTCTCACTGTTCTCTCCTGTACTCTCCTGTACACTCACTGTACTCTCCTGTACTCTACTGTACTCTCCTGTACTCTCACTGTACTCTCACTGTACTCTCCTGTACTCTCCTGTACTCTCACTGTACTCTCCTGTACTCTCCTGTACTCTCACTGTACTCTCCTGTACTCTCCTGTACACTCACTGTACTCTCCTGTACTCTCCTGTACTCTCACTGTACTCTCCTGTACTCTCCTGTACTCTCACTGTACTCTCACTGTACTCTCCTGTACTCTCACTGTACTCTCCTGTACTCTCACTGTACTCTCCTGTACTCTCACTGTACTCTCCTGTACTCTCACTGTACTCTCACTGTACTCTCCTGTACTCTCCTGTACTCTCACTGTACTCTCCTGTACTCTCCTGTACTCTCACTGTACTCTCACTGTACTCTCACTGTACTCTCCTGTACTCTCACTGTACTCTCCTGTACTCTCACTGTACTCTCCTGTACTCTCACTGTACTCTCCTGTACTCTCCTGTACTCTCACTGTACTCTCCTGTTCTGTCCTGTACTCTACAGTACTCTCACTGTACTCTCCTGTACTCTCACTGTACTCTCCTGTACTCTCCTGTACTCTCCTGTACTCTCACTGTACTCTCCTGTACTCTCACTGTACTCTCCTGTACTCTCCTGTACACTCACTGTACTCTCCTGTACTCTACTGTACACTCACTGTACTCTCCTGTACTCTACTGTACTCTCCTGTACTCTCCTGTACTCTCCTGTACTCTCACTGTACTCTCCTGTTCTGTCCTGTACTCTACAGTACTCTCACTGTACTCTCCTGTACTCTCACTGTACTCTCCTGTACTCTCCTGTACTCTACTGTACTCTCACTGTACTCTCCTGTACTCTCACTGTACTCTCCTGTACTCTCCTGTACACTCACTGTACTCTCCTGTACTCTACTGTACACTCACTGTACTCTCCTGTACTCTCACTGTACTCTCCTGTACTCTCCTGTACTCTCACTGTACTCTCCTGTACACTCACTGTACTCTCCTGTACTCTACTGTACTCTCACTGTACTCTCCTGTACTCTCCTGTACTCTCACTGTACTCTCCTGTACTCTCACTGTACTCTCCTGTACACTCACTGTACTCTCCTGTACTCTGCTGTACTCTCACTGTACTCTCCTGTACTCTCCTGTACACTCACTGTACTCTCCTGTACTCTCACTGTACTCTCCTGTACTCTCCTGTACACTCACTGTACTCTCCTGTACACTCACTGTACTCTCCTGTACTCTACTGTACTCTCACTGTACTCTCCTGTACTCTCCTGTACTCTCCTGTACTCTCACTGTACTCTCCTGTACTCTCCTGTACACTCACTGTACTCTCCTGTACTCTCACTGTACTCTCCTGTACTCTCCTGTACACTCACTGTACTCTCCTGTACACTCACTGTACTCTCCTGTACTCTACTGTACTCTCACTGTACTCTCCTGTACTCTCCTGTACTCTGCTGTACTCTCACTGTACTCTCCTGTACTCTCCTGTACACTCACTGTACTCTCCTGTACTCTCCTGTACTCTCACTGTACTCTCACTGTACTCTCCTGTACACTCACTGTACTCTCCTGTACTCTCCTGTACTCTCACTGTACTCTCCTGTACTCTCCTGTACACTCACTGTACTCTCCTGTACACTCACTGTACTCTCCTGTACTCTCACTGTACTCTCCTGTACTCTCCTGTACACTCACTGTACTCTCCTGTACTCTCCTGTACTCTCACTGTACTCTCCTGTACTCTCCTGTACTCTCACTGTACACTCAGTGTACTCTCCTGTACTCTCCTGTACTCTCACTGTACTCTCCTGTACTCTCACTGTACTCTCCTGTACTGTCCTGTACTCTACTGTACTCTCACTGTACTCTCCTGTACTCTCACTGTACTCTCCTGTACTCTACTGTACTCTACTGTACTCTCACTGTACTCTCCTGTACTCTCACTGTACTCTCCTGTACGCTCCTGTACTCTCACTGTACTCTCATGTACTCTCCTGTACTCTCACTGTACTCTCCTGTACTGTCCTGTACTCTACTGTACTCTCACTGTACTCTCCTGTACTCTGACTGTACTCTCCTGTACTCTCTTGTACTCTACTGTACTCTCACTGTACTCTCCTGTACTGTCCTGTACTCTCCTGTACTCTCCTGTACTCTCCTGTACTCTCACTGTACTCTCCTGTACTCTCCTGTACTCTCCTGTACTCTCACTGTACTCTCACTGTACTCTCCTGTACTCTCACTGTACTCTCACTGTACTCTCACTGTACTCTCACTGTACTCTCACTGTACTCTCACTGTACTCTGCTGTACTCTCACTGTACTCTCACTGTACTCTCACTGTACTCTCACTGTACTCTCCTGTACTCTCACTGTACTCTCACTGTACTCTCACTGTACTCTCACTGTACTCTCACTGTACTCTCCTGTACTCTCAATGTACTCTCCTGTACTCTCCTGTACTCTCACTGTACTCTCACTGTACTCTCCTGTACTCTCATGTACTCTGATTGTAGTCTCCTGTACTCTCCTGTACTCTCACTGTACTCTCACTGTACTCTCACTGTACTCTCCTGTACTCTCACTGTACTCTCACTGTACTCTCCTGTACTCTCCTGTACTCTCACTGTACTCTCCTGTTCTCTCCTGTACTCTCCTGTACTCTACTGTACTCTCACTGTACTCTCCTGTACTCTCCTGTACACTCACTGTACTCTCACTGTACTCTCCGGTACTCTCCTGTACTCTCCTGTACTCTCAATATACTCTCACTGTACTCTCCTGTACTCTCCTGTACACTCACTGTACTCTCACTGTACTCCCACTGTACTCTCCTGTACTCTCCTGTACTCTCACTGTACTCTCCTGTACTCTCCTGTACACTCACTGTACTCTCCTGTACTCTCCTGTACTCTCACTGTACTCTCATTGTACTCTCCTGTACTCTCCTGTACTCTCACTGTACTCTCCTGTACACTCACTGTACTCTCACTGTACTCCCACTGTACTCTCCTGTACTCTCCTGTACTCTCACTGTACTCTCCTGTACTCTCCTGTACACTCACTGTACTCTCCTGTACTCTCCTGTACTCTCAATGTACTCTCATTGTACTCTCCTGTACTCTCCTGTACTCTCACTGTACTCTCCTGTACTGTCCTGTACTATACTGTACTCTCACTGTACTCTCCTGTACTCTCACTGTACTCTCCTGTACTCTCAATATACTCTCACTGTACTCTCGTGTACTCTCCTGTACTCTCACTGTACTCTCCTGTACTCTCACTGTACTCTCACTGTACTCTCCTGTACTCTCACTGTAATCTCCTGTACTCTCCTGTACACTCACTGTACTCTCCTGTACTCTACTGTACACTCACTGTACTCTCCTGTACTCTACTGTACTCTCCTGTACTCTCCTGTACTCTCACTGTACTCTCCTGTACACTCACTGTACTCTCCTGTACTCTCCTGTACTCTCATTGTACTCTCCTGTACTCTCCTGTACTCTCACCGTACTCTCCTGTACTCTGCTGTACTCTCACTGTACTCTCCTGTACTCTCCTGTACACTCACTGTACTCTCCTGTACTCTACTGTACTCTCACTGTACTCTCCTGTACTCTCCTGTACTCTCACTGTACTCTCCTGTACACTCACTGTACTCTCCTGTACTCTGCTGTACTCTCACTGTACTCTCCTGTACTCTCCTGTACACTCACTGTACTCTCCTGTACTCTCACTGTACTCTCCTGTACTCTCCTGTACACTCACTGTACTCTCCTGTACACTCACTGTACTCTCCTGTACTCTACTGTACTCTCACTGTACTCTCCTGTACTCTCCTGTACTCTCCTGTACTCTCACTGTACTCTCCTGTACTCTCCTGTACACTCACTGTACTCTCCTGTACTCTCCTGTACTCTCACTGTACTCTCCTGTACTCTCCTGTACTCTCCTGTACTCTCACTGTACACTCAGTGTACTCTCCTGTACTCTCCTGTACTCTCACTGTACTCTCCTGTACACTCAGTGTACTCTCCTGTACTCTCCTGTACTCTCACTGTACTCTCCTGTACTGTCCTGTACTCTACTGTACTCTCACTGTACTCTCCTGTACTCTCACTGTACTCTCCTGTACTCTCCTGTACTCTACTGTACTCTCACTGTACTCTCCTGTACTCTCACTGTACTCTCCTGTACTCTCCTGTACTCTCACTGTACTCTCATGTACTCTCCTGTACTCTCACTGTACTCTCCTGTACTGTCCTGTACTCTACTGTACTCTCACTGTACTCTCCTGTACTCTGACTGTACTCTCCTGTACTCTCTTGTACTCTACTGTACTCTCACTGTACTCTCCTGTACTGTCCTGTACTCTCCTGTACTCTCCTGTACTCTCACTGCACTCTCAATGTACTCTCCTGTACTCTCACTGTACTCTCCTGTACTCTCACTGTACTCTCCTGTACTCTCCTGTACTCTCACTGCACTCTCCTGTAGTCTCCTGTACTCTCACTGCACTCTCAATGTACTCTCCTGTACACTCACTGTACTCTCACTGTACTCTCCTGTACTCTCCTGTACTCTCCTGTACTCTCACTGTACTCTCCTGTAGTCTCCTGTACTCTCACTGCACTCTCAATGTACTCTCCTGTACACTCACTGTACTCTCAGTGTACTCTCCTGTACTCTCACTGTACTCTCACTGTACTCTCACTGTACTCTCACTGTACTCTGCTGTACTCTCACTGTACTCTCACTGTACTCTCACTGTACTCTCACTGTACTCTCCTGTACTCTCAGTGTACTCTCACTGTACTCTCACTGTACTCTCACGGTACTCTCACTGTACTCTCACTGTACTCTTCTGTACTCTCCTGTACTCTCACTGTACTCTCCTGTACTCTCCTGTAGTCTCCTGTACTCTCACTGTACTCTCACTGTACTCTCCTGTACTCTCATGTACTCTGATTGTAGTCTCCTGTACTCTCCTGTACTCTCACTGTACTCTCACTGTTTGCTCACTGTACTCTCACTGTACTCTCCTGTACTCTCACTGTACTCTCCTGTACTCTCCTGTACTCCCCTGTTCTCTCACTGTACTCTCCTGTACTCTCACTGTACTCTCACTGTACTCTCACTGTACTCTCCTGTACTCTCACTGTACTCTCACTGTACTCTCCTGTACTCTCCTGTACTCTCACTGTACTCTCCTGTACTGTCCTGTACTCTAATGTACTCTCACTGTACTCTCCTGTACTCTCACTGTACGCTCCTGTACTCTCCTGTACTCTACTGTACTCTCACTGTACTCTCCTGTACTCTCACTGTACTCTCCTGTACTCTCCTGTACTCTCCTGTACTCTCACTGTACTCTCCTATACACTCACTGTACTCTCACTGTACTCTCCTGTACTCTCCTGTACTCTCACTGTACTCTCCTGTTCTCTCCTGTACTCTCCTGTACTCTACTGTACTCTCCTGTACTCTCCTGTACACTCACTGTACTCTCACTGTACTCTCCGGTACTCTCCTGTACTCTCCTGTACTCTCAATATACTCTCACTGTACTCTCCTGTACTCTCCTGTACACTCACTGTACTCTCACTGTACTCCCACTGTACTCTCCTGTACTCTCCTGTACTCTCACTGTACTCTCCTGTACTCTCCTGTACTCTCCTGTACTCTCACTGTACTCTCATTGTACTCTCCTGTACTCTCAATATACTCTCACTGTACTCTCCTGTACTCTCCTGTACACTCACTGTACTCTCACTGTACTCCCACTGTACTCTCCTGTACTCTCCTGTACTCTCACTGTACTCTCCTGTACTCTCCTGTACTCTCACTGTACTCTCCTGTACACTCACTGTACTCTCCTGTACTCTCCTGTACTCTCACTGTACTCTCATTGTACTCTCCTGTACTCTCCTGTACTCTCACTGTACTCTCCTGTACACTCACTGTACTCTCACTGTACTCCCACTGTACTCTCCTGTACTCTCCTGTACTCTCACTGTACTCTCCTGTACTCTCCTGTACACTCACTGTACTCTCCTGTACTCTCCTGTACTCTCACTGTACTCTCATTGTACTCTCCTGTACTCTCCTGTACTCTCACTGTACTCTCCTGTACTCTCACTGTACTCTCCTGTACTGTCCTGTACTATACTGTACTCTCACTGTACTCTCCTGTACTCTCACTGTACTCTCCTGTACTCTCAATATACTCTCACTGTACTCTCGTGTACTCTCCTGTACTCTCACTGTACTCTCCTGTACTCTCACTGTACTCTCCTGTACTCTCCTGTACTCTCACTGTACTCTCCTGTACTCTCACTGTACTCTCACTGTACTCTCCTGTACTCTCCTGTACTCTCACTGTACTCTCCAGTACACTCAGTGTACTCTCCTGTACTCTCCTGTACTCTCACTGTTCTCTCCTGTACACTCACTGTACTCTCATGTACTCTCACTGTACTCTCCTGTACTGTCCTGTACTATACTGTACTCTCGTGTACTCTCCTGTACTCTCCTGTACTCTCCTGTACTATCACTGCACTCTCAATGTACTCTCCTGTACTCTCACTGTACTCTCCTGTACTCTCACTGTACTCTCACTGCACTCTCCTGTAGTCTCCTGTACTCTCACTGCACTCTCAATGTACTCTCCTGTACTCTCACTGTACTCTCACTGTACTCTCCTGTACTCTCACTGTACTCTCACTGTACTCTCACTGTACTCTCACGGTACTCTCACTGTACTCTCACTGTACTCTCCTGTACTCTCCTGTACTCTCACTGTACTCTCCTGTTCTCTCACTGTACTCTCCTGTACTCTCCTGTACTCTCACTGCACTCTCAATGTACTCTCCTGTACTCTCACTGTTCTCTCACTGTACTCTCCTGTACTCTCCTGTACTCTCACTGTACTCTGACTGTACTCTCCTGTACTCTCCTGTACTCTCACTGTACTCTCCTGTACTCTCCTGTACTATCCTGTACTCTCCTGTACTCTCACTGTACTCTCCTGTACTCTCCTGTACTCTCACTGTACTCTCCTGTACTCTCCTGTACTCTCCTGTACTCTCACTGTTCTCTCACTGTACTCTCCTGTACTCTCCTGTACTCTCACTGTACTCTCCTGTACTCTCCTGTACTATCCTGTACTCTCCTGTACTCTCACTGTACTCTCCTGTACTCTCACTGTACTCTCCTGTACTCTCCTGTACTCTCACTGTATTCTCACTGTACTCTCCTGTACTCTCCTGTACTCTCACTGTACTCTCCTGTACTCTCAATATACTCTACTGTACTCTCCTGTACTCTCACTGTACTCTCCTGTACTCTCACTGTACTCTCACTGTTCTCTCACTGTACTCTCCTGTACTCTGCTGTACTCTCACTGTACTCTCCTGTACTCTCACTGTACTCTCCTCTACTCTCCTGTACTCTCACTGTACTCTCACTGTACTCTCCTGTACTCTCCTGTACTCTCACTGTACTATCCTGTACTCTCCTGTACTCTCCTGTTCTCTCACTGTACTCTCCTGTACTCTCCTGTACTCTCACTGTACTCTCACTGTACTCTCCTGTTCTCTCCTGTACTCTCAATGTACTCTCCTGTACTCTCCTGTACTCTCACTGCACTCTCATTGTACTCTCACTGTACTCTCCTGTACTCTCCTGTACTCTCACTGTACTCTCACTGTACTCTCCTGTACTCTCACTGTACTCTCACTGTACTCTCACTGTACTCTCCTGTACTCTCACTGTACTCTCACTGTACTCTCACTGTACTCTCCTGTACTCTCACTGTACTCTCCTGTACTCTCACTGTACTCTCAATGTACTCTCACTGTACTCTCCTGTACTCTCCTGTACTCTCACTGCACTCTCAATGTACTCTCACTGTACTCTCCTGTACTCTCCTGTACTCTCACTGTACTCTCACTGTACTCTCCTGTACTCTCACTGTACTCTCACTGTACTCTCACTGTACTCTTCTGTACTATCTTGTACTCTCACTGTACTCTCACTGTACTCTCACTGTACTCTTCTGTACTCTCCTGTACTCTCCTGTACTCTCACTGTACTCTCACTGTACTCTCCTGTACTCTCACTGTACTCTCACTGTACTCTCCTGTACTCTCCTGTACTCTCACTGTACTCTCACTGTACTCTCACTGTACTCTCCTGTTCTCTCACTGTACTCTCACTGTACTCTCCTGTTCTGTCACTGTACTCTCACTGTACTCTCCTGTACTCTCAATGTACTCTCCTGTACTCTCCTGTACTCTCCTGTTCTCTCCTGTACTCTCCTGTACTCTCCTGTTCTCTCCTGTACTCTCAATGTACTCTCCTGTACTCTCACTGTACTCTCCTGTACTCTCACTGTACTCTCACTGTACTCTCCTGTACTCTCCTGTACTCTCACTGTACTCTCACTGTACTCTCCTGTTCTCTCCTGTACTCTCAATGTACTCTCCTGTACTCTCCTGTACTCTCACTGCACTCTCAATGTACTCTCACTGTACTCTCCTGTACTCTCCTGTACTCTCACTGTACTCTCACTGTACTCTCACTGTACTCTCCTTTACTCTCACTGTACTCTCCTGTACTCTCACTGTACTCTCCTGTACTCTCCTGTACTCTCCTGTACTCTCACTGTACTCTCCTGTACTCTCCTGTACTCTCCTGTACTCTCACTGTTCTCTCCTGTACTCTCACTGTACTCTCCTGTACTCTCACTGTACTCTCACTGTACTCTCCTGTACTATCCTGTACTCTCACTGTACTCTCACTGTACTCTACTGTACTCTCCTGTACTCTCACTGTACTCTCACTGTTCTCTCACTGTACTCTCCTGTACTCTCACTGTACTCTCCTGTACTCTCACTGTACACTCACTGTACTCTCCTGTACTCTCACTGTACTCTCCTGTACTCTCCTGTACTCTCCTGTACTCTCACTGTACTCTCCTGTACTCTCCTGTTCTCTCACTGTACTCTCCTGTACTCTCCTGTACTCTCACTGTTATCTCACTGTACTCTCCTGTACTCCCACTGTACTCTCCTGTACTCTCCTGTACTCTCACTGTACTCTCCTGTACTCTCACTGTACTCTCCTGTACTCTCACTGCACTCTCAATGTACTCTCCTGTACTCTCACTGTTCTCTCACTGTACTCTCCTGTACTCTCCTGTACTCTCACTGTACTCTGACTGTACTCTCCTGTACTCTCCTGTACTCTCACTGTACTCTCCTGTACTCTCCTGTACTCTCCTGTACTCTCACTGTACTCTCCTGTACTCTCACTGTACTCTCACTGTACTCTCCTGTACTCTCAGTGTACTCTCACTGTACTCTCACTGTACTCTCACTGTACTCTGCTGTACTCTCCTGTACTCTCACTGTACTCTCACTGTACTCTCACTGTACTCTCCTGTACTCTCAGTGTACTCTCAGTGTACTCTCACTGTACTCTCAATGTACTCTCACTGTACTCTCCTGTACTCTCCTGTACTCTCACTGTACTCTCACTGTACTCTCCTGTACTCTCACTGTACTCTCACTGTACTCTCACTGTACTCTCACTGTACTCTCCTGTACTCTCCTGTACTCTCACTGTACTCTCACTGTACTCTCACTGTACTCTCCTGTTCTCTCACTGTACTCTCACTGTACTCTCCTGTTCTGTCACTGTACTCTCACTGTACTCTCCTGTACTCTCAATATACTCTCCTGTACTCTCCTGTACTCTCCTGTTCTCTCCTGTACTCTCCTGTACTCTCCTGTTCTCTCCTGTACTCTCACTGTACTCTCCTGTACTCTCACTGTACTCTCCTGTACTCTCCTGTACTCTCACTGTACTCTCACTGTACTCTCCTGTACTCTCCTGTACTCTCACTGTACACTCACTGTACTCTCCTGTTCTCTCCTGTACTCTCAATGTACTCTCCTGTACTCTCCTGTACTCTCACTGCACTCTCAATGTACTCTCACTGTACTCTCCTGTACTCTCCTGTACTCTCACTGTACTCTCACTGTACTCTCACTGTACTCTCCTGTTCTGTCACTGTACTCTCCTGTACTCTCACTGCACTCTCAATGTACTCTCACTGTACTCTCCTGTACTCTCCTGTTCTCTCCTGTACTCTCCTGTACTCTCCTGTACTCTCCTGTACTCTCACTGTACTCTCCTGTACTCTCACTGTGCTCTCACTGTGCTCTCACTGTACTCTTCTGTACTCTCTTGTACTCTCACTGTACTCCCACTGTACTCTCACTGTACTCTCACTGTACTCTTCTGTACTCTCCTGTACTCTCCTGTACTCTCACTGTACTCTCACTGTACTCTCCTGTACTCTCACTGTACTCTCACTGTACTCTCCTGTACTCTCCTGTACTCTCACTGTACTCTCACTGTACTCTCACTGTACTCTCCTGTTCTCTCACTGTACTCTCACTGTACTCTCCTGTTCTGTCACTGTACTCTCACTGTACTCTCCTGTACTCTCAATGTACTCTCCTGTACTCTCCTGTACTCTCCTGTTCTCTCCTGTACTCTCCTGTACTCTCCTGTTCTCTCCTGTACTCTCAATGTACTCTCCTGTACTCTCACTGTACTCTCCTGTACTCTCACTGTACTCTCACTGTACTCTCCTGTACGCTCCTGTACTCTCACTGTACTCTCACTGTACTCTCCTGTTCTCTCCTGTACTCTCAATGTACTCTCCTGTACTCTCCTGTACTCTCACTGCACTCTCAATGTACTCTCACTGTACTCTCCTGTACTCTCCTGTACTCTCACTGTACTCTCACTGTACTCTCCTGTACTCTCACTGTACTCTCCTGTACTCTCCTGTACTCTCCTGTACTCTCACTGTACTCTCCTGTACTCTCACTGTACTCTCACTGTACTCTCACTGTACTCTCCTGTACTCTCACTGTACTCTCCTGTACTCTCCTGTACTCTCCTGTACTCTCACTGTTCTCTCCTGTACTCTCACTGTACTCTCCTGTACTCTCACTGTACTCTCACTGTACTCTCCTGTACTCTCCTGTACTCTCACTGTACTCTCACTGTTCTCTCACTGTACTCTCCTGTCCTCTCACTGTACTCTCCTGTACTCTCACTGTACTCTCCTGTACTCTCCTGTACTCTCACTGTACTCTCCTGTACTCTCACTGTTCTCTCACTGTACTCTCCTGTACTCTCACTGTTATCTCACTGTACTCTCACTGTACTCTCCTGTCCTCTCACTGTACTCTCCTGTACTCTCACTGTACTCTCCTGTACTCTCCTGTACTCTCACTGTACTCTCACTGTTCTCTCACTGTACTCTCCTGTCCTCTCACTGTACTCTCCTGTACTCTCACTGTACTCTCCTGTACTCTCACTGCACTCTCAATGTACTCTCCTGTACTCTCACTGTTCTCTCACTGTACTCTCCTGTACTCTCCTGTACTCTCACTGTACTCTGACTGTACTCTCCTGTACTCTCCTTTACTCTCACTGTACTCTCCTGTACTCTCCTGTACTCTCCTGTTCTCTTCTGTACTCTCCTGTACTTTCCTGTTCTCTCCTGTACTCTCCTGTACTCTCCTGTACTCTCCTGTACTCTCACTGTACTCTCCTGTACTCTCCGGTACTCTCACTGTACTCTCCTGTACTTTCCTGTTCTCTCCTGTACTCTCCTGTACTCTCCTGTACTCTCACTGTATTCTCACTGTACTCTCACTGTATTCTCACTGTACTCTCCTGTACTCTCACTGTACTCTCCTGTACTCTCAATATACTCTACTGTACTCTCCTGTACTCTCACTGTACTCTCCTGTTCTCTCCTGTACTCTCAATGTACTCTCCTGTACTCTCCTGTACTCTCACTGCACTCTCAATGTATTCTCACTGTACTCTCCTGTACTCTCCTGTACTCTCACTGTACTCTCACTGTACTCTCCTGTACTCTCACTGTACTCTCACTGTACTCTCACTGTACTCTCCTGTACTCTCACTGTACTCTCACTGTACTCTCACTGTACTCTCCTGTACTCTCACTGTACTCTCAATGTACTCTCACTGTTCTCTCCTGTACTCTCAATGTACTCTCCTGTACTCTCCTGTACTCTCACTGTACTCTCACTGTACTCTCCTGTACTCTCACTGTACTCTCACTGTACTGTCACTGTACTCTCCTGTACTCTCACTGTACTCTCACTGTACTCTCACTGTACTCTTCTGTACTCTCCTGTACTCTCCTGTACTCTCACTGTACTCTCACTGTACTCTCCTGTACTCTCCTGTACTCTCACTGTACTCTCCTGTACTCTCCTGTTCTCTCCTGTACTCTCCTGTACTCTCACTGTAATCTCCTGTACTCTCAATGTACTCTCCTGTACTCTCACTGTACTGTCCTGTACTCTCCTGTACTCTTCTGTACTCTCCTGTACTCTCCTGTACTCTCACTGTACTCTCCTGTACTCTCCTGCACTCTCAATGTACTCTCCTGTACTCTCCTGCACTCTCAATGTACTCTCCTGTACTCTCGTGTACTCTCAATGTTCTCTCCTGTACTCTCACTGTACTCTCCTGTACTCTCAATGTACTCTCCTGTACTCTCCTGTACTCTCACTGTACTCTCACTGTACTCTCCTGCACTCTCAATGTACTCTCCTGTACTCTCGTGTACTCTCAATGTACTCTCCTGTACACTCACTGTATTCTCACTGTACTCTCCTGTACTCTCACTGTACTCTCCTGTACTCTCACTGTACTCTCCTGTACTGTCACTGTACTCTCACTGTACTCTCACTGTACTCTCACTGTACTCTTCTGTACTCTCCTGTACTCTCCTGTACTCTCACTGTACTCTCACTGTACTCTCCTGTACTCTCACTGTACTCTCACTGTACTCTCACTGTACTCTCCTGTACTCTCACTGTACTCTCCTGTACTCTCACTGTACTCTCACTGTACTCTCCTGTACTCTCACTGTACTCTCACTGTACTCTCACTGTACTCTCACTGTACTCTTCTGTACTCTCCTGTACTCTCACTGTACTCTCACTGTACTCTTCTGTACTCTCCTGTACTCTCCTGTACTCTCACTGTACTCTCACTGTACTCTCCTGTACTCTCCTGTACTCTCACTGTACTCTCCTGTACTCTCCTGTACTCTCACTGTACTCTCACTGTACTCTCACTGTACTCTCCTGTTCTCTCACTGTACTCTCACTGTACTCTCACTGTACTCTCACTGTAGTCTTCTGTACTCTCCTGTACTCTCACTGTACTCTCACTGTACTCTCCTGTACTCTCCTGTACTCTCACTGTACTCTCCTGTACTCTCACTGTACTCTCACTGTTCTCTCACTGTATTCTCCTGTACTCTCCTGTACTCTCACTGTACTCTCCTGTACTCTCCTGTACTCTCTTGTACTCTCACTGTACTCTCCTGTACTCTCCTGTACTCTCCTGTTCTCTCACTGTACTCTTCTATACTCTCCTGTACTCTCACTGTTATCTCACTGTACTCTCACTGTACTCTCCGGTGCTCTCACTGTACTCTCCGGTACTCTCAGTGTACACTCCTGTACTCTCCTGTACTCTCACTGTACTCTCCGGTACTCTCACTGTACTCTCCTGTACTCTCCTGTACTCTCCTGTACTCTCACTGCACTCTCAATGTACTCTCCTGTACTCTCACTGTTCTCTCACTGTACTCTCCTGTACTCTCACTGTACTCTGACTGTACTCTCCTGTACTCTCCTGTACTCTCACTGTACTCTCCTGTACTCTCCTGTACTATCCTGTACTCTCCTGTACTCTCCTGTACTGTCACTGTACTCTCACTGTACTCTCCTGTACACTCACTCTACTCTCACTGTACTCTCACTGTACTCTCACTGTATTCTCACTGTACTCTCCTGTACTCTCCGGTACTCTCACTGTACTCTCCTGTACTCTCCTGTTCTCCCCTGTACTCTCCTGTACTCTCACTGTACTCTCCTGTACTCTCCTGTACTCTCACTGTACTCTTACTGTACTCTCCTGTACTCTCCGGTACTCTCACTGTACTCTCCTGTACTCTCCTGTTCTCTCCTGTACTCTCCTGTACTCTCACTGTACTCTCACTGTACTCTCCTGTACTCTCCTGTCCTCTCACTGTACTCTCCTGTACTCTCAGTGTACTCTCACTGTACTCTCCTGTACTCTCCGGTACTCTGACTGTACTCTCCTGTACTCTCACTGTACTCTCCTGTTCTCTCAATGTACTCTTCTGTACTCTCCGGTACTCTAACTGTACTATCCTGTACTCTCAATGTACTCTCCTGTACTCTCCTGTTCTCTCCTGTACTCTCACTGTACTCTCACTGTACTCTCACTGTACTCTCACTGTCCTCTCACTGTCCTCTCAATGTACTCTCCTGTACTCTCCTGTACTCTCACTGTACTCTCACTGTACTCTCCTGTACTCTCCTGTACTCTCACTGTACTCTCCTGTACTCTCACTGTACTCTCACTGTACTCTCACTCTACTCTCACTGTACTCTCACTGTCCTCTCACTGTCCTCTCAATGTACTCTCCTGTACTCTCCTGTACTCTCACTGTACTCTACTGTACTCTCCTGTACTCTCCTGTACTCTCACTGTACTCTCACTGTTCTCTCACTGTACTCTCCTGTACTCTCACTGTACTCTCCTGTACTCTCCTGTACTCTCACTGTACTCTCCTGTACTCTCACTGTACTCTCACTGTACTCTCCTGTACTCTCCTGTACTCTCCTGTACTCTCACTGTACTCTCCTGTACTCTCCTGTACTCTCCTGTACTCTCACTGTACTCTCCTGTACTCTCACTGTACTCTCCTGTACTCATCTCACTGTACTCTCCTGTACTCTCTTGTACTCTCACTGTACACTCTGTACTCTCCTGTACTCTCCTGTACTCTCACTGTACTCTCCTGTACTCTCTGTACTCTCCTGTACTCTCCTGTACTCTCATGTACTCTCTGTACTCTCCTGTACTCACTGTACTCTCACTGTACTCTCCTGTACTCTCACTGTACTCTCCTGTACTCTACTCACTGTACTCTCTCACTGTACTCTCCTGTACTCTCCTGTACTCTCCTGTACTCTCACTGTACTCTCCTGTACTCTCACTGTACTCTCACTGTACTCTCCTGTACTCTCACTGTACTCTCCTGTACTCTCCTGTACTCTCCTGTACTCTCCTGTACTCTCACTGTACTCTCCTGTACTCTCACTGTACTCTCACTGTACTCTCCTGTACTCTCCTGTACTCTCACTGTACTCTCCTGTACTCTCCTGTACTCTCCTGTACTCTCACTGTACTCTCCTGTACTCTCACTGTACACTCACTGTACTCTCCTGTACTCTACTGTACACTCACTGTACTCTCACTGTACTCTCCTGTACTCTCCTGTACTCTACTGTATTCTCCTGTACTCTCACTGTACTCTCACTGTACTCTCCTGTACTCTCACTGTACTCTCACTGTCCTCTCACTGTCCTCTCACTGTACTCTCACTGTACTCTCACTGTCCTCTCACTGTCCTCTCAATGTACTCTCCTGTACTCTCACTGTACTCTCACTGTACTCTCCTGTACTCTCCTGTACTCTCACTGTACTCTCACTGTACTCTCACTGTACTCTCACTGTCCTCTCACTGTCCTCTCAATGTACTCTCCTGTCTTCTCCTGTCTTCTCCTGTACTCTCACTGTACTCTCACTGTACTCTCCTGTACTCTCACTGTACTCTCACTGTACTCTCACTGTACTCTCACTGTCCTCTCACTGTCCTCTCAATGTACTCTCCTGTACTCTCACTGTACTCTCACTGTACTCTCCTGTACTCTCACTGTACTCTCCTGTACTCTCCTGTACTCTCACTGTACTCTCCTGTACTCTCACTGTACTCTCACTGTACTCTCACTGTCCTCTCACTGTCCTCTCACTGTCCTCTCAATGTACTCTCCTGTACTCTCCTGTACTCTCACTGTACTCTCACTGTACTCTCCTGTACTCTCCTGTTCTCTCCTGTACTCTCCTGTACTCTCAATGTACTCTCCTGTACTCTCACTGTACTCTCACTGTACTCTCACTGTACTCTCACTGTACTCTCACTGTACTCTTCTGTACACTCACTGTACTCTCCTGTACTCTCACTGTACTCTCACTGCACTCTCAATGTACTCTCCTGTACTCTCCTGTACTCTCAATTTACTCTCACTGTACTCTCCTGTACACTCACTGTACTCTCCTGTACTCTCAATGTACTCTCACTGTACTCTCCTGTACTCTCCTGTACACTGACTGTACTCTCCTGTACTCTCACTGTACTCTCCTGTACTCTCACTGTACTCTCCTGTACTCTCCTGTACACTCACTGTACTCTCCTGTACTCTCCTGTACTCTCACTGTACTCTCCTGTACTCTCACTGTACTCTCACTGTACTCTCCTGTACTCTCACTGTACTCTCCTGTACTCTCAATGTACTCTCCTGTACTCTCACTGTACTCTCCTGTACTCTCCTGTACTCTCCTGTACTCTCCTGTACACTGACTGTACTCTCCTGTACTCTCACTGTACTCTCCTGTACTCTCAATATACTCTCACTGTACTCTCGTGTACTCTCCTGTACTCTCACTGTACTCTCCTGTACTCTCACTGTACTCTCACTGTACTCTCACTGTACTCTCCTGTACTCTCCTGTACTCTCACTGTACTCTCCTGTACTCTCACTGTACTCTCCTGTACTCTCCTGTACTCTCCTGTACTCTCAATGTACTCTCCTGTACTCTCCTGTACTCTCCTGTACTCTCAATGTACTCTCCTGTACTCTCCTGTACTCTCCTGTACTCTCAATGTACTCTCAATGTACTCTCCTGTACTCTCCTGTACTCTCAATGTACTCTCCTGTACTCTCACTGTACTCTCACTGTACTCTCCTGTACTCTCCTGTACTCTCCTGTACTCTCACTGTACTCTCAATGTACTCTCCGGTACTCTCACTGTACTCTCCTGTACTCTCACTGTACTCTCCTGTACTCTCCTGTACTCTCACTGTACTCTCACTGTACTCTCCTGTACTCTCCTGTACTCTCACTGTACTCTCACTGTACTCTCCTGTACTCTCCTGTACTCTCACTGTACTCTCCTGTACTCTCACTGTACTCTCCTGTACTCTCACTGTACTCTCACTGTACTCTCCTGTACTCTCCTGTACTCTCCTGTACTCTCACTGTACTCTCACTGTACTCTCACTGTACTCTCAATGTACTCTCCGGTACTCTCACTGTACTCTCACTGTACTCTCCTGTACTCTCCTGTACTCTCCTGTACTCTCAATGTACTCTCACTGTACTCTCCTGTACTCTCCTGTACTCTACTGTACTTTCCTGTACTCTCCTGTACTCTATTGTACTCTCCTGTACTCTCACTGTACTCTCCTGTACTCTCCTGTACTCTCAATGTACTCTCCTGTACTTTCCTGTACTCTCCTGTACTCTATTGTACTCTCCTGTACACTCACTGTACTCTCCTGTACTCTCACTGTACTCTCCTGTACTCTACTGTACTTTCCTGTACTCTCCTGTACTCTATTGTACTCTCCTGTACTCTCACTGTACTCTCCTGTACTCTCAATGTACTCTCCTGTACTCTCCTGTACTCTCCGGTACTCTCACTGTACTCTCCTGTACTCTCCTGTACTCTCCTGTACTCTCCGGTACTCTCACTGTACTCTCACTGTACTCTCCTGTACTCTCCTGTACTCTCAATGTACTCTCCTGTACTCTCCGGTACTCTCACTGTACTCTCACTGTACTCTTACTGTACTCTCCTGTTCTCTCACTGTACTCTCCTGTACTCTCACTGTACTCTCACTGTACTCTCCTGTACTCTCCTGTTCTCTCCTGTACTCTCCTGTACTCTCCTGTACTCTCACTGTACTCTCACTGTACTCTCACTGTACTCTCCTGTACTCTCCTGTTCTCTCCTGTACTCTCCTGTACTCTCAATGTACTCTCCTGTACTCTCCTGTACTCTCACTGTACTCTCACTGTACTCTCCTGTACTCTCACTGTACTCTCACTGTACTCTCACTGTACTCTTCTGTACACTCACTGTACTCTCCTGTACTCTCACTGTACTCTCACTGCACTCTCAATGTACTCTCCTGTACTCTCCTGTACTCTCAATGTACTCTCACTGTACTCTCCTGTACACTCACTGTACTCTCCTGTACTCTCCTGTACTCTCAATGTACTCTCACTGTACTCTCCTGTACTCTCCTGTACACTGACTGTACTCTCCTGTACTCTCACTGTACTCTCCTGTACTCTCACTGTACTCTCCTGTACTCTCCTGTACACTCACTGTACTCTCCTGTACTCTCCTGTACTCTCACTGTACTCTCCTGTACTCTCACTGTACTCTCACTGTACTCTCCTGTACTCTCACTGTACTCTCCTGTACTCTCAATGTACTCTCCTGTACTCTCACTGTACTCTCCTGTACTCTCCTGTACTCTCCTGTACTCTCCTGTACACTGACTGTACTCTCCTGTACTCTCACTGTACTCTCCTGTACTCTCCTGTACTCTCCTGTACTCTCACTGTACTCTCCTGTACTCTCACTGTACTCTCACTGTACTCTCACTGTACTCTCCTGTACTCTCCTGTACTCTCCTGTACTCTCAATGTACTCTCCTGTACTCTCACTGTACTCTCCTGTACTCTCCTGTACTCTCCTGTACTCTCAATGTACTCTCCTGTACTCTCCTGTACTCTCCTGTACTCTCAATGTACTCTCCTGTACTCTCCTGTACTCTCCTGTACTCTCAATGTACTCTCAATGTACTCTCCTGTACTCTCACTGTACTCTCACTGTACTCTCCTGTACTCTCCTGTACTCTCACTGTACTCTCAATGTACTCTCCGGTACTCTCACTGTACTCTCCTGTACTCTCACTGTACTCTCCTGTACTCTCCTGTACTCTCACTGTACTCTCACTGTACTCTCCTGTACTCTCCTGTACTCTCACTGTACTCTCACTGTACTCTCCTGTACTCTCCTGTACTCTCACTGTACTCTCCTGTACTCTCACTGTACTCTCACTGTACTCTCCTGTACTCTCCTGTACTCTCCTGTACTCTCAATGTACTCTCCGGTACTCTCACTGTACTCTCACTGTACTCTCCTGTACTCTCCTGTACTCTCCTGTACTCTCAATGTACTCTCACTGTACTCTCCTGTACTCTCCTGTACTCTACTGTACTTTCCTGTACTCTCCTGTACTCTATTGTACTCTCCTGTACTCTCACTGTACTCTCCTGTACTCTCCTGTACTCTCAATGTACTCTCCTGTACTTTCCTGTACTCTCCTGTACTCTATTGTACTCTCCTGTACACTCACTGTACTCTCCTGTACTCTCACTGTACTCTGCTGTACTCTACTGTACTTTCCTGTACTCTCCTGTACTCTATTGTACTCTCCTGTACTCTCACTGTACTCTCCTGTACTCTCAATGTACTCTCCTGTACTCTCCTGTACTCTCCGGTACTCTCACTGTACTCTCCTGTACTCTCCTGTACTCTCCTGTACTCTCCTGTACTCTCACTGTACTCTCACTGTACTCTCCTGTACTCTCCTGTACTCTCAATGTACTCTCCTGTACTCTCCGGTACTCTCACTGTACTCTCACTGTACTCTCCTGTTCTCTCACTGTACTCTCCTGTACTCTCACTGTACTCTCACTGTACTCTCCTGTACTCTCACTGTACTCTCCTGTTCTCTCACTGTACTCTCCTGTACTCTCACTGTACTCTCACTGTACTCTCCTGTACTCTCCTGTTCTCTCCTGTACTCTCCTGTACTCTCCTGTACTCTCACTGTACTCTCACTGTACTCTCCTGTACTCTCCTGTACTCTCACTGTACTCTCACTGTACTCTTCTGTACTCTCCTGTACTCTCACTGTTCTCTCACTGTACTCTCCTGTACTCTCACTGTACTCTCACTGTACTCTCCTGTACTCTCCTGTTCTCTCCTGTACTCTCACTGTACTCTCCTGTACTCTCCTGTACTCTCACTGTACTCTCACTGTACTCTACTGTACTCTCCTGTACTCTCCTGTACTCTCACTGTACTCTCACTGTACTCTCACTGTACTCTCCTGTACTCTCAATGTACTCTCCTGTACTCCCCGGTACTCTCACTGTACTCTCACTGTACTCTTACTGTACTCTCCTGTTCTCTCACTGTACTCTCCTGTACTCTCACTGTACTCTCCTATACTCTCACTGTACTCTCACTGTACTCTCCTGTTCTCTCACTGTACTCTCACTGTACTCTCACTGTACTCTCCTGTTCTCTCACTGTACTCTCACTGTACTCTCCTGTACTCTCACTGTACTCTCCTGTACTCTCCTGTACTCTCACTGTACTCTCACTGTACTCTCCTGTACTCTCACTGTACTCTCACTGTACTCTCCTGTACTCTCCTGTACTCTCACTGTACTCTCCTGTAGTCTCACTGTACTCTCCTGTACTCTCACTGTACTCTCACTGTACTCTCCTGTTCTCTCACTGTACTCTCCTGTACTCTCACTGTACTCTCACTGTACTCTCCTGTACTCTCCTGTTCTCTCCTGTACTCTCCTGTACTCTCACTGTACTCTCACTGTACTCTCCTGTACTCTCCTGTACTCTCACTGTACTCTCACTGTACTCTTCTGTACTCTCCTGTACTCTCACTGTTCTCTCACTGTACTCTCCTGTACTCTCACTGTACTCTCACTGTACTCTCCTGTACTCTCCTGTTCTCTCCTGTACTCTCCTGTACTCTCCTTTACTCTCACTGTACTCTCACTGTACTCTCCTGTACTCTCCTGTACTCTCACTGTACTCTCACTGTACTCTTCTGTACTCTCCTGTACTCTCCTTTACTCTCACTGTACTCTCACTGTACTCTCACTGTACTCTCCTGTACTCTCCTGTACTCTCAATGTACTCTCAATGTACTCTCCTGTACTCTCCTGTACTCCCCGGTACTCTCACTGTACTCTCACTGTACTCTTACTGTACTCTCCTGTTCTCTCACTGTACTCTCCTGTACTCTCACTGTACTCTCCTGTACTCTCACTGTACTCTCACTGTACTCTCCTGTTCTCTCACTGTACTCTCACTGTACTCTCACTGTACTCTCCTGTTCTCTCACTGTACTCTCACTGTACTCTCCTGTACTCTCACTGTACTCTCCTGTACTCTCCTGTACTCTCACTGTACTCTCACTGTACTCTCCTGTACTCTCACTGTACTCTCACTGTACTCTCACTGTACTCTCCTGTAGTCTCACTGTACTCTCCTGTACTCTCACTGTACTCTCACTGTACTCTCACTGTACTCTCCTGTACTCTCCTGTACTCTCCTGTACTCTCACTGTACTCTCCTGTACTCTCACTGTACTCTCCTGTACTCTCACTGTACTCTCCTGTACTCTCATTGTACTCTCCTGTTCTCTCACTGTACTCTCCTGTACTCTCACTGTACTCTCACTGTACTCTCACTGTACTCTTCTGTACTCTCCTGTACTCTCACTGTACTCTCACTGTACTCTCACTGTACTCTCACTGTACTCTTCTGTACTCTCCTGTACTCTCACTGTACTCTCACTGTACTCTCCTGTACTCTCACTGTACTCTCACTGTACTCTCACTGTACTCTCCTGTACTCTCACTGTACTCTCACTGTACTCTCACTGTACTCTCCTGTACTCTCACTGTACTCTCACTGTACTCTCACTGTACTCTCCTGTACTCTCCTGTACTCTCACTGTACTCTCCTGTACTCTCCTGTACTCTCACTGTACTCTCCTGTACTCTCCTGTACTCTCCTGTAGTCTCACTGTACTCTCCTGTAGTCTCACTGTACTCTCCTGTACTCTCACTGTACTCTCCTGTACTCTCATTGTACTCTCCTGTTCTCTCACTGTACTCTCCTGTACTCTCACTGTACTCTCACTGTACTCTCACTGTACTCTTCTGTACTCTCCTGTACTCTCACTGTACTCTCACTGTACTCTCACTGTACTCTTCTGTACTCTCCTGTACTCTCACTGTACTCTCACTGTACTCTCCTGTACTCTCACTGTACTCTCACTGTACTCTCACTGTACTC
>CM068347.1:42601860-42636860 GCA_034769755.1 Odontamblyopus lacepedii | reverse complement strand
CGAAATCATCCAAATGATTCTAGTGAAGGTGTGTGGAGTTTAAAAACACAGTGGAGCACTTATTGTTTTAACACATGACATCACAAGATGGAACAGAGTGTTTTCTGTTTGAGAGAAGAACTCAGCCTAAATCTGCAGGTCTGTGTGTTAAACATGTGAATGAAACAAAACACAATTCCACACTGCAAAAAAATGCAAGATATAAACATTTAAATCTATCAGAAAATGACTAGTGAAGCAGTGAAATGATCTGTCTGTGCAGCAAGATCATTTTACTGGACAAGATCTCTTAAAATGACTGACCTCTAGACTAGATTTAATCCAATTCGGAACTAATAAGTAAATAATAAATCTGAAAACACGAATAAGTTTTAAAACGTTGATGAGTTCAGAGAAATTTTCAGTATATATCGTCATCTGGGGCTTTTACACCACATGTTCCTGAAATGAGGCAAAAAAAACAAAGGAACACATTAGGCCGTTGAGCTGTCAGAATGACGAGGGACATTTTTTTAATAAAATCATGTCATTGCACAATCTCCGTAGTCCTCAGGTCGTCTCCGTCTGAGACACACAAAACAGAACAAGAACACACAAACAGCATCAGCCCACGTACACCAACAGCACGAATGAAACAAGACACAACTGCAGGTGTGTTTTGGAGAAGGTCACAACATTAGAACACGGTTTAACCCCTGAAGCTCTAAGGGCAATTTTAGTACATTTCTCCTCGCCTGGATTTAAAAAAAAACTGCTCCTTTTACCCCTAATGAAGTGTTCTACCTCCTTTTGTTCAGTCCAACCTGTTATTTCACAATCTGCTGCTGTAGTTGTGTCATGAGGCTGTGATAAAAGCTACAGGACCAGAAATAGAGATGAAAACAAAAAAAATTCACACTCTTTTATACGAAACACACAGCACTTTTTGGACATAAAAAATGCTTAATTTAGGGCCTGAGCTACAAAAATGCAAAATCTCAAGTCTGTAAGTAAATAAAAAATCTCCTTATTGCCCTAAAAACAAAAAAAAGTGCAGTGGCTCCATGACTTTCCTGGTCCAGTCCTGGAAACAGCTCCTGTCAGGTCCAGGGCCAGAGCCACAGCACTTCTGCATTTCCAGGGAGGAAATTACATTTGGATTTGTTCATTTTTAGTGAAACAAACCTTTCAAATAAAAATAGAAAGAGATGCACAATTACACACACCAAGATGCGTAATTTTCCACGTGTGTGAGAATTAACTCCACTTAGAGCGTCTTTTTCCCTCGTTCTAAACACACACAGTCAGAGGAGTCGACCATCTTGACTCACTTCACTCTTTGGCAAAGTTTGGCTCGATCAAAATGGACGGAGCGCATGAGTTTGGGGAAAACAAAGTTCCTATTGGACACTCGTTTTGCTCCCGTCATCACACAGCGTGAGTGTGACGTAGGATAAAGCCGCAGAAATGTACGGAAACCTCTATGTCTGCACTTTCAGAGGGGAAAAAAGTAAGTTTCTATCTTTTACGGTTAGAAAGTTCTGCACGGTTATAGAAAACATATTCCTTGGAATCGTATATGATACCGTAGGTCTTCGAGGGTTAAAGCTCACAGGAGTCACTTTTGGGTAATATAGGACCTTTAAAGAGCTCCCCACCCGTCCGCTCCCTCTGTGCCCTTTATTCAGAGAGAATTTACTGAAGTTGTTTTTCCTACATTTGGAAACACAACTTTTTCACTAATGTCGGCACTTCTGCACAATCTGACACGTGTGGGGAGTTTTAAAGTTGCACAATCTCAAATAACACTTGAACATGATTTTGAGGAAGGTCAGGGAGAAATCTACTGCACAAATCTACTGCACAAATCTACTGCACAAAACGTGAACGACGCCCTCTTAATAATCTTCCCCTCCGCAGGTCCTCACAGATAAAATATGAAATTTCGGGTTTGCTTCGGGCTCGGGCCTGCAAATCAAGTTAATTGGTCGGGCTGGGGTCGGGTCGGGCTTTAATACCCGCGGGTCGGGTCGGGCTGCATTTTTTAGGCCCGATCTTACCTCTAGTACAAAGTACAAAGTAGTGGTTCAAGAAATGATTCAAGTAAGAGTATTTAGGAAAAGTAAAGAGTATTTGAAGGACCAAACATGGAATAAGTCACAAAATCTGGTGTTTTCAAGGACAGAAACAAGACAAACTAAATCCCATCCAAAGGAGCCCTGCAAGAAACACTCAAGTAAAAGTACGGTCACTTCAATATTACTCAAGTAGGAGGGAAAGTGCTGCTAGAAAAGTAAAAAGTACCATTTCTTTAAAACGTTACTCAAGTAAATGTAACTGTACTACAGCTGTGCCCATAAACGTCACATTTGTTCTCAGATTATTAAGAGGGCGTCGTTCACGTGCTCTGGCTCTGGCTCTGGCTCTGGCTCTGGCTCTGGCTCTGGCTCTGGCTCTGGCTCTGGCTCTGGCTCTGGCTCTGGCTCTGGCTCTGGCTCTGGCTCTGCGCACGAATTTAACTGCTAAACAGGAGTCCTGTTTAACATATATTTATTTTTAAAAAGTCAGCGAGAGAGAAGCCCCGAATTTCGATGAAGAATGATGAATGATGAAGAAGAGTTGAAAAAAGTGGGTTTAGTGTTCCTGTATGTTGTTGTTCCTCTGTGCACCTTAACGCTCATCATTTTTGAGAAGACCCTGATTCTTGTTCCAGAGTTTGGGTTATGAAATGTCCGTCTTTGCACATTCTGAAAAGCACAGATTACGACATAGAGGTTTGAGAAATGTGATTTAATGTGCTGAGTCACATGTGAAAGTGAAAGCAGTTCTGTGCGAGAGTGAGAAAGAGGAGGAGGAAGAGGAGGAGGAAGAGGAGGGCCGACGCCGAGCTCTTCTGTGTATAAATCTACCGAGGAGAAACCGACAGCAACAAGCTCCAGATCCACAGAGCGAAGACGAGACCACAGAGAACAAACTGCTCCAAAAACTACACAATGGCCGACAGACGTGAGTAACCCGCACTGCACTTTATCACTACTGTGTCACTTTTCTAGAGGGGGGTACTGCTTGTTTCCATGGTGATGTAATTGCTTTTCCTGGAATGTTCCGCAGTATTGATTCAAAGTGGTTTAAAGCTCAAATGTACCCGAAAAACAGGCATTCTCGCCTCTCCACAGATCTGGCCTGTAACTGGGCCTGGGAGTGTCTCTAATTCCACAAAAAGCAAAATCCACTCGAAAAACTCCACTTTGCACCTTTAAAAAGTTGGTAAATATAAATGTATTCGAGGTGTAACAATATCCAAGTCTCACGATACGATATCGTCACAGTGTGAACCTCATGGTACGATATTTATTGCGATATCACGGGAAAGACTGACACTCTAAAAGGCTTTGACCAGTTCATTTGGCACAACATTTATTGTCATTAGGGATGGAACGAAATCCAAATCTCTCTGGACCAGATTTTCACCGTAAACATCTCACTGAACCAGATTTATTACAATATAAAACTGTGAATCTGCTCCTTTTTCCTCTAAAAATGCTTCACAGACTTAATCCAAAGAATGAAGATGTAAAAGTGCTTAGAACAGTTATTTCTTCATGTCGTCTGCACTGAAACGGAGCAAAGGATCATGGTCTATGTAGTTCCCTCTGTTTTTTTTAAGCTATTTCTGCATCAGAACTGTCGGGAGACTTGGGATTCGATATATTGTGATGCTCCACGATATTACTGTGAGACCTCTGACGATACGATATCACCAGATTTATGTTATTGTTACATCCCGAGTACTAATGAAGCTTTCTACCAGTGGTGGAAAGTAAGAGAGTAAAAGTAGTAAAGTACTATACTAGTACTATTTGAAGTTATCTGAACTTAAGTGGATATTGTTGTTTTACTTCAGTACATTTGAGAGCCGGTGTCTGTACTTTCTACTGCACTTTAGAGCAGGACTGAAAAGTCAAGTATTTTTATTCATGTTTGAGACCTGTTAAAAAGGCTGAGGGTTTATTTTTAACACATTCTTAGCCTGAGCAAACAAAAATATACAAATAAAACGGATAGAAAATAGATTTTTATTATTTATTCACACAAATGTTTATCAAAATCACTGCATTTGAAGCTTTAAAAGAGGTTTAAAAGTTAGGTACTTTAATATGTTTACTTAAGTCATTTTTTTCATCCAATCCTTTTTTTTAAGAAAGTTTTACAATGTTTTGAGCAAATTTGACAAGTAAAATGATCTGCCAGTGGAATAAAACTTTTTCTACTTAAAATATGAAAATACATCTGGCGACACTTAAAATAAAAAAAACAACAACTTAAGAAACAAAATTGAATGTTGCTTGAATTGAGAAAAAAAACAAAAAAAACACTTATTCCACTGGCAGATCATTTTACTTTTCAAGTTTAATCTACTCAAATAAAGTCAATTATTCTCAATTTAAGTTATTTCACTTCACTCGAGCTGTATGTGGTGTGGACAGAGCCGGGCTAAAGCGCGGCCGCACAGCAGGACTGGCTCTGGCCTGGGTCCTGTGTGTGTGCTGGGGGCTTTGTGTTGCAGATCTGTCCTCCGACGGCCTCAGGACGCTCTACAACTCCAAGGTCAAGTCTGCAGAGCTGGTGTCCCGGCCCAAAGAGGGCATGCCCAAGTGGGTGCCCAACACCTACTTCACCACGCACAGCGGAGTCCGGTCAGACATCTCGCTATTTCTAACAGTATTTCACTTTTGTTTAGGATGTACAACTGTCTTGAGTATGATGGTTTTTGTAATTCAGTTTTAAAGTCATGCAGTCCTGTGCAAACGTTCTACGCAGGTGCAGAAAAAATGCTATAACCTGGGAATGCCTTTAAAAATGGAAGTGTTCATCATTTCATTTTCATCAATCAGCAAAATGTACTGCAAAAAAAAACCCAAATCTATTCAAGCTAAAATGACTTGGATTAAGAAAGTTTTACCACAATTTGAGTAAATTTCACTTGACAAGTAAAACGATCTGCCTGTGCAACAAGATTTTTGTACTTAAAATATGAAAATACATCTTGCTACACTTAAAATAAGAAAAAAAACAGCAACTTTTTGCACTTAAAATCAGAAATGCAATCAAATCTTCCTTGAATTAAGAAAACAGAACACTTATTCCACTGGATTTGTCATTTTACTTGTCAAGTTGAATCTACTCAAGTAAAATCAAATGTTCTTAATTTAAGTCATTTTCACTTACCTAGATATAGTTTTTTTCCCCAGTGTGCAGTGAATGAACAAAAGATCAATTTAAATCAAATCACTATCCTCCTGAGACCATTTCTTTGTGTCCTTTATAGTGGACATCGAGTGAACCAATCGATCTTATGTGTTCTCAGACGGCCTCTTAATGGGAGGACTAGTTTCCCCTGTGTAAATAGGCTGGGGGATTACAGGGTACTCTCATGTCCAGGATACAAAATTAACCCAGTAGGACAGGGGTGGACAAACTACGGCCCTTGGTCCACATGCGGAACCATTAAACTTTTTAATCTGGTCCGCCAAACTTAAATAAATTGCAATAAAGCTTGTTAATGTTTTATTTTCCCTGCAATTCCGGCATTTACCAACAGATGGCACACTCTAAATACATTGATACATAGGGCCAAAAATCGTTGGATGCTGCACGTTATTTTTGTCTTATTTGCTGGGCTGATGTAGTCATACTAAAACACTCCATCCATCCATATAAATGTGCTGTGTCTCCTCAGGGTGACTCTGGACAATGGGAAACAGTACCTGATCCACAAAGGCCCAGGGTACGGGAAGGCATCTGAGACAGTCGTGACTGATGCCAGACACATGTCCAACAAATGGCAGGTAAGCAGTTAGTAAAAAGGAAAAGTAGGAACATTTCAGATCAGATTTTAATACAAAACTTGATGCATTTAACAGTTTAGAGGAAGGGTGCCCAAAGTTTTTTCCTCAGGGGCCAAAATGACTGTGCATGAGTGAGTCAAGGGCCAAACCTAAAGACAGTTTGTACATAATGATGATCTGCAAAGAAATGTAAATATGAGCGAATAGACTGGGCTGTCCTCCATCCATCTCTGGACAGTCTTTTCAATAATAAACTGAATCCAAATAGACTCTTAAAATCTCAGAGCCCCACATGGGCCGAATAAGACCTCCTGAAGGGCCAAGTTTGGCCCACGTGCCCCACTTTGGGCACCACTTATTTGGTGCAAAACTATCATTTCTGTTTTCAGTCCAAATGAAACGCTCAAACTGTTTCAAATGAACAAGTTTGGGTTTTCACCTTTTGAAGACAGTAAACACCAGGTCCAGAGACTTTAAGTGAATGTAACTCAGGGTGTTTTGACACTTGGTCCTTTCGGCCATTTAAACGAACTCAAACCGATGACTCAGCATTTTTTTGTGCATATGTGAATGCTCCAACCGTCCCCAGACCCTCTGAAACCACCTTTCTCAGGAGGGTCTCCGTACGGTTCACTAAAAAGCCAGTGGTCCCTAATCTGCGCATTGTGAACACAAAGAGCACCGGGTTCTCTTCGCCTTTTTCCCTGTATTGTGACCTCCTCAGCTGTAAACATGGCTGACTGTGGTCGTTGTTGTGGCAATGCCAACGCAAATACAAATATAAAAAATAAAGATCAAGATTTTGATACCGTGACGAGGGCCCCAACAGAGCTCAAGTGGACCAGAAAGAGAACCCGGTCCTCTTTGCAATAAACTCACAAAGTGAAGACAAAACAAGTTCTTTTTTCTGTTGGTTCACTTTTTGGTCCACTTACAGAGGACTGAGTTTGGTTCACTTAAAGGGGACTGAAAATACCCTAAGTAAAGAGCAGTGCCCCTCTGGCCCAGTCTCACCGGGTTTGTGCGTGTGTGTGTGCGTGTGTGTGCGTGTGTGTGTGTGTGTGTGTGTGTGTGTGTGTGTGTGTGTGTGTGTGTGTGTGTGTGTGTGTGTGTGTGTGTGTGTGTGTGTGCAGGTGAAAAAGACTCAGGACTTCGGCGGCTCTCGGACGGTCGGAGATATGGTCAAAGCTGGAGGCACTCGCTACAGCATCCTCCGGGGGCAGCACTGTCACCGCGCCGCCAAGAACATGATGAGGCTGGGCGGCAGGAGAAGAAGATTCTGAACACATCCACAAAGCTGTAATGTGGAACTTTTCCACTGGAGCTGCTTGTGTCCATGGAGACGTCGTTGATTTGCCTGGAATGTTCCACAGCCTCGTCTACGCTGCATTTTTGAATGACTTTAAATGACAGATAACAATATATTTTCTAATATCTACTGCTGTGGCTGATAACCGATATTTGCCGATACTGATATTTAGCTTTTAACACACACAGAGAATAAATCCACATATCGCTCATCTCTATTCATTATCTCAGACTTACTGACTCGCTGGACGTAGATTGTTTTACTTGTTTCATGATGTTTCTCACTTGTTTCAAACATTCCTTTTTATTTCACAGTCGGCATCTTGTATTTGTTCTGGAATGTCATAGAAAAGAGACGAGGATTTTATAAAAAACAAAAAAAAAAAAGAAAGAGGAGTAACTTAAAGAAACAATTCAGTTCAGTCTAATCCAAGTTAGATTCATCTTCACTGCTGTCATTGTTTTGTTTAATTTGAGCACATTTCAGAGTAAAATTTAGTTTCAGACAATGAAAACTTGAGTAAGCGTCGTTTTTATTATTACAAACAGTGTAGAACTTTGTGGACACAGTATTTTACCAAAGAAACACAGTTGTAAAAATGTATTCTCATGTTTCTACATCATGACGTATCACAGGACGTATCGCGGAAATACATCGATTATTTCAGTATTGTGATCGTGTGAAATTATCGTATCGAATCATGAGGACTCACTTTGGATGATTTGTGGAGCAGAATCATTGTCAATAAAATTAATTTATCAACATGTTGTGGACTGTGGCGTGTTAAAGGAGCTGTAGGTAAGATTTAGAGTTTTGGAAACTGCATAAACATGAGCCCTGATATGAGGCAAACATGTTCTAATCAAATACAGCATTTACTAGTAAGAACTGTAATGCTGATTTATTCTTCATGACAAAAACATCCGACATGATGGATGAACTGTTTTTTATTGATTAACCAATCCGTGAATGTTTCTTCTGAAGCAGATGTACGGGTGAGGTCAGTTACAAAAGGCTCAGTCTGTCTAAATACCTACAACAGTTCATCATCTTAAACTACTTTGAACATAAACCTGGAGTTAAAGTGCATATGACAGATTTACATGTTTTCTAATTGTGACTCAGTTTGGAGGACAGTACCTGTGCTCAGTATGTATCACCGTTTTACAAGAGTTTTGCGGCAGTTTGTGGAAAAAAGTAGAAAAGAAAAGCACAAAAATACATGAAGTCATGTTGAGCTCTAAAACAGAATCGCTCTGCCTACGTCACCGACTCTGAAAACTCACACTCTGACCGTTTAAACCTGGATTTAACAAAACAAAGGTGTCATTTAGTTTTATCAGGCTAATCCTAACTTATGTGTAATTACATGTGGCCCTTGTTTCCTTGTTTACATTATGGTTGCTGGGTAACAGTTACCAAATTACATCTGCTGCCCGTATCCAGCCAGGAAGTCAACTTTTACACCAACAATTTTAAAATGAAAAAAGCTATTTTTTTAGTGAAATCTTCAATAGAATCATGTTAACTGAAAAGTGTAGTCTATCCTGTCATTGACCATTAAAACGAAGGAGCTCATTAGTCGCCATCATTTACAACTTAAATCACATTTCTCTCCCTCAGATAAACAGAGTTTAGTGCTTCACTTATTGATTCTGCAGAAATCTGCCATGTTTTTCAGTCCTATGATATTGTTTTCCCTTCTTTTTTAAGCAGCCATATTTGTTTTGATATGGACAGACCCTGAGTGTCCCTGATTGGCTAATCCACCTGTCAGTCACACCTGCCAGATTCACCAATGATCAGACTCACATCTGTGGAAATACTGGATCATGGAACATAAGGAACCTGTGTAATCTAACCTGTCATATGCACTTTAAAGGTCTTATATTGTGTAAAAGTGACTCCTGCGAGCTTTAAGGTGTTATAATGCTGTCTGCTCCTCAAAAACAGACCTGGAGGTGTTTTTTTGTTTCATTCACAGATGTTTGAGTAATCCTGCAAAGCTCAAAATGCTCTGTTCCACCTTGTGATGCCTTGTGGCGGTAGAATTTTCAAGTTAACAGCTTATTTTTAGTAGAGTTTGGCAATCCCAGGTCATCCAAAAATCATCCAAATGATTCTAGTGAAGATGTATCTTCTTGTAATCTGCAATGGAATATGGAAAAGATTTGCAGGGCCCTGTTGGACTGCCTCCTCAGCATTTCTGGTAGATGTAGACAGATCCCTGGATGAAGCTTTGTGGTTGGTGGGAGTCTCTAAGGTAGCACTCCACCGGCCTGACCTCCAGACACTTCCAGAGCCCCTCCTGCTCCATGCTCCCCAGCTCCAAGTGCAGGTCCTGGGTGTACAGTAAGAACTCCGGTGTCTGGTAGTTTCCTCTGGTCAGCACCACCAAACCTCCTGAGAGAGCACAGAACTGAGTCATCATCTTTGACCCGTTTAAATTCCTGGATAAAACCAGCTTAGTCCTGGTGTAGTCCTGGTTTAATCCCTGGTCTAGTCCAGGATTAGTCCAGGTTTAGTTCTAGTTTGATCTGTGGTTTATTCCTAGTTCCATCCTGTTTAGGACCCAGTGTAGTGCTGGGGATATTCCATCAAAGTTGCTCAACAAATCCAGGCTTATCCCGAAAGCCTCAGCTGAATCTAGCTCCACCCTTAGTTTAACCCTCAAGTTGTTCCATGACAGAAATAAGCCAGGGTCTGACCACAGCTGATTCAGGCCTTAAGTTTAAGCTGCGATTCGTGCGCTCACGGTCACTCTGGGAAGGCCAGAGTAATGGAGCAACAACATCACGGAAAATGGGCCAAAAATCTGATGTTTTTTATGATCTGACTAAACAAAAGGAGCCACAGTGAGCACGAAGAAGAGTTTGATTTGGGCTACGGACCTTTTCCGCTCATTCTGAGGAGCGAGAGGAAAGTCACGACTCCCCTTCCTCCCCCGGGTCACTCCTCCTCCTCCTCTCCTGTTCACTCCTCCTCCTCTCCTGTTCACTCCTCCTCCTCTCCTGTTCACTCCAGGAGGTGTTTTAACACAGGTGTGTGATGCACATGCTGAAACTTTTGACTAACTTAACTAACTTTGACTGTTTCTTTAGACGTTCTTGGAGACAGAGCTAAAATAATCTGGACAGTTAGCGTGGTCCTGGTCAGGCCTGTTTCCGGGTGTTTGTTACTGCGGGAACTCAGCGCCACCTCTGGTTAGTAACTTAGGTGAAACGGAACTGAGGCTTTGATAAGCCTAGATTGGCCAAATAAGCGAGACTTTTGCTTTAGCTCGCTTCATGGAATACCCCAGTTTTAGTCCTAGTTTAGTACTAGTTCAATCCTGCTTAGTACCTGGTGTAGTCCTAGTGAAGGACATGGTGTAATACTGGTAAAGTCCTAATTTGACAGGGACAAATTAGGAATAGTTACTTTTAGTTTGTTGAATTTTTTGGTTTGGTGTTTTGTATACTTTTATTGCATGTTTTTGTTCAAGCTGGTGATCACAGACACATGAATCCTGACCAGTCACAAGTGAAGGCTCATCAACACACCCAGGTACCAGAGCGAGGACAAAAGGGGAAATTGGGGGCACACCCGGGGGAAGAAGAACAGGGAGACGACAGTGGGGACTGGGCCACCTGGAGCCAGCAGGTGGCTAGCGACTGACCAAGAGGAGGAGAGAGCACCACAGCACTAACCGCACGCAGTGGCAGGACAGGGTGTCCCTCCTGTGTGGTGAGTCTTCTTTATTACACATATTATACACCTTCTTATTGCTCTCACCTACAGTTAGTTTAATTCCATGTTGATTCCCCTATTCGGTCGCAATCTTGCCAAATTCAACCATGCAATAAACTTCAACCCTGTGACACTAGTTTAGTACCTGCATTAGTTCTGGTTTAGCCCTGGTTTGATCCTTGGTTCAGTTCTGGTTTAGTACCTGTTTCAGTCCTGGTTTAGTACCTGGTTTGGCAGCGTGGCACAGCTCTCGAACCACTTTCACTGGAACATACTCTGGATACAGAGCTCCAGCGATGGTCACCACGTCAAACTGCTCTGAAGCACAAGAACAACAACAGTAGGTCAGTGCTGGTTTGGTTCTGGTTTAGTCCTGGTTAAGTCCTGGTTTAGTCCTGGTTTAGTCCCCCATACCAGCGCCCACAGGCAGAGCTTGGGTCCCCAGCACAGCCTGATAAAGATCCTGGTACAAGGCAGTTTTCCGAGCCTTTTCCAACATGGCGTCGCTCACGTCTACTCCCACGAAGTGACGGAAGCCCAGAGAGGACAACTGACCAAAAACAAGAGCATAATAATAAATAAAGGTGTGGTTTTCCCAGGCACATTCACAATTAACTGACCCTGTCCATCATGAAAGACTTTCTATTCACACCTGTCTGTACACACCTTCTCATTCAATTCATGTATTCATTTACTTCCCAACACGTTCTATATTTATTTTATTGAGACTTTGCAGAGACATCCTGAGATACATTCTACATGTATGTCTACTGGTGGAATGTTCTGCAGTTACCACAATACACACATTAGCAGGTGTTAGAATAAAATGCTTATAATGATGAAGTTATTAAAAATGTACATCAAGCTAATACAGTCTCAAGGAATGATACAAGCCAGGCTCAGAGGATGAAAGAGCCTGTGTTAAAGAAGTTGTGAGGTACGCAGCTATCTGCTAATCTACCAGATGTGTGACCTTTTTGAACTCTACTTGAGGTTCCCAGACCATATTTCTGTGCTTATCTGATGAAATGTAAACCTAGCCATGATATACTTTGACCATGTTGTCTATTGTAAACCTAACACTGACATGATGTATTGTAACAAGACAATAAAACCGTGCCAGAAGGGGAGGAGCTTTGGGAGAGAAGTGTGGACGAGCCTAGAGAAGCGCACGTCTGGTCTCCCCCGTGCACGTAAAAGAGAACTGGCTCAGGTGATTTAATCCTCAATTGTGGTAGGAGACTGGCATTTACATAAAACTGTAGATATTTCACTGTTTTGTGATCTAATCTCCTTACAGCAGGCACCCAAAAAGTTTTAAGATAGAAAACATACAAAACGGACAGTACAGTACATTTTCAGCTCATGATCTGTCCGAGCGTTTATGGGCCTGTGTAGGAGTTTGATTTTCAACAAAAAGGCGAGAGTGACTAACAGAAAATCTGTTGTCTAATGCTTGTGACTGTAGTTTTACATATGAGACACTTTTTCTAAGAGCACAAATCATCTCATCTGTTGTAGTTCCAACTAAGTCAGCTCTCTTTGGTCAGATTGTGGTAAAGTGAAACTCAGATTAAAATCCAAAAGAGCTTCTGACAGTAGTGCTTTCATAGTAGTGCAGACATCTGCTGCCAAGTATCAAAGGCTGTTCTCACCAATTTGGCCACGAGTCCTGATCCACAGGCCACGTCCAGGACTCGGAGCTGGTCCTGTCCGTGAGGGACGTGCTTCATCAGGGTGTGTGCGGTGTGTGCTGGGGCCGCGTACTCCATCATGTGATGGTCCTGCTCGGATCAGGCACAGGGTTAGACTCAGGCCATGATAAATCCTACATAATGTTCAAAGATTCAAAGGTATTTTACTGGTACCAACAGGTACATTTTGTTTGGCATTGAGTTGGCCATGAGTCATTCACATACAAACATCTGCATCTAGAAAAGTGACAGCAGACCATAGTGTGCAGCTAAAACTAAAACCCCATGAAAAACAATATATTAAAAACAAATATGCCATGTGTGTAAAAGTACATACATCCACTTATCGTTCAATATATATTAGCTAATATACTGTATTTTCGAGGGTGTGATCCAACTACAGGGGAATCACACTCCTCAGCCTCCCTGGTAAGGTCTGTTCCAAGAGAATCCGACTGATAGTTGAACCTCGGACCCAGGAGGAGCAGTGTGGTTTTCATCCTGGCTCTGGAACACTGGACCACCTCTACACCCTCCATCGGGTGCTCGAGGGAAGAAGAAGCTGTGTTCGCATTGCCGGCAGTAAGTCAGACCTGTAGACCTGTGCATGTCGGACACCAGCTCTGTTCATTGTATTTATGGACAGAATTTCTAGGTGCAGTCAGGGGCCAGAGGGGGTCCGGTTTGGGGATCACGGGATCTCATTTCTGCTCTTTGTGAATGATCCTGTTGGCTTCATCAAACCAGGACCTGCAGCGTGCACTGGGGCACCAAGCATCCCGGATGTAGACCGACCCCTGTGCCACGAGTCTTTCCTCTGTCTATGACGGGTCTGTCCGCTCGGTAACATGCTAGCTGCTCCAGTGGTACATCAGAGTGGAAAATATTTTCATTTAACCATGTCTCGGTGAAAACAAACACAGCACTTACCCACTGTCCAGTTCGCTGATCTCAGCAGTCGAATGTGATCCATCTATAGTTGTCTAGTGATCTTATGTTAGCCAAGAGGAGCCAAGGGTGTTGTGCACTTTTAGTCTCCAACAACATAGTGAAATGTTCAAAAACGTTTCACTCTCTCCTTGCTCTCCATGCTTAGTCACTCCCCCTTCAGAGCTCTGTCACAACATGAACAGTGTGCAGCCCACTAATGTACTTTGTTGTGTATCATGCTTTCATATATTTATGGAGAATTGTCACGTGGGGAAAGCTTTTGACATAATCTTACAGCTAACCGTAAGGAGGGTTTGAATAGGACCTGGGAGAGATCACTAGATTACTCAGACATGCATGGATGAAACAAAAACCTGTTCATCTTTTTGATGAAAGAATAACATTAGAACATGGTAAAAGGCTCCAAAAAACACTCCAGATGCAGAATACAGGAATGCATGAAGTCTGAGCACTGACCGCTTCGTAAGTCTCTGCCCACTGGTTGTAGTACGCCGAACCTGTACAGGCTTTGAAGGCATCACAGACCTCTTGCAGGGACCTGGGACCATCGGCCATCTTTGAGCCCTGTTTTAAGTTAAGACTGGTTTAAGTTCAGAACTCGACCTGAATGAGTAAAAGGACAGAGAGGAGCAGGTGAGGAAGCATGGAGAGGAAACAAGCAAAAACAGATTAGAAATGAATTTAATTAAAGTGGAACTGAACACAAAATTAACCTTTTGTTGCTACTAAATTGTGTTTCTGACACAAACACCTGGCTGCAGGGGTGGAGTTTGAAGTGTGGATTCCTGTTAGACCAATCGCACGGTCCCATATATGTCTGTGTAATCCCTCATTCATCCAGGTAGGGTCCATGGCAAAAGAACATTTCAATTCTGTCAACTGTACAAACGTTTTTAGATCGAAGACATTTCATAGCTCAACAAGCTGCTTCTTTAGTTGTGGTCAGGTGCTGGTGGACACTGCTATATATGTGCAGGATATAAGGGAGGAGCTAACTACACTAAGCTACTCTGAAACTGAAACAAGCAAGTCTCCCCAGAGCATCTGAAGTCTGAGTCTTTATACCAGAATTACAAAGCTACATACGCGTCAAAGTGGCTTTTGTTTCAAAGATGTGAGTTAATCAACTTTTACACTTGAGGGAAAAGAACACTTTCCTGTTTCCAGTGGAATGAGGACAGTTGTGTCTGCAGAGCTGGACACATGTTACTGACTGGTCTCAGGTAGAAATCCCATTCATTTACACAGAAACTACAACAGAAATCTTTTCTTCACACGATACATGTCATTCACATACACTATGAGACTACCAAGTACATTTAATGATAGAAAACTTTAGAGCTATTATTTGGAAGTCCACTTTAAACAACAAACTGCTATTATATTTACACTGATGGTGTTGGAAATCAGTGGCACAAAAGTACACAGTAACTACAAGAACATTTTAGTCTGATTATCTGACAGCAGTTTTGAACTATGTGTTTGTAATATCTGCATGAGGAGTGTGCTATAAATCAATAGTCCAATCATACACTTAGAGTTCAGTAGGTTAAAGGAAACTAAAGTTGAATTTCAGTCAAGTACACTTGAAAGTCGTGCACTAATGCAGTAACATGTAGTACACTATAAATGAAACATGTAAACGTGAAATACAAGTGTGAGTGTGTTTAATCTGAGTACATCATATCATCATATCATGTAAAAGTGCTGCTTGAAAGAATGAGTTTTTAATATATTTGAATGTAGTGTATTACAAATATGTGGCAATGACATAGACCATGTACCATGTGAATGTACCAACCTAAAGTGCGTTAGGTCTATACAAACTATGACTGCCCTTTTGAACATTTTGAGATCCTGTGATTTTAACATCATGAGGAGAAGCATGACATACATCAATGTGTCTCTAAGATCTTTAAATATGAAAACAAACTAGTGCTCTTTACAAACACATTTATGCACTACTTCATCACAAATACACTTGGAAAGAGCATGATATCAGTATGTGATGAATACATTTAAAATGAGCACAAAAACACAGTCTACAAATGCTCTAAATGTGTGGAAAGTGCATTAAGAATCTGTTCTTTTTTAATTGGGAACAAGGATACGAGGAGAATATTCTGGACCTTGTTTTGTGCATATGGAGGCATTAGAAATGTGGAGAGGTCACGCCACTCACATTGAGAATGCAGAACAGTGTAAAGTTTGTTGATTTGTGAAACTTTAAGACAAAATTGTAGGAATGCATAGTTTGAATAATAAACATTTACAAACATAATAATATTCATATACAGAACTGCACAGTGATTCTTCAGGTCAACCCGAACAAAAAAGTCAAGGGGCCCAAAGTTGTATTTTGCACGGTGTTGCCATGGCGATGTCCCAAAGTGCCCATATTCGTCAATGTTAACACATCAGCATCTCCAGTGTGTGTGGACTTTATGTGTTTAGTGACAAGTTCAGCCCAAAGCCACAAACACACAGAGACAAGAGGCTCATCAGCGCCACCTGGGGAAGGGCCGGGTCGGCCGTGTGAGAAGCGCGGCCCGCGAGGGCCGTTCGATGCCGCTTGCGGCTTTAATTATTATTTTTCTCCTAATGCACTCACCCATTTTTTACTCAGTGAACAATGACGAAAAGTCACGAAATTTGGCCACGTGTTAGAGACTCCGGATGTCTAACTTTTGGCTATTTCCATTTTGAATGAATAAATAAAATGGCTCGTCAGCGCCCCCTAACGGGACAAAAATACATTAGGGAATACGAATGACACCAAAAAAAAATTGCTCGTAGAATCATGAAATTTAACACAGAAGTCGAACATGACAAGACAAGTAAAAAATAGTATTATGGCCACACCCCCTAACACACCAGGGAGCGGCCATTTTGGATTAAGGTTTGTGAAGCTGAAACGCACTCCTCCGCGGGCGTCACCCGAACAGCCTCAGATTTGGTCCACATTATCTCCAGGGGCAGAACGCCAAAAAATATCCACATCCCAAATCCGTCTGACGTCTCTGAGCAGTGAAGTGACAAATAATGAACACAAGTTTTGAATATTTACAAATTGCTCCTATTTGCTCAAACAAACTCTGATTTCAATGAAATTTAACACAGTTCTTAAACTCTCTGCTCTAAAAATGTGAAAAACATTAATTTGGTGCATTAGCGCCCCCTACAGATTGAAATAAAACCTGACCCCGCAAGCACGTTGAAAAACGTTCAAAAACTCACCAAACTTTGCCAAAAGTTCAGAAATGATGAGACATTCAAGAAAATATAGGTTTCATGTGTGGAGACTAAAAAATGGAGATAATACGCCGCCTCGAATATTAGGCTCCGCCCACTTCTATGGGAGGCGTCCCAGCTCAACTTTGTCGTAGAGCCACAAAATTCAGTACATGCATTCGTCACATGAAGACAAACAAAAAATATTATCATGGTCACGCCCCCTGACAAAGCAGAAGCCATCTTGGATTGAAATCTTCAAAATGCAGAGGCCGCATTTTGGCTCATGTTGTGTTTGAACGCACTCCTCTGAAGGTGCTTCACCCACAGGGCTGAAAATCACTGTACATCATCTAGAGAAGTGCGGCTTCAAACATTACCTCCATTTATTTACTTTTTTACTGTCACGGTGGAAAAGCCACAAAGTTCAATCAAAATTTAGACAATATTCAATGTGAAGATTTGCTCCTGTTGGCACAGACTTAGTCCGATCGTGCTGAAATTTGAATCACTCATGCTGATCTCGGCTGATCTGAGTTTATTTTGGTCAAATGCTTTTCGCAGCTCATCCAAGCAGCTTCTTCAGTTCAGGCGCATGAATTTATTTATTCACACTTTTAGAGTATATTTGTATCCACTGAATTGAATATATTCCTACATCTGTTCTTTATTTCCAGTTATGTCATTTCTGATTCTCCATATTTCCCAGTAGCAAATTATTGACAGCAACACAGTGTAACACAAAATGATACATTATTGAAATAAAGAATATACAGAAGTCCAGTCGAATACTCACCCGCCGCTGTAGCAGACAAACAGCTGCCCTGTGTCATGCGTCCTATATACTCCTCCTGAACCTGTGCAGTTACATTCCTCCTGTAAAGACGCCCCAGGCCCAAGTCTACTGCAGGTCAGAGGTCTCCTTTATAAAGTGTGTATGTACAAAAATGTTACGTATATGACTTTCTACAGTACATTTGTACATATATGTGGTTTGGTCCAACTCCAAACTTTGTGCATTGGTTCTTTCACAGACGTGAACAAGTTTGAGGAAGTTTGTATTGTCTGTACTTTTGGAAGGATTCGCGTAAAATTTTCTAAATGAGACACCAGATCTGTGGAGAGACAAGGTAAGAATGCATAACAGGTTAAACTCCATTGTGAAACTTAAAGGTATGTAACTTTTCTGGAATGTCTCACAGTATGGTATTAAACCTTTTATCTTCATGAAGACCGTCCGTCTGTCCGTCTTCTTCTGCTTTATCCGTCTAGGTTGTGGGGGCAGCTGTTCATCGCCCAGTCCTCTGTGCACCTGACCCCCCATGAACCCCTCTGTGAGGAGCCCACAGGAGGGTGGACGTCATGGTCCTTGATGTTAGTTCAGGTGCTGCAACCTTCTTGCTGTGAGGCATGAGCAGCTCTACTGCCCAGAAGCAGCACTCTGGACCTGCTCATTACAAAGGCCCACCAGCAGAGGGCGCACTCTGGACCTGCTCATTACAAAGGCCCACCAGCAGAGGGCGCACTCTGGACCTGCTCATTACAAAGGCCCACCAGCAGAGGGCGCACTCTGGACCTGCTCATTACAAAGGCCCACCAGCAGAGGGCGCACTCTGGACCTGCTCATTACAAAGGCCCACCAGCAGAGGGCGCACTCTGGACCTGCTCATTACAAAGGCCCATCAGCAGAGGGCGCAATCTGGACCTGCTCATTACAATTGGTGTAAATATTTCAAATGTCATTGTAGTTGATGCTGCTCTGTCTGATCATTTCTGTGTCTTCTTGGACTAGCGGTGGCACGGTTAAAAAAAAGAACGGTTCGGTTCGCTTGCCATGGTTTGGGACATGTGTATACCGCACGGTCTACATGGTTCCCGGTATGTGCATTGTAGCCACGTGCCCGGAAATGATGTGCATGGGACATTTTCAATACAGATGTGTGTACCTGCTCTTCCTCCTCCTGCATCTGCGTCGTGGTTGAAAACAACCTGCATAGGCTTAAGATCCCTCCAGCACTGTCCTATAGCAACCTGCGACATGAGGGGACACCACACACTCACCTTCATGTCAGCAAACTGAGAACGCGTGGCCCGCACCTCCTCCCGTGCGCCATGTCTTCCCACATATGCTGCGTGAACCAATAGACCGTATGCGCCTCCTCCCGTACACCGCTCACACTGCGCCTCCTCCCGTACGCCGCTCACACTGCGCCTCCTCCCGTACACCGCTCACACTGCGCCTCCTCCCGTACGCCGCTCACACTGCGCCTCCTCCCGTATGCCGCTCACACTGCGTCTCCTCCCGTACGCCGCTCACACTGCGTCTCCTCCGGTACACCGCTCACACTGCGCCTCCTCCCGTACGCCGCTCACACTGCGCCTCCTCCGGTACACCGCTCACACTGCGCCTCCTCCGGTACACCGCCACACTGCGCCTCCTCGTGCCGCTCACACTGCGCTCTCCGTACACCGCTCACACTGCGTCTCCTCCGTACACCGCTCACACTGCGCCTCCTCCGTACACCGCTCACTGCGCCTCCTCCGTACACCGCTCACACTGCGCTTCTCCGTACACCGCTCACACTGCGCCTCCTCCCGTACGCCGCTCACACTGCGTCTCCTCCGGTACACCGCTCACACTGCATCTCCTCCGGTACACCGCTCACACTGCGCCTCCTCCGGTACGCCGCTCACACTGCGTCTCCTCCGGTACACCGCTCACACTGCGTCTCCTCCGGTACACCGCTCACACTCGCGCCTCCTCAGACGCCGCCACACTGCGCCTCCTCCCGTGACGCCGCTCACACTGCGCCTCCTCCCGTCACGCCGCTCACACTGCGTCTCCTCAGACGCCGCTCACACTGCGTCTCCTCCCGTACTCCGCTCACACTGCTTCTCCTCCCGTACGCCGCTCACACTGCGTCTCCTCCCGTACGCCGCTCACACTGCGTCTCCTCCCGTACGCCGCTCACACTGCGTTTCCTCCCGTACGCCGCTCACACTGCGCCTCCTCCCGTACATCGCTCACACTGCGCCTCCTCCTGTACACCGCTCACACTGTGTCTCCTCCCGTACACCGCTCACACTGCGCCTCCTCCCGTACGCCGCTCACACTGCGCCTCCTCCGGTACACCGCTCACACTGCGCCTCCTCCGGTACACCGCTCACACTGCGCCTCCTCCCGTACGCCGCTCACACTGCGTCTCCTCCGGTACACCGCTCACACTGCGCCTCCTCCGGTACACCGCTCACACTGCGGCTCCTCAGACGCCGCCACACTGCGCCTCCTCAGACGCCGCTCACACTGCGCCTCCTCCCGTATGCCGCTCACACTGCGCCTCCTCCCGTACGCCGCTCACACTGCGTCTCCTCCCGTACGCCGCTCACACTGCATCTCCTCCCGAACACCGCTCACACTGCGTCTCCTCCCGTACGCCGCTCACACTGCGTTTCCTCCCGTACGCCGCTCACACTGCGCCTCCTCCCGTACATCGCTCACACTGCGCCTCCTCCTGTACACCGCTCACACTGTGTCTCCTCCCGTACGCCGCTCACACTGCGCCTCCTCCCGTACGCCGCTCACACTGCGCCTCCTCCCGTACGCCGCTCACACGGCGTCTCCTCCCGTACGCCGCTCACACTGCGCCTCCTCCCGTACGCCGCTCACACTGCGTCTCCTCCGGTACACCGCTCACACTGCGTCTCCTCCCGTACACCGCTCACACTGCGCCTCCTCCCGTACGCCGCTCACACTGCGTCTCCTTCGGTACACCGCTCACACTGCGTCTCCTCCCGTACACCGCTCACACTGCGCCTCCTCCCGTACGCCGCTCACACTGCGCCTCCTCCCGTACACCTCTCACACTGCGCCTCCTCTCGCTCTCGTACACCATGTCTCCTCCCGCATGTACCATGCCTCTACCCGTGTGCCTCTAAACCAGAACTAAAATCAGGACTAAACCGGAACTAAACCAGGACTGCAATCGGCACCAAAACCATGACTCGACCAGGACTAAAACAGGATTTAACCAGGACTAAACCATTCTGTGTAGACTGCGTCTACTCCCATATGCTGCGCTGTTTGTTAATAACATGATTCGACACAATTTTGAGTCAAAAGAAACATCAAATATTATTGATTTTGACTGGGCTGGCACCTTTATGTTTGTACTGAAAGTGATTTTTTAGAAATAAAGAACAACATAAAACAAGAACCGTACAGAACCGAAAACCGTGACCCTTAAACTGCAATGACAACTGAACCGTGAATTTTGTGAACCGAATGGTTCATTGCACAGAATGGTTTAGTCCTGGGGCCTGTTCCAGAAAGCGGGTTATGTGAAAACTCTGAGTAAGTTAACCCTGAGTTGAGGGAAAGTCTGGGTTTTCTGTTCCAGAAAGCGCCGTAACTGAAACACTGAGTCAGTCACCGCGGTAACAGACTCTGTGAACATAACCTGCTCGGGGGCAGGTTTACTTGAAATAACCCTGAGTTTTTCCGCTCCTCTCGCATGAAAATCGCTTTGACACAACATGGCTTGTCCATTCCTCCCAAACCCAATAGACATGGAAGCACAAATTATTCGAAACGCTTTGCGCCGCGAGAGAATCTTTCGGCCCAGGCTGGATATTCTGTCATTTCCAGATGAATATCTGTTTGAGCGCTGCCGCTTTTCATCAAACGGCATCATTTATCTTGAAAGTCTCCTCCGGCCTCATATTACAAACTTCACCCATCGCGGACGTGCGCTCACTTCCCTTCAAATCCTGTGCATCGCGCTTCGTTTTTATGCTACCGGGAGTTTTTTGTACATTATTGGCGACGCGGAGCACTATGGCAAGGCCACAGTGCAGAGCGGTGAGGAAAGTGACCCTGGCACTGAAACGCCTGTTGCCGGTGATGGTGGTGTTCCCCGGACACAAACCCACCCGCAACATCAAGGAGGAATTCCACAGGATTGCAGGTAATTGATGTAGAAATAATATAGGCCTATTCATTTAATTTATTTTTTTGGTTATTTCTTTACATTCTGCTGCTACCTCAGTCAGTCAGATTAGTTAACTTAATTAAATGTAATTTTGCAGGGCTTCCTAATATAATAGGGTGCATAGATGGGACCCACATTCCCATCACTGCACCTACAGAGAATGAGGCGGATTATGTGAACAGAAAATCTTTTCACAGCATCAATGTACAGGTATATGATCTATAATCTTAAAAAATATGTAGGCTGTATGAAAATGTAGGCTACAGTACAATACAACTAACTCATGTCATTCTCTGCACTGTGAAGATCATATCTGATGCAACCTACATTATTACAAATGTAGAAGCCAAGTGGCCTGGCTCTGTCCATGATTCTCAGATCTACAGGGAGTCTAGTCTGAGCAACAGACTTGCACGTGGTAAGGAAGCTGAAGCTTTGTACAAATGTTCTTTGTCTCTTTTTAAATGCACTCAAATGTGTCCTCTATAATTACAGGGGAGTTTAATGGCGACCTATTAGGGGATCGAGGCTACCCATGCCAGCCCACTCTGTTGACCCCTGACCCTGACCCTGAGCCGGGGCCCCAACAGCGTTTTAATGTGGCCCACTGCAGGACTAGAGCCCGGGTTGAGATGACCACTGGCATCCTCAAATCCCGGTTCCAGTGGCTGCACAAGCTCAGGGTCACTCCAGAGAGGGCATGTGACATCACTGTGGCCTGTGTTGTTCTCCATAATATTGCAGGTATTAGGGGAGAGCAACACCCTGCCGTACAAATCAATGACGCAGAGGATGACCACCCCATCCACCCTGAAGATGTCCGGGATGGAAGAGCTGTGAGAGACCTCATTTGTCGGAACTACTTTTGAAAATAAAACACATATTCAAATGTGATTGGGTTCATCTTTATTCCCTACAGTACAAAAGCAACAGTTAGGATTTATAATAGTTCCAATTATTAACATATTCCTCCATTTCACCAATGCACCACCTCAACTGTTCCAGTAACTGAATTTCCAGATCTGCCTTCCTTATCTGCAGATCTAGATCGGTCATTTCCTTTTCTGTTTTTTTTAATTTTCTTTATCAGGTGCACCCTGTACAAGTCTTTGGCTGGTAACTGTGAAACATATGCACAACATTTAAGTGCTGCAGTTCTACATACAGATTTCACAGGAAAATCTCACTGTATGAAGCTGTGCGGCTGAACTTGATGGAGCTGCTCATGATGCCCAGCCATGTCCTGTTGAAACATCAAAATGTACTTAGTCGTTTGTCCACTCATCACTTCAGTGCACATGAAACTATATTTCACTCAACAGTGTAAAGAAATGTGAATGGGCCTCATGGCTCTGCAGTAACTTCACATCATATTAACACATACTTCAGTTGGCCCCTCTGGATCTATCCCTGAGGCAGCAGCCAGCGTCTCCTCCTCCTCCTCCTCCTCCTCCTCCTGTGATAGAGAGACTGTTTCAGATACTTTCAACTACCACCTGAGGCAGGATCTGAGTGTGGAATAGTTACAGCTGCAGGGTGTTGTATTGGGTGGGGAGGCTGCACCAGGCAGAGGACACCATCCTCAACTGTTGGGTGAATAAAATAGGATATATCTATTGGTCTTATTTTATTTGATTAAATGCAGACAGAAGTGTATACTTGCATCTGATGTACGCACTTGTGTCCATGGGGGTGTTGGGCTCAGAAGAGCTTCCCCCAGGGCCCTCAGCCACTGGCCGGGTAGCGTTTTGGCTGAGGGCCTCACCTCAGCCTCGGTCAAACTGGGTGGAGGTGGCCCTCCACCCGTCTTTTTGACCTCTCCCTTCTTTCTGTTGGCTGAGCAGAACTCAGATGATTTTTTGTCATGTGCACAGTCACATTTCAAATGCAGCCTATTAAACTATAAATGTAGAGGCTAAACAAATAAAGTTTTCATTTACTTTAAGTGGGAGGGCATGTTTAAACAGCATTTTGTTAATAATTAGCATTACTATTTGAAGTAGCCACTGAATTAACATTTACTTTAACAACGTAAGACATTAAAAAAAAAAACATGCCTTACCACTTTGTACGATATTTTTATATTTCATTTTTAGCTGCTTCCACGTCCTTTTCTCCCCTGTTGGATTGCACCTAAACGAAAATCAGATTTTATTCCTATTTAACTCAGCAAATAAGCGATGATCTTACAGTTGAACGTTAACTTAATTAAACAATTCAAACTCACGCATTGACTCGGGCTGCAATTTCTTCCCACGCGCCTCTCTCTCCTTTGCCGCTGCAGCGGTGTTTGATTTACGCCGGAAAATATATATAATATAAGTAGGTGGATCGCTTTTTCGTAGTTGTCATGGTGACGCTCATGGTTTCGGGGATCCATTGACTATGGCTTTTTATAGTAGTCGTGCACGCGCGTAACTCGAGGTAAACCTACTTAGAGTTGATTAACCTCATTCATATCACCTGTTCTGGAACCGAAAACTCAGGGTTTCCCGTCTCAGGGTAAGTCAACCCAGAGCTCATGGTTAAACTCAGAGTATGTTTGAACCCGCTTTCTGGAACAGGCCCCTGGTTAAATCCTGTTTTAGTCCTGGTCGAGTCATGGTTTTGGTGCCGATTGCAGTCCTGGTTTAGTTCCGGTTTTGTCCTGATTTTAGTTCTGGTTTAGAGGCACACGGGTAGAGGCATGGTACATGCGGGAGGAGACATGGTGTACGAGAGTGAGAGGAGGTGAAGTGTGAGCGGCGTACGGGAGGAGGCGCAGTGTGAGCGGCGTACGGGAGGAGGCGCAGTGTAAGCGGTGTACGGGAGGAGACGCAGTGTGAGCGGCGTACGGGAGGAGGCGCAGTGTGAGCGGCGTACGGGAGGAGGCGCAGTGTAAGCGGTGTACGGGAGGAGACGCAGTGTGAGCGGCGTACGGGAGGAGGCGCAGTGTGAGCGGTGTACGGGAGGAGGCGCAGTGTGAGCGGCGTACGGGAGGAGGTGCAGTGTGAGCGGTGTACAGGAGGAGACGCAGTGTGAGCGGCGTACGGGAGGAGGCGCAGTGTGAGCGGCGTACGGGAGGAGACGCAGTGTGAGCGGCGTACGGGAGGAGACGCAGTGTGAGCGGCGTACGGGAGGAGACGCAGTGTGAGCGGCGTACGGGAGGAGACGCAGTGTGAGCGGCGTACGGGAGGAGGCGCAGTGTGAGCGGCGTACGGGAGGAGGCGCAGTGTGAGTAGCGTACGGGAGGAGACGCAGTGTGAGCGGTGTACGGGAGGAGGCGCAGTGTGAGCGGCGTACAGGAGGAGGCGCAGTGTGAGCGGCGTACAGGAGGAGGCGCAGTGTGAGCGGCGTATGGGAGGAGGCGCAGTGTGAGCAGTGTACGGGAGGAGGCGCAGTGTGAGCGGCGTACGGGAGGAGGCGCAGTGTGAGCGGCGTACGGGAGGAGGCGCAGTGTGAGCGGTGCACGGGAGGAGGCGCATACGGTCTATTGGTTCACGCAGCATATGCGGGAAGACATGGCGCACGGGAGGAGGTGCGGGCCACGCGTTCTCAGTTTGCTGACATGAAGGTGAGTGTGTGGTGTCCCCTCATGTCGCAGGTTGCTATAGGACAGTGCTGGAGGGATCTTAAGCCTATGCAGGTTGTTTTCAACCACGACGCAGATGCAGGAGGAGGAAGAGCAGGTACACACATCTGTATTGAAAATGTCCCATGCACATCATTTCCGGGCACGTGGCTACAATGCACATACCGGGAACCATGTCGACCGTGCGGTATACACATGTCCCAAACCATGGCAAGCGAACTGAACGGTTCTTTTTTTGAACCGTGCCACCGCTAGTCCAAGAAGACACAGAAATGATCAGACAGAGCAGCATCAACTACAATGACATTTGAAATATTTACACCAATTGTAATGAGCAGGTCCAGAGTGCGCCCTCTGCTGGTGGGCCTTTGTAATGAGCAGGTCCAGAGTGCGCCCTCTGCTGGTGGGCCTTTGTAATGAGCAGGTCCAGAGTGCGCCCTCTGCTGGTGGGCCTTTGTAATGAGCAGGTCCAGAGTGCTGCTGGTGGGCCTTTGTAATGAGCAGGTCCAGAGTGCGCCCTCTGCTGGTGGGACTTTGTAATGAGCAGGTCCAGAGTGCGCCCTCTGCTGGTGGGCCTTTGTAATGAGCAGGTCCAGAGTGCTGCTGGTGGGCCTTTGTAATGAGCAGGTCCAGAGTGCGCCCTCTGCTGGTGGGCCTTTGTAATGAGCAGGTCCAGAGTGCGCCCTCTGCTGGTGGGCCTTTGTAATGAGCAGGTCCAGAGTGCGCCCTCTGCTGGTGGGCCTTTGTAATGAGCAGGTCCAGAGTGCGCCCTTTGCTGGTGGGCCTTTGTAATGAGCAGGTCCAGAGTGCTGCTGCTGGGCAGTAGAGCTGCTCATGCCTCACAGCAAGAAGGTTGCAGCACCTGAACTAACATCAAGGACCATGACGTCCACCCTCCTGTGGGCTCCTCACAGAGGGGTTCATGGGGGGTCAGGTGCACAGAGGACTGGGCGATGAACAGCTGCCCCCACAACCTAGACGGATAAAGCAGAAGAAGACGGACAGACGGACGGTCTTCATGAAGATAAAAGGTTTAATACCATACTGTGAGACATTCCAGAAAAGTTACATACCTTTAAGTTTCACAATGGAGTTTAACCTGTTATGCATTCTTACCTTGTCTCTCCACAGATCTGGTGTCTCATTTAGAAAATTTTACGCGGAATCCTTCCAAAAGTACAGACAATACAAACTTCCTCAAACTTGTTCACGTCTGTGAAAGAACCAATGCACAAAGTTTGGAGTTGGACCAAACCACATATATGTACAAATGTACTGTAGAAAGTCATATACGTAACATTTTTGTACATACACACTTTATAAAGGAGACCTCTGACCTGCAGTAGACTTGGGCCTGGGGCGTCTTTACAGGAGGAATGTAACTGCACAGGTTCAGGAGGAGTATATAGGACGCATGGCACAGGGCAGCTGTTTGTCTGCTACAGCGGCGGGTGAGTACTCGACTGGACTTCTGTATATTCTTTATTTCAATAATGTATCATTTTGTGTTACACTGTGTTGCTGTCAATAATTTGCTACTGGGAAATATGGAGAATCAGAAATGACATAACTGGAAATAAAGAACAGATGTAGGAATATATTCAATTCAGTGGATACAAATATACTCTAAAAGTGTGAATAAATAAATTCATGCGCCTGAACTGAAGAAGCTGCTTGGATGAGCTGCGAAAAGCATTTGACCAAAATAAACTCAGATCAGCCGAGATCAGCATGAGTGATTCAAATTTCAGCACGATCGGACTAAGTCTGTGCCAACGGGAGCAAATCTTCACATTGAATATTGTCTAAATTTTGATTGAACTTTGTGGCTTTTCCACACGTAAACCGTGACAGTAAAAAAAAAAAAAAAATGGAGGTAATGTTTGAAGCCGCACTTCTCTAGATGATGTACAGTGATTTTCAGCCCTGTGGGTGAAGCGCCTTCAGAGGAGTGCGTTCAAACACAACATGAGCCAAAATGCGGCCTCTGCATTTTGAAGATTTCAATCCAAGATGGCTTCTGCTTTGTCAGGGGGCGTGACCATAATAATATTTTTTGTTTGTCTTCATGTGACGAATGCATGTACTGAATTTTGTGGCTCTACGACAAAGTTGAGCTGGGACGCCTCCCATAGAAGTGGGCGGAGCCTAATATTCGAGGCGGCGTATTATCTCCATTTTTTAGTCTCCACACATGAAACCTATATTTTCTTGAATGTCTCATCATTTCTGAACTTTTGGCAAAGTTTGGTGAGTTTTTGAACGTTTTTCAACGTGCTTGCGGGGTCAGGTTTTATTTCAATCTGTAGGGGGCGGTAATGCACCAAATTAATGTTTTTCACATTTTTAGAGCAGAGAGTTTAAGAACTGTGTTAAATTTCATTGAAATCAGAGTTTGTTTGAGCAAATAGGAGCAATTTGTAAATATTCAAAACTTGTGTTCATTATTTGTCACTTCACTGCTCAGAGACGTCAGACGGATTTGGGATGTGGATATTTTTTGGCGTTCTGCCCCTGGAGATAATGTGGACCAAATCTGAGGCTGTTCGGGTGACGCCCGCGGAGGAGTGCGTTTCAGCTTTGCAAATTTTAATCCAAAATGGCCGCTCCCTGGTGTGTTAGGGGGTGTGGCCATAATACTATTTTTTACTTGTCTTGTCATGTTCGACTTCTGTGTTAAATTTCATGATTCTACGAGCAATTTTTTTTGGTGTCATTCGTATTCCCTAATGTATTTTTGTCCCGTTAGGGGGCGCTGACGAGCCATTTTATTTATTCATTCAAAATGGAAATAGCCAAAAGTTAGACATCCGGAGTCTCTAACACGTGGCCAAATTTCGTGACTTTTCGTCATTGTTCACTGAGTAAAAAATGGGTGAGTGCATTAGGAGAAAAATAATAATTAAAGCCGCATGCGGCATCGAACGGCCCTCGCGGGCCGCGCTTCTCACACGGCCGACCCGGCCCTTCCCCGGGCCTTCCCCGGGTGGCGCTGACGCTTACCCGGGTGGCGCTGACGCTCCCCCGGGTGGCGCTGATGAGCCTCTTGTCTCTGTGTGTTTGTGGCTTTGGGCTGAACTTGTCACTAAACACATAAAGTCCACACACACTGGAGATGCTGATGTGTTAACATTGACGAATATGGGCACTTTGGGACATCGCCATGGCAACACCGTGCAAAATACAACTTTGGCCCCCTGGACTTTTTTGTTCGGGTTGACCTGAAGAATCACTGTGCAGTTCTGTATATGAATATTATTATGTTTGTAAATGTTTATTATTCAAACTATGCATTCCTACAATTTTGTCTTAAAGTTTCACAAATCAACAAACTTTACACTGTTCTGCATTCTCAATGTGAGTGGCGTGACCTCTCCACATTTCTAATGCCTCCATATGCACAAAACAAGGTCCAGAATATTCTCCTCATATCCTTGTTCCCAATTAAAAAAGAACAGATTCTTAATGCACTTTCCACGCATTTAGAGCATTTGTAGACTGTGTTTTTGTGCTCATTTTAAATGTATTCATCACATACTGATATCATGCTCTTTCCAAGTGTATTTGTGATGAAGTAGTGCATAAATGTGTTTGTAAAGAGCACACTAGTTTGTTTTCATATTTAAAGATCTTAGATACACATTGATGTATGTCATGCTTCTCCTCATGATGTTAAAATCACAGGATCTCAAAATGTTCAAAAGGGCAGTCATAGTTTGTATAGACCTAACGCACTTTAGGTTGGTACATTCACATGGTACATGGTCTATGTCATTGCCACATATTTGTAATACACTACATTCAAATATATTAAAAACTCATTCTTTCAAGCAGCACTTTTACATGATATGATGATATGATGTACTCAGATTAAACACACTCACACTTGTATTTCACGTTTACATGTTTCATTTATAGTGTACTACATGTTACTGCATTAGTGCACGACTTTCAAGTGTACTTGACTGAAATTCAACTTTAGTTTCCTTTAACCTACTGAACTCTAAGTGTATGATTGGACTATTGATTTATAGCACACTCCTCATGCAGATATTACAAACACATAGTTCAAAACTGCTGTCAGATAATCAGACTAAAATGTTCTTGTAGTTACTGTGTACTTTTGTGCCACTGATTTCCAACACCATCAGTGTAAATATAATAGCAGTTTGTTGTTTAAAGTGGACTTCCAAATAATAGCTCTAAAGTTTTCTATCATTAAATGTACTTGGTAGTCTCATAGTGTATGTGAATGACATGTATCGTGTGAAGAAAAGATTTCTGTTGTAGTTTCTGTGTAAATGAATGGGATTTCTACCTGAGACCAGTCAGTAACATGTGTCCAGCTCTGCAGACACAACTGTCCTCATTCCACTGGAAACAGGAAAGTGTTCTTTTCCGCAAGTGTAAAAGTTGATTAACTCACATCTTTGAAACAAAAGCCACTTTGACGCGTATGTAGCTTTGTAATTCTGGTATAAAGACTCAGACTTCAGATGCTCTGGGGAGACTTGCTTGTTTCAGTTTCAGAGTAGCTTAGTGTAGTTAGCTCCTCCCTTATATCCTGCACATATATAGCAGTGTCCACCAGCACCTGACCACAACTAAAGAAGCAGCTTGTTGAGCTATGAAATGTCTTCGATCTAAAAACGTTTGTACAGTTGACAGAATTGAAATGTTCTTTTGCCATGGACCCTACCTGGATGAATGAGGGATTACACAGACATATATGGGACCGTGCGATTGGTCTAACAGGAATCCACACTTCAAACTCCACCCCTGCAGCCAGGTGTTTGTGTCAGAAACACAATTTAGTAGCAACAAAAGGTTAATTTTGTGTTCAGTTCCACTTTAATTAAATTCATTTCTAATCTGTTTTTGCTTGTTTCCTCTCCATGCTTCCTCACCTGCTCCTCTCTGTCCTTTTACTCATTCAGGTCGAGTTCTGAACTTAAACCAGTCTTAACTTAAAACAGGGCTCAAAGATGGCCGATGGTCCCAGGTCCCTGCAAGAGGTCTGTGATGCCTTCAAAGCCTGTACAGGTTCGGAGTACTACAACCAGTGGGCAGAGACTTACGAAGCGGTCAGTGCTCAGACTTCATGCATTCCTGTATTCTGCATCTGGAGGGTTTTTTGGAGCCTTTTACCATGTTCTAATGTTATTCTTTCATCAAAAAGATGAACAGGTTTTTGTTTCATCCATGCATGTCTGAGTAATCTAGTGATCTCTCCCAGGTCCTATTCAAACCCTCCTTACGGTTAGCTGTAAGATTAGGTCAAAAGCTTTCCCCACGCGACAATTCTCCATAAATATATGAAAGCATGATACACAACAAAGTACATTAGTGGGCTGCACACTGTTCATGTTGTGACAGAGCTCTGAAGGGGGAGTGACTAAGCATGGAGAGCAAGGAGAGAGTGAAACGTTTTTGAACATTTCACTATGTTGTTGGAGACTAAAAGTGCACAACACCATTGGCTCCTCTTGGCTAACATAAGATCACTAGACAACTATAGATGGATCACATTCGACTGCTGAGATCAGCGAACTGGACAGTGGGTAAGTGCTGTGTTTGTTTTCACCGAGACATGGTTAAATGAAAATATTTTCCACTCTGATGTACCACTGGAGCAGCTAGCATGTTACCGAGCGGACAGACCCGTCATAGACAGAGGAAAGACTCGTGGCACAGGGGTCGGTCTACATCCGGGATGCTTGGTGCCCCAGTGCACGCTGCAGGTCCTGGTTTGATGAAGCCAACAGCAAAGAGCAGAAATGAGATCCCGTGATCCCCAAACCGGACCCCCTCTGGCCCCTGACTGCACCTAGAAATTCTGTCCATAAATACAATGAACAGAGCTGGTGTCCGACATGCACAGGTCTACAGGTCTGACTTACTGCCGGCAATGCGAACACAGCTTCTTCTTCCCTTGAGCACCCGATGGAGGGTGTAGAGGTGGTCCAGTGTTCCAGAGCCAGGATGAAAACCACACTGCTCCTCCTGGGTCCGAGGTTCAACTATCAGTCGGATTCTCTTGGAACAGACCTTACCAGGGAGGCTGAAGAGTGTGATTCCCCTGTAGTTGGATCACACCCTCGAAAATACAGTATATTAGCTAATATATATTGAACGATAAGTGGATGTATGTACTTTTACACACATGGCATATTTGTTTTTAATATATTGTTTTTTATGGGGTTTTAGTTTTAGCTGCACACTATGGTCTGCTGTCACTTTTCTAGATGCAGATGTTTGTATGTGAATGACTCATGGCCAACTCAATGCCAAACAAAATGTACCTGTTGGTACCAGTAAAATACCTTTGAATCTTTGAACATTATGTAGGATTTATCGTGGCCTGAGTCTAACCCTGTGCCTGATCCGAGCAGGACCATCACATGATGGAGTACGCGGCCCCAGCACACACCGCACACACCCTGATGAAGCACGTCCCTCACAGACAGGACCAGCTCCGAGTCCTGGACGTGGCCTGTGGATCAGGACTCGTGGCCAAATTGGTGAGAACAGCCTTTGATACTTGGCAGCAGATGTCTGCACTACTATGAAAGCACTACTGTCAGAAGCTCTTTTGGATTTTAATCTGAGTTTCACTTTACCACAATCTGACCAAAGAGAGCTGACTTAGTTGGAACTACAACAGATGAGATGATTTGTGCTCTTAGAAAAAGTGTCTCATATGTAAAACTACAGTCACAAGCATTAGACAACAGATTTTCTGTTAGTCACTCTCGCCTTTTTCTTGAAAATCAAACTCCTACACAGGCCCATAAACGCTCGGACAGATCATGAGCTGAAAATGTACTGTACTGTCCGTTTTGTATTTTTTCTATCTTAAAACTTTTTGGGTGCCTGCTAATGTGTGTATTGTGGTAACTGCAGAACATTCCACCAGTAGACATACATGTAGAATGTATCTCAGGATGTCTCTGCAAAGTCTCAATAAAATAAATATAGAACGTGTTGGGAAGTAAATGAATACATGAATTGAATGAGAAGGTGTGTACAGACAGGTGTGAATAGAAAGTCTTTCATGATGGACAGGGTCAGTTAATTGTGAATGTGCCTGGGAAAACCACACCTTTATTTATTATTATGCTCTTGTTTTTGGTCAGTTGTCCTCTCTGGGCTTCCGTCACTTCGTGGGAGTAGACTCGAGCGACGCCATGTTGGAAAAGGCTCGGAAAACTGCCTTGTACCAGGATCTTTATCAGGCTGTGCTGGGGACCCAAGCTCTGCCTGTGGGCGCTGGTATGGGGGACTAAACCAGGACTAAACCAGGACTAAACCAGGACTAAACCAGAACCAAACCAGCACTGACCTACTGTTGTTGTTCTTGTGCTTCAGAGCAGTTTGACGTGGTGACCATCGCTGGAGCTCTGTATCCAGAGTATGTTCCAGTGAAAGTGGTTCGAGAGCTGTGCCACGCTGCCAAACCAGGTACTAAACCAGGACTGAAACAGGTACTAAACCAGAACTGAACCAAGGATCAAACCAGGGCTAAACCAGAACTAATGCAGGTACTAAACTAGTGTCACAGGGTTGAAGTTTATTGCATGGTTGAATTTGGCAAGATTGTGACCGAATAGGGAATCAACATGGAATTAAACTAACTGTAGGTGAGAGCAATAAGAAGGTGTATAATATGTGTAATAAAGAAGACTCACCACACAGGAGGGACACCCTGTCCTGCCACTGCGTATGGTTAGTGCAGTGGTGCTCTCTCCTACTCTTTGTCAGTCGCAAGCCACCTGCTGGCTCCAGGTGGCCCAGTCCCCACTGTCGTCTCCCTGTTCTTCTTCCCCCGGGTGTGCCCCAATTTCCCCTTTTGTCCTCGCTCTGGTACCTGGGTGTGTTGATGAGCCTTCACTTGTGACTGGTCAGGATTCATGTGTCTGTGATCACCAGCTTGAACAAAAACATGCAATAAAAGTATACAAAACACCAAACCAAAAAAATTCAACAAACTAAAAGTAACTATTCCAACTTTGTCCCTGTCACATTAGGACTTAACCAGGAGTACACCATGTCCTAAACTAGGACTACACCAGGTCCTAAACAGGATTGAACTAGGACTAAACTAGGACTAAAACTGGGGGGTATTCCATGAAGCGAGCTAAAGCAAAAGTCTCGCTTATTTGGCCAATCTAGGCTTATCAAAGCCTCAGTTCCGTTTCACCTAAGTTACTAACCAGAGGTGGCGCTGAGTTCCCGCAGTAACAAACACCCGGAAACAGGCCTGACCAGGACCACGCTAACTGTCCAGATTATTTTAGCTCTGTCTCCAAGAACGTCTAAAGAAACAGTCAAAGTTAGTTAAGTTAGTCAAAAGTTTCAGCATGTGCATCACACACCTGTGTTAAAACACCTCCTGGAGTGAACAGGAGAGGAGGAGGAGTGAACAGGAGAGGAGGAGGAGTGAACAGGAGAGGAGGAGGAGTGAACAGGAGAGGAGGAGGAGTGAACAGGAGAGGAGGAGGAGTGAACAGGAGAGGAGGAGGAGGGAACAGGAGAGGAGGAGGAGGAGTGACCCGGGGGAGGAAGGGGAGTCGTGACTTTCCTCTCGCTCCTCAGAATGAGCGGAAAAGGTCCGTAGCCCAAATCAAACTCTTCTTCGTGCTCACTGTGGCTCCTCTTGTTTAGTCAGATCATAAAAAACATCAGATTTTTGGCCCATTTTCCGTGATGTTGTTGCTCCATTACTCTGGCCTTCCCAGAGTGACCGTGAGCGCACGAATCGCAGCTTAAACTTAAGGCCTGACTCAGCTGTGGTCAGACCCTGGCTTATTTCTGTCATGGAACAACTTGAGGGTTAAACTAAGGGTGGAGCTAGATTCAGCTGAGGCTTTCGGGATAAGCCTGGATTTGTTGAGCAACTTTGATGGAATATCCCCGGCACTACACTGGGTCCTAAACAGGATGGAACTAGGAATAAACCACAGATCAAACTAGAACTAAACCTGGACTAATCCTGGCCTAGACCAGGATCAAACCAAGACTACACCAGGACTAAGCTGGTTTTATCCAGGAATTTAAACGGGTCAAAGATGATGACTCAGTTCTGTGCTCTCTCAGGAGGTTTGGTGGTGCTGACCAGAGGAAACTACCAGACACCGGAGCGCTTACTGTACACCCAGGACCTGCACTTGGAGCTGGGGAGCATGGAGCAGGAGGGGCTCTGGAAGTGTCTGGAGGTCAGGCCGGTGGAGTGCTACCTTAGAGACCGCCACCAACCACAAAGCTTCATCCAGGGATCTGTCTACATCTACCAGAAATGCTGAGGAGGCAGTCCAACAGGGCCCTGCAAATCTTTTCCATATTCCATTGCAGATTACAAGAAGATACATCTTCACTAGAATCATTTGGATGATTTTTGGATGACCTGGGATTGCCAAACTCTACTAAAAATAAGCTGTTAACTTGAAAATTCTACCGCCACATGGCATCACAAGGTGGAACAGAGCATTTTGAGCTTTGCAGGATTACTCAAACATCTGTGAATGAAACAAAAAAACACCTCCAGGTCTGTTTTTGAGGAGCAGACAGCATTATAACACCTTAAAGCTCGCAGGAGTCACTTTTACACAATATAAGACCTTTAAAGTGCATATGACAGGTTAGATTACACAGGTTCCTTATGTTCCATGATCCAGTATTTCCACAGATGTGAGTCTGATC
>CM068347.1:42584360-42596860 GCA_034769755.1 Odontamblyopus lacepedii | reverse complement strand
CGGTTAAAAAAAAGAACCGTTCGGTTCGCTTGCCATGGTTTGGGACATGTGTATACCGCACGGTCTACATGGTTCCCGGTATGTGCATTGTAGCCACGTGCCCGGAAATGATGTGCATGGAACATTTTCAATACAGATGTGTGTACCTGCTCTTCCTCCTCCTGCATCTGCGTCGTGGTTGAAAACAACCTGCATAGGCTTAAGATCCCTCCAGCACTGTCCTATAGCAACCTGCGACATGAGGGGACACCACACACTCACCTTCATGTCAGCAAACTGAGAACGCGTGGCCCGCACCTCCTCCCGTGCACCGCTCACACTGCGCCTCCTCAGACGCCGCTTCACACTGCGCCTCCTCCAGACGCCGCTCACACTGCGTCTCCTCCCGTGACACCGCTCACACTGCGCCTCCCGTGCACCGCCACACTGGCGCCTCCTCCAGACACCGCTCACACTGCGCCTCCTCAGACGCGCTCACACTGCGCCTCCTCAGACACCGCCACACTGCGCCTCCTCAGACGCCGCTCACACTGCGCCTCCTCCCGACGCCGCCACACTGCGTCTCCTCCCAGACGCCGCCACACTGCGCCTCCTCAGACGCCGCTCACACTGCGCCTCCTCCCGTACACCGCCACACTGCGCCTCCTCCCGTACACCGCTCACACTGCGCCTCCTCCCGACGCCGCCACACTGCGCCTCCTCAGACGCCGCTCACACTGCGCCTCCTCAGACGCCGCCACACGGTGTCTCCTCCCAGCACGCCGCTCACACTGCGCTCTCCTCCCGCACGCCGCCACACTGCGTCTCCTCCCGCACATCGCTCACACTGCGCCTTCCTGTACACCGCCACACGGTGTCTCCTCCTGTACGCCGCCACACTGCGCTCTCCTCCCGCACATCGCTCACACTGCGCCTTCCTGTACACCGCCACACGGTGTCTCCTCCTGTACGCCGCCACACTGCGCCTCCTCCAGACGCCGCCACACGGTGTCTCCTCCTGTACGCCGCTCACACTGCGCCTCCTCCTGTACACCGCCACACTGCGTCTCCTCCCAGACACCGCCACATTGCGCCTCCTCAGACGCCGCCACACTGCGCCTCCTCAGACGCGACGCCACACGGGCGTCTCCTCGTGACGCCGCTCACACTGCGCTCTCTCCCGTGACACCGCCACACTGCGCCTCCTCAGACGCCACTCACACTGCGTCTCCTCCCGCACACCGCCACACTGCGCCTCCCAGACGCCGCTCACACTGCGCGCCTCCCGTGACGCCGCCACACTGCGCTCCTTCGTACACCGCCACACTGCGCTCTCCTCCAGACGCCGCCACACCGCGCTCTCCTTCGGTACACCGCCACACTGCGTCTCCTCCCGCACGCCGCTCACACTGGCGTCTCCTCCCGTACACCGCTCACACTGCGCCTCCTCCGCACGCTGCTCACACTCGCGCCTCCTTCGTACACCGCCACACTGCGCCTCCTCCCGCACGCTGCTCACACTCGCGCTCCTTCGCACCGCCACACTGGCGCTCTCCTCGCCGCCACACTGCGCCTCACGCTGCTCACTGCGCCTCTTCGTACACCGCCACACTCGCGCTCCTCCCAGACGCTGCCACTGCGCTTCACCGCGCTCACACTCGCCTCCTCCGCGCCGCCACACTGCGCCTTCCCGTACACGCTCACACTGCGCTCCTTCAGAGACACGCTCACACTGCGCCTCCTCATTACACGCTCACACTGCCTCCTCAGACACCGCCACACTGCGTCTCCTCTCGCTCGTACACCATGTCTCCTCCCGCATGTACCATGCCTCTACCCGTGTGCCTCTAAACCAGAACTAAAATCAGGACTAAACCGAACTAAACCAGGACTGCAATCGGCACCAAAACCATGACTCGACCAGGACTAAAACAGGATTTAACCAGGACTAAACCATTCTGTGCAGACTGCGTCTACTCCCATATGCTGCGCTGTTTGTGAATAACATGATTCGACACAATTTTGAGTAAAAAGAAACATCAAATATTATTGATTTTGACTGGGCTGGCACCTTTATGTTTGTACTGAAAGTGATTTTTTAGAAATAAAGAACAACATAAAACAAGAACCGTACAGAACCAAAAACCGTGACCCTTAAACCGCAATGACAACTGAACCGTGAATTTTGTGAACCGAATGGTTCATTGCACAGAATGGTTTAGTCCTGGTTAAATCCTGTTTTAGTCCTGGTCGAGTCATGGTTTTGGTGCCGATTGCAGTCCTGGTTTAGTTCCGGTTTTGTCCTGATTTTAGTTCTGGTTTAGAGGCACACGGGTAGAGGCATGGTACATGCGGGAGGAGACATGGTGTACGAGAGCGAGAGGAGGCGCAGTGTGAGCGGTGTACGGGAGGAGGCGCAGTGTGAGCGGTGTACGGGAGGAGGCGCAGTATGAGCGGTGTACGGGAGGAGGCGCAGTGTGAGCGGCGTACGGGAGGAGGCGCAGTGTGAGTAGCGTACGGGAGGAGACGCAGTGTGAGCGGTGTACGGGAGGAGGCGCAGTGTGAGCGGTGTACGAGAGGAGGCGCAGTGTGAGCGGTGTACGGGAGGAGGCGCAGTGTGAGCGGTGTACGGGAGGAGGCGCAGTGTGAGCGGCGTACGGGAGGAGGCGCAGTGTGAGTAGCGTACGGGAGGAGACGCAGTGTGAGCGGTGTACGGGAGGAGGCGCAGTGTGAGCGGCGTACAGGAGGAGGCGCAGTGTGAGCGGCGTATGGGAGGAGGCGCAGTGTGAGCAGCGTACGGGAGGAGGCGCAGTGTGAGCGGCGTACGGGAGGAGGCGCAGTGTGAGCGGCGTACAGGAGGAGGCGCAGTGTGAGCGGCGTACGGGAGGAGGCGCATACGGTCTATTGGTTCACGCAGCATATGTGGGAAGACATGGCGCACGGGAGGAGGTGCGGGCCACGCGTTCTCAGTTTGCTGACATGAAGGTGAGTGTGTGGTGTCCCCTCATGTCGCAGGTTGCTATAGGACAGTGCTGGAGGGATCTTAAGCCTATGCAGGTTGTTTTCAACCACGACGCAGATGCAGGAGGAGGAAGAGCAGGTACACACATCTGTATTGAAAATGTTCCATGCACATCATTTCCGGGCACGTGGCTACAATGCACATACCGGGAACCATGTAGACCGTGCGGTATACACATGTCCCAAACCATGGCAAGCGAACTGAACGGTTCTTTTTTTGAACCGTGCCACCGCTAGTCCAAGAAGACACAGAAATGATCCGACAGAGCAGCATCAACTACAATGACATTTGAAATATTTACACCAATTGTAATGAGCAGGTCCAGAGTGCGCCCTCTGCTGGTGGGCCTTTGTAATGAGCAGGTCCAGAGTGCGCCCTCTGCTGGTGGGCCTTTGTAATGAGCAGGTCCAGAGTGCGCCCTCTGCTGGAGGGCCTTTGTAATGAGCAGGTTCAGAGTTCTGCTGGTGGGCCTTTGTAATGAGCAGGTCCAGAGTGCGCCCTCTGCTGGTGGGCCTTTGTAATGAGCAGGTCCAGAGTGCTGCTGCTGGGCAGTAGAGCTGCTCATGCCTCACAGCAAGAAGGTTGCAGCACCTGAACTAACATCAAGGACCATGACGCCCACCCTCCTGTGGGCTCCTCACAGAGGGGTTCATGGGGGGTCAGGTGCACAGAGGACTGGGCGATGAACAGCTGCCCCCACAACCTAGACGGATAAAGCAGAAGAAGACGGACAGACGGACGGTCTTCATGAAGATAAAAGGTTTAATACCATACTGTGAGACATTCCAGAAAAGTTACATACCTTTAAGTTTCACAATGGAGTTTAACCTGTTATGCATTCTTACCTTGTCTCTCCACAGATCTGGTGTCTCATTTAGAAAATTTTACGCGAATCCTTCCAAAAGTACAGACAATACAAACTTCCTCAAACTTGTTCACGTCTGTGAAAGAACCAATGCACAAAGTTTGGAGTTGGACCAAACCACATATATGTACAAATGTACTGTAGAAAGTCATATACGTAACATTTTTGTACATACACACTTTATAAAGGAGACCTCTGACCTGCAGTAGACTTGGGCCTGGGGCGTCTTTACAGGAGGAATGTAACTGCACAGGTTCAGGAGGAGTATATAGGACGCATGACACAGGGCAGCTGTTTGTCTGCTACAGCGGCGGGTGAGTACTCGACTGGACTTCTGTATATTCTTTATTTCAATAATGTATCATTTTGTGTTACACTGTGTTGCTGTCAATAATTTGCTACTTGGAAATATGGAGAATCAGAAATGACATAACTGGAAATAAAGAACAGATGTAGGAATATATTCAATTCAGTGGATACAAATATACTCTAAAAGTGTGAATAAATAAATTCATGCGCCTGAACTGAAGAAGCTGCTTGGATGAGCTGCGAAAAGCATTTGACCAAAATAAACTCAGATCAGCCGAGATCAGCATGAGTGATTCAAATTTCAGCACGATCGGACTAAGTCTGTGCCAACGGGAGCAAATCTTCACATTGAATATTGTCTAAATTTTGATTGAACTTTGTGGCTTTTCCACCGTGACAGTAAAAAAAAAAAAAAAATGGAGGTAATGTTTGAAGCCGCACTTCTCTAGATGATGTACAGTGATTTTCAGCCCTGTGGGTGAAGCGCCTTCAGAGGAGTGCGTTCAAACACAACATGAGCCAAAATGCGGCCTCTGCATTTTGAAGATTTCAATCCAAGATGGCTTCTGCTTTGTCAGGGGGCGTGACCATGATAATATTTTTTGTTTGTCTTCATGTGACGAATGCATGTACTGAATTTTGTGGCTCTACGACAAAGTTGAGCTGGGACGCCTCCCATAGAAGTGGGCGGAGCCTAATATTCGAGGCGGCGTATTATCTCCATTTTTTAGTCTCCACACATGAAACCTATATTTTCTTGAATGTCTCATCATTTCTGAACTTGTGGCAAAGTTTGGTGAGTTTTTGAACGTTTTTCAACGTGCTTGCGGGGTCACGTTTTATTTCAATCTGTAGGGGGCGCTAATGCACCAAATTAATGTTTTTCACATTTTTAGAGCAGAGAGTTTAAGAACTGTGTTAAATTTCATTGAAATCAGAGTTTGTTTGAGCAAATAGGAGCAATTTGTAAATATTCAAAACTTGTGTTCATTATTTGTCACTTCACTGCTCAGAGACGTCAGACGGATTTGGGATGTGGATATTTTTTGGCGTTCTGCCCCTGGAGATAATGTGGACCAAATCTGAGGCTGTTCGGGTGACGCCCGCGGAGGAGTGCGTTTCAGCTTTGCAAATTTTAATCCAAAATGGCCGCTCCCTGGTGTGTTAGGGGGCGTGGCCATAATACTATTTTTTACTTGTCTTGTCATGTTCGACTTCTGTGTTAAATTTCATGATTCTACGTGCAAATTTTTTTTGGTGTCATTCGTATTCCCTAATGTATTTTTGTCCCGTTAGGGGGCGCTGACGAGCCATTTTATTTATTCATTCAAAATGGAAATAGCCAAAGGTTAGACATCCGGAGTCTCTAACACGTGGCCAAATTTCGTGACTTTTCGTCATTGTTCACTGAGTAAAAAATGGGTGAGTGCATTAGGAGAAAAATAATAATTAAAGCCGCAAGCGGCATCGAACGGCCCTCGCGGGCCGCGCTTCTCACACGGCCGACCCGGCCCTTCCCCGGGCCTTCCCCGGGTGGCGCTGATGCTCCCCCGGGTGGCGCTGACGCTCCCCCGGGTGGCGCTGATGAGCCTCTTGTCTCTGTGTGTTTGTGGCTTTGGGCTGAACTTGTCACTAAACACATAAAGTCCACACACACTGGAGATGCTGATGTGTTAACATTGACGAATATGGGCACTTTGGGACATCGCCATGGCAACACCGTGCAAAATACAACTTTGGCCCCCTGGACTTTTTTGTTCGGGTTGACCTGAAGAATCACTGTACAGTTCTGTATATGAATATTATTATGTTTGTAAATGTTTATTATTCAAACTATGCATTCCTACAATTTTGTCTTAAAGTTTCACAAATCAACAAACTTTACACTGTTCTGCATTCTCAATGTGAGTGGCGTGACCTCTCCACATTTCTAATGCCTCCATATGCACAAAACAAGGTCCAGAATATTCTCCTCATATCCTTGTTCCCAATTAAAAAAGAACAGATTCTTAATGCACTTTCCACGCATTTAGAGCATTTGTAGACTGTGTTTTTGTGCTCATTTTAAATGTATTCATCACATACTGATATCATGCTCTTTCCAAGTGTATTTGTGATGAAGTAGTGCATAAATGTGTTTGTAAAGAGCACTAGTTTGTTTTCATATTTAAAGATCTTAGATACACATTGATGTATGTCATGCTTCTCCTCATGATGTTAAAATCACAGGATCTCAAAATGTTCAAAAGGGCAGTCATAGTTTGTATAGACCTAACGCACTTTAGGTTGGTACATTCACATGGTACATGGTCTATGTCATTGCCACATATTTGTAATACACTACATTCAAATATATTAAAAACTCATTCTTTCAAGCAGCACTTTTACATGATATGATGATATGATGTACTCAGATTAAACACACTCACACTTGTATTTCACGTTTACATGTTTCATTTATAGTGTACTACATGTTACTGCATTAGTGCACGACTTTCAAGTGTACTTGACTGAAATTCAACTTTAGTTTCCTTTAACCTACTGAACTCTAAGTGTATGATTGGACTATTGATTTATAGCACACTCCTCATGCAGATATTACAAACACATAGTTCAAAACTGCTGTCAGATAATCATACTAAAATGTTCTTGTAGTTACTGTGTACTTTTGTGCCACTGATTTCCAACACCATCAGTGTAAATATAATAGCAGTTTGTTGTTTAAAGTGGACTTCCAAATAATAGCTCTAAAGTTTTCTATCATTAAATGTACTTGGTAGTCTCATAGTGTATGTGAATGACATGTATCGTGTGAAGAAAAGATTTCTGTTGTAGTTTCTGTGTAAATGAATGGGATTTCTACCTGAGACCAGTCAGTAACATGTGTCCAGCTCTGCAGACACAACTGTCCTCATTCCACTGGAAACAGGAAAGTGTTCTTTTCCTCAAGTGTAAAAGTTGATTAACTCACATCTTTGAAACAAAAGCCACTTTGACGCTGTATGTAGCTTTGTAATTCTGGTATAAAGACTCAGACTTCAGATGCTCTGGGGGAGACTTGCTTGTTTCAGTTTCAGAGTAGCTTAGTGTAGTTAGCTCCTCCCTTATATCCTGCACATATATAGCAGTGTCCACCAGCACCTGACCACAACTAAAGAAGCAGCTTGTTGAGCTATGAAATGTCTTCGATCTAAAAACGCTTTGTACAGTTGGACAGAATTGAAATGTTCTTTTGCCATGGACCCTACCTGGATGAATGAGGGATTACACAGACATATATGGGACCGTGCGATTGGTCTAACAGGAATCCACACTTCAAACTCCACCCCTGCAGCCAGGTGTTTGTGTCAGAAACACAATTTAGTAGCAACAAAAGGTTAATTTTGTGTTCAGTTCCACTTTAATTAAATTCATTTCTAATCTGTTTTTGCTTGTTTCCTCTCCATGCTTCCTCACCTGCTCCTCTCTGTCCTTTTACTCATACAGGTCGAGTTCTGAACTTAAACCAGTCTTAACTTAAAACAGGGCTCAAAGATGGCCGATGGTCCCAGGTCCCTGCAAGAGGTCTGTGATGCCTTCAAAGCCTGTACAGGTTCGGAGTACTACAACCAGTGGGCAGAGACTTACGGCGGTCAGTGCTCAGACTTCATGCATTCCTGTATTCTGCATCTGGAGGGTTTTTGGAGCCTTTTACCAGGTTCTAATGTTATTCTTTCATCAAAAAGATGAACAGGTTTTTGTTTCATCCATGCATGTCTGAGTAATCTAGTGATCTCTCCCAGGTCCTATTCAAACCCTCCTTACGGTTAGCTGTAAGATTATGTCAAAAGCTTTCCCACGTGACAATTCTCCATAAATATATGAAAGCATGATACACAACAAAGTACATTAGTGGGCTGCACACTGTTCATGTTGTGACAGAGCTCTGAAGGGGGAGTGACTAAGCATGGAGAGCAAGGAGAGAGTGAAACGTTTTTGAACATTTCACTATGTTGTTGGAGACTAAAAGTGCACAACACCATTGGCTCCTCTTGGCTAACATAAGATCACTAGACAACTATAGATGGATCACATTCGACTGCTGAGATCAGCGAACTGGACAGTGGGTAAGTGCTGTGTTTGTTTTCACCGAGACATGGTTAAATGAAAATATTTTCCACTCTGATGTACCACTGGAGCAGCTAGCATGTTACCGAGCGGACAGACCCGGCCATAGACAGAGGAAAGACTCGTGGCACAGGGGTCGGTCTACATCCGGGATGCTTGGTGCCCCAGTGCACGCTGCAGGTCCTGGTTTGATGAAGCCAACAGCAAAGAGCAGAAATGAGATCCCGTGATCCCCAAACCGGACCCCCTCTGGCCCCTGACTGCACCTAGAAATTCTGTCCATAAATACAATGAACAGAGCTGGTGTCCGACATGCACAGGTCTACAGGTCTGACTTACTGCCGGCAATGCGAACACAGCTTCTTCTTCCCTTGAGCACCCGATGGAGGGTGTAGAGGTGGTCCAGTGTTCCAGAGCCAGGATGAAAACCACACTGCTCCTCCTGGGTCCGAGGTTCAACTATCAGTCGGATTCTCTTGGAACAGACCTTACCAGGGAGGCTGAGGAGTGTGATTCCCCTGTAGTTGGATCACACCCTCGAAAATACAGTATATTAGCTAATATATATTGAACGATAAGTGGATGTATGTACTTTTACACACATGGCATATTTGTTTTTAATATATTGTTTTTTATGGGGTTTTAGTTTTAGCTGCACACTATGGTCTGCTGTCACTTTTCTAGATGCAGATGTTTGTATGTGAATGACTCATGGCCAACTCAATGCCAAACAAAATGTACCTGTTGGTACCAGTAAAGTACCTTTGAATCTTTGAACATTATGTAGGATTTATCGTGGCCTGAGTCTAACCCTGTGCCTGATCCAAGCAGGACCATCACATGATGGAGTACGCGGCCCCAGCACACACCGCACACACCCTGATGAAGCACGTCCCTCACGGACAGGACCAGCTCCGAGTCCTGGACGTGGCCTGTGGATCAGGACTCGTGGCCAAATTGGTGAGAACAGCCTTTGATACTTGGCAGCAGATGTCTGCACTACTATGAAAGCACTGCTGTCAGAAGCTCTTTTGGATTTTAATCTGAGTTTCACTTTACCACAATCTGACCAAAGAGAGCTGACTTAGTTGGAACTACAACAGATGAGATGATTTGTGCTCTTAGAAAAAGTGTCTCATATGTAAAACTACAGTCACAAGCATTAGACAACAGATTTTCTGTTAGTCACTCTCGCCTTTTGTTGAAAAATCAAACTCCTACACAGGCCCATAAACGCTCGGACAGATCATGAGCTGAAAATGTACTGTACTGTCCGTTTTGTATTTTTTCTATCTTAAAACTTTTTGGGTGCCTGCTAATGTGTGTATTGTGGTAACTGCAGAACATTCCACCAGTAGACATACATGTAGAATGTATCTCAGGATGTCTCTGCAAAGTCTCAATAAAATAAATATAGAACGTGTTGGGAAGTAAATGAATACATGAATTGAATGAGAAGGTGTGTACAGACAGGTGTGAATAGAAAGTCTTTCATGATGGACAGGGTCAGTTAATTGTGAATGTGCCTGGGAAAACCACACCTTTATTTATTATTATGCTCTTGTTTTTGGTCAGTTGTCCTCTCTGGGCTTCCGTCACTTCGTGGGAGTAGACTCGAGCGACGCCATGTTGGAAAAGGCTCGGAAAACCGCCTTGTACCAGGATCTTTATCAGGCTGTGCTGGGGACCCAAGCTCTGCCTGTGGGCGCTGGTATGGGGACTAAACCAGGACTAAACCAGGACTTAACCAGGACTAAACCAGAACCAAACCAGCACTGACCTACTGTTGTTGTTCTTGTGCTTCAGAGCAGTTTGACGTGGTGACCATCGCTGGAGCTCTGTATCCAGAGTATGTTCCAGTGAAAGTGGTTCGAGAGCTGTGCCACGCTGCCAAACCAGGTACTAAACCAGGACTGAAACAGGTACTAAACCAGAACTGAACCAAGGATCAAACCAGGGCTAAACCAGAACTAATGCAGGTACTAAACTAGTGTCACAGGGTTGAAGTTTATTGCATGGTTGAATTTGGCAAGATTGTGACCGAATAGGGGAATCAACATGGAATTAAACTAACTGTAGGTGAGAGCAATAAGAAGGTGTATAATATGTGTAATAAAGAAGACTCACCACACAGGAGGGACACCCTGTCCTGCCACTGCGTGCGGTTAGTGCTGTGGTGCTCTCTCCTCCTCTTGGTCAGTCGCTAGCCACCTGCTGGCTCCAGGTGGCCCAGTCCCCACTGTCGTCTCCCTGTTCTTCTTCCCCCGGGTGTGCCCCCAATTTCCCCTTTTGTCCTCGCTCTGGTACCTGGGTGTGTTGATGAGCCTTCACTTGTGACTGGTCAGGATTCATGTGTCTGTGATCACCAGCTTGAACAAAAACATGCAATAAAAGTATACAAAACACCAAACCAAAAAATTCAACAAACTAAAAGTAACTATTCCAACTTTGTCCCTGTCACATTAGGACTTAACCAGGAGTACACCATGTCCTAAACTAGGACTACACCAGGTCCTAAGCAGGATTGAACTAGGACTAAACTAGGACTAAAACTGGGGGGTATTCCATGAAGCGAGCTAAAGCAAAAGTCTCGCTTATTTGGCCAATCTAGGCTTATCAAAGCCTCAGTTCCGTTTCACCTAAGTTACTAACCAGAGGTGGCGCTGAGTTCCCGCAGTAACAAACACCCGGAAACAGGCCTGACCAGGACCACGCTAACTGTCCAGATTATTTTAGCTCTGTCTCCAAGAACGTCTAAAGAAACAGTCAAAGTTAGTTAAGTTAGTCAAAAGTTTCAGCATGTGCATCACACACCTGTGTTAAAACACCTCCTGGAGTGAACAGGAGAGGAGGAGGAGTGAACAGGAGAGGAGGAGGAGTGAACAGGAGAGGAGGAGGAGTGAACAGGAGAGGAGGAGGAGTGAACAGGAGAGGAGGAGGAGGGAACAGGAGAGGAGGAGGAGGAGTGACCCGGGGGAGGAAGGGGAGTCGTGACTTTCCTCTCGCTCCTCAGAATGAGCGGAAAAGGTCCGTAGCCCAAATCAAACTCTTCTTCGTGCTCACTGTGGCTCCTCTTGTTTAGTCAGATCATAAAAACATCAGATTTTTGGCCCATTTTCCGTGATGTTGTTGCTCCATTACTCTGGCCTTCCCAGAGTGACCGTGAGCGCACGAATCACATCTTAAACTTAAGGCCTGACTCAGCTGTGGTCAGACCCTGGCTTATTTCTGTCATGGAACAACTTGAGGGTTAAACTAAGGGTGGAGCTAGATTCAGCTGAGGCTTTCGGGATAAGCCTGGATTTGTTGAGCAACTTTGATGGAATATCCCCAGCACTACACTGGGTCCTAAACAGGATGGAACTAGGAATAAAACCACAGATCAAACTAGAACTAAACCTGGACTAATCCTGGACTAGACCAGGGATCAAACCAGGACTACACCAGGACTAAGCTGGTTTTATCCAGGAATTTAAACGGGTCAAAGATGATGACTCAGTTCTGTGCTCTCTCAGGAGGTTTGGTGGTGCTGACCAGAGGAAACTACCAGACACCGGAGCGCTTACTGTACACCCAGGACCTGCACTTGGAGCTGGGGAGCATGGAGCAGGAGGGGCTCTGGAAGTGTCTGGAGGTCAGGCCGGTGGAGTGCTACCTTAGAGACCGCCACCAACCACAAAGCTTCATCCAGGGATCTGTCTACATCTACCAGAAATGCTGAGGAGGCAGTCCAACAGGGCCCTGCAAATCTTTTCCATATTCCATTGCAGATTACAAGAAGATACATCTTCACTAGAATCATTTGGATGATTTTTGGATGACCTGGGATTGCCAAACTCTACTAAAAATAAGCTGTTAACTTGAAAATTCTACCGCCACATGGCATCACAAGGTGGAACAGAGCATTTTGAGCTTTGCAGGATTACTCAAACATCTGTGAATGAAACAAAAACACCTCCAGGTCTGTTTTTGAGGAGCAGACAGCATTATAACACCTTAAAGCTCGCAGGAGTCACTTTTACACAATATAAGACCTTTAAAGTGCATATGACAGGTTAGATTACACAGGTTCCTTATGTTCCATGATCCAGTATTTCCACAGATGTGAGTCTGATCATTGGTGAATCTGGCAGGTGTGACTGACAGGTGGATTAGCCAATCAGGGACACTCAGGGTCTGTCCATATCAAAACAAATATGGCTGCTTAAAAAAGAAGGG
>CM068347.1:42521860-42579360 GCA_034769755.1 Odontamblyopus lacepedii | reverse complement strand
GTGCAAAAAGTGGAGACAGGCAGCAGTTTCCCTATAGCAGCAGAAACGTCCAGCAATTTATAACTGTAAACTCATCTAAATATTCCCAAGTTTACCTAACAACATGTACAATCAATAATATAACATACACTCAAAAAAGCCAGATTGTGTGTCTGCTTGATTAATCAAAGTGTAATATGTAGTATCTACCATATCTAATTATGTTTTGTGGTTGAGCATCATTAAGTTATGCTATTTTAGCATGATATGCAAAAACCTGACACTTATTAAATTCAGTCATGCTGACAGAACATGAAATATTTGAGGTGAGAGAGCCATTTGCGTGTACACCTCCACAACAGAAGGTGGCAGTGGTGCAAGTCGCAGAAGAACATGAACATCCTCTTTGCAAGTGGAAGAAAGACAAGCGCGCTCAAAGTTGGAAGGACAGTTTTTGCGGTAAGTTAAAAATAAGCCACTGATGGGTTGTTCATTTTTTTATGATGTTAATCCCATTTGCGTCCGTAGTCCCATTTGTGTTGGCATTTTCTTTCGTGTATTTGTTTTTGCAATCGTCGCATACGTAACATGAGCCAGATGGGTAGTTATGCCCAACCCAAACTCGCTAGCTATTAACACTAGCGGTAATTTAGCGTAATATGCAAAGTGCATAAAAATGCGCACCTATTCTTCTCCGTTTAATTACTCTGGAACGGTACGTCGTAACGAGATGGTGCTTATACCAAACGAAACAGCAGAACCAGGGCTTTACACCCCTCTTATTTTTGTGCTCAAGTATTGGCGAGATACGCATTTTTAAAATGTAGATGTAAGGCAGTGTATATAGTGTGCCAATAGATGTCGCTACTGCATCATGTTATACGAAAGGTTAATAGTTATTAAATTGCTTTTTGACCCTCTGATACACCGTAGGGTTGATACTAGGGATGCACCGATGTGAAAATTTGGGCCGATACCGATATCCGATATTATGCTAGCCATCTAGGCCGATAACCGATATTTACCGATATCAATTTTTCTTTTCTTTTTTTCCAAAAAATAACATTTTATACAGTCTGAATCATGTGAACTTAATTTTATTCACAAAACCCCTGTGAGACAGTTAAGATTTAAAAAAAAATACAATAAGGATGTCACTCTTAATCTGCAGTTTACATGGTTCCTATATCACAACATACACTTAAGATTTCAGGGGCATTTTGTGTATCACCAAGAAAAGGAACGGCATCATATTTTGTCAAATTACAATAAACTTAAGCCTCAGCACCAAAATCCTTAAAAAAAAAAAAAAAAAAAAAAAAAAAACTTAGCTCTCAGTGCAGTGTAATATAACTGATTTCAAAGCGATGGGCGACATCCAGAGCAAATATCTGTCCAATAGCCACACAGTCAGAGATGCTTCGCTGGCTTCACACTCCATCGTGCACTGCTAACTGCAGTATATGAGCCATGCAGCCCAGGCTTTTAACGCAACACTCATCCATTTCCTTTTGCATATTCCGTGCATTGTCGCGAAGCGCGACATGAACATTGTCTTGTTTAATATTCCACTGCACAAACATGGAATCAAATGCGCTAGCTATGGCAGTGCCCGTGTGCGATCCAGGGAACTCCTGAGCATGTAAAACAGCCCTCTTCATTTCAAAGTTATCATCAATCCAAATATCCGTCGTGAAACTAATGTCCTTCACATTGTCCAACATTTTGTGGATATGCGTGGCCACGACTTCATGCAGCGCCGGTAGGGAAACATCCGAGAAGTAACGCCGACTTGGAAGACTGTAGCGGGGTTCAATATGCTCTATCAACCGCCGAAAACCTTGGTCCTCGACTATGGAAAATGGCTGGTCGTCAAGAGCAATCATTTCCATTACCTTGTTGGTTATTGACTTGGTTTTTGCGCTGTCCTTTGCAAATTTCTTGGTTTGCTCCAGTACTTGCTGTATTGGCTTCTCTGCAGCTGTGGCTTTAGGTTTGCACTGGCTAGCATTACTAGCGCTAGCTTCCTGCTGTTTGTGGACTACTGGGTGGCAGTCAAATGGCAAATTAAATTCGTCGTGTTGAATGACTTGGCATGGCATCCTCCTCGCAAGACCTTAGCTTCACAAGTGTTGCATATGGCTTTTCGGTTGTCCTCTTTTGACACAGTAAAAAACGACCACACTGCTGACATGTTTTCTGCTCTTCAGTTTTGACATCCCACAATCCCATGCTGCTTTCGCTCACTGACAGAGTGCCCTAAGAAATGCGGCATGGTTAAATCCCCCTTTCCCTCTCCACCTTTCCCGACACTACACAAACAGCAAGTGGAGTAATAATATCGGCTGTTAATATCGGCCCAAATTTACACATCGGGCCGATGCCGATGTGTTAAAAAATGCCCAATATCGGCCGATACCGATGTTAATGCCGATATATCGTGCATCCCTAGTTGATACGTGAGCATAATTCGCCGTTTTCTTTAGTACACGTGATCAACCCTATAGGTAAGTCACGTTGTTTTCACTGGGGCATAAAGTTTAAAATATAAAAGACATGAGCTCTTTTAAGTTCGTTTTGTTAAGCAATATTGACTACCTGAGTGTTAAGCTGTTAGGAGCAGAGGAATTTGTTAACCTAACACTTTTGTATTTTTGTTTTAAATACGTTTTTAAATGCAATGCTAAGGCAATGCTAAGGTTAATTAGTTTCAGTATTGGGATGCCCCCCCCCCCCATGAACTAACATCAAGGACCATGTTGTCCACCCTCCTGTGGGCTCACCACCTGCAGAGGGGTTCATAGGGGGGGTCAGGTGCTATGAGGATTGGGCAGCAAACTGCCCCCGCGACCCAGCCCTATTAAGCGGGAGAAGATGGATGGATGGATGGATCCCGAACCCCTCTGTGTCCGTGTCCACCTTCCTGCTGGCTGCGCCCCCCGTCAGCCGTCCATTCACATGCAAAACACAACGCAGAGTAGCTATGATGTGAAGGTGTTGGAAAGCCGGCCGGTGCGCGGGAAAAGGGTTACATAGACAAAATGTCTCGTATTAGCGCTTTGCACAAGCGTTACTCTCGCTGAAATTACTCGCGAACCCGTGATTGCATACAGATGGTACACATATCAAAAGAAAGTACAGAATCTCAGCTTTCCAGCGACACCAAGAACATACTTCTGTGTTGAATTAGTCATGTTAAAACAGAGGATCAAATGTTTGCCAAGTAATGATTAGACAAATTTCTACCTCACCAATTTTACACCCGTGGTTATCAGTCAATGTATTTTATATATATATAGCGGAACTTACCGATTCTACTGCTATATTGCATTTCTCTGTCAAGATGTTTCCTACAGTGTTGAAATTACTGCAAATGTGTGGATAATATCCATTAATTGCCCTCTTTCTCTGGTCATCACAGAAATTCCAGATGAAGTTTGATGGGTGTCATGAATTTTTATACAATCACAATCCAGTGACAGTATTTCTGACATTTATACTCCAGTCTCCTGCCAATTGGGATTAAACCGCTGAGTCAGATCTCTTTTACGTGCCTTTTTGCACGGAGAAGAGCATGGCCACTGCGTCCGGCTCTCTAGGCCCGTTCACGCTGCTCTTCCAAAGCCCCTCCGATTCCAGCACACCTTTATTCATTTCAAACAATCCATCATGTCAGTACAAAGGCAACCTGATCAACGTATACATAATCTCGTTAAGTTTACCACAGATAACATAGTGAAGTATATCATGACTTTGTTTTACATTGGATCAGATAGGTACAAATTTACGATGTGAACAGTCCTGCAAGGAGGGAAAAGGTCATAAGAGGTCACACATCTGGTTTTAGCAGAGATAGCGTTAACAAAGGCCCTTCATCCTCTGAGCCTGCCTTGTACCATGAGATTGTTTGATGTACATTTTTTAAATAACTTCATTATAAGCATTTTATTCTAACATTTTCCCCCTGTTTATAAAAATTACATCATATAAGATCAGAACATGTCATTTCACTTTATATTAGCACATGCCATCACAAAAATGTGTAAAATCGTACACTGAGGATAATGTTGGCTCTTAGTCATTTTAACTTGTGTTTACATTTGCTTATCCGTGTTCAAAGTCCTGGTTGTCTTCGTCAGGGTCAGTTCTGTCTTGTCCTCTTTTGTCAGTGTGGTTGTAGGCTGTGTCACAGTCTCAGAGACAGTTGTTACATTTGTGTTGTGTGAATTGTGTACTCACTACCAAGTCAGGGTGTGTATGTTTGATATGTATCACAACCAATATTGTTATGTGCACCATGAATAGAATCATTACAAATAACACCTTATTTAACCATCTTAACTGGGTGTCATGTGGCTGTCTGACGTCTTCTTCTCTCAGACAGTTGTTTTTCCCTTGGGATGGATGGAGCTGTCATCTTTTTTCAGTGCCCGAGGTTAACTTCCTCGTAAGAACACCGTTGGAGTGAACCGTAGTTTACCTACTGCTCACTCTTGAAGTGGAGTCCTGAGTCAATGATGTCCTGCGTCTAGGAGGTCCAGTAGTCTAGGCGTTCTGCGTTTGCGAGTTCTCGGAGGCTGGGTCTGGATCTGTCAGGTCCAACTGGTTCCTTCACTTACAGTGCGACTGATGTGGCTCCAGGTTGACCTTTCCTTGACCTTTACTGCAGTAGATGTAGCCAGGACGACTTGATGAGTCCCACCTTGGACTGGTCCTGTCTTCCTCCGCTTTAGAGTCTTTATGAACACGTGGTCTCCTGGTTTTGCCGTGTTGCCCTGTGGAGAAATAGTTCTTTCTGGCAGTTTATTGTTGTTTACATTTCTTGTTAACAGGGTTTTTCTCATATAGTCAATAAGATCTTTGATCAGAGTCTGGTTGTTCTTTTGTCTTCATGAGTCCATGTGTAACATGTGAAAAGGATGCTCTGGAGTAGGGAAACTCCTCTAGGTCTCTGTTGTCTTTGTGCATTATTTTTAATACAGATTAGGCATTGTTTACAAAAAATTTTTTTTAGTATTTATTAAAACCTATTGTATTAACCTTATTTCCCCCTGTTTGACACATTTGGCAAAGCCTATTGTGTCAATTTTCTTTCATTTTCCTGACACTTATATTTGTATTTCTTATTTAGTCATGCTTACGGAATTTGTGTTTCTGTCTTTCTCACTGTCACTATCTCCCCTTTGTCTTCTCTCACTTTCAATTTCTTTCTGATTTCTTTCTGTCTTTCTGTCTCTTACTTTTTCCTCTCTTCTATCTTCCCCCCCCCCTCCCCCTCTCCCTCTCTTCTCTTGGCACAGTTGACTAGGCCTCGCACCTCTGCCTTTCTGTCACCTTTTGACCTAGGAGATGGGAAACGCAGGGGGATGGAGTTTTCTTATCATATGCGGGTGGAGGGCTCTGCTGGGCCTCTGGATTAGTGGGAAATGCCCAAACTAGATTTTGGTTGGCTTGTGTTTTTCATACTTCTAATTCTGGAAGTTTTGGATAAAGCCCCATAGTCCTAAACTCCTCCTTTTCTTTTTCTTTTTCACCCAATTTGTCATTTTCGCCTTGTTCCTCACCACCCTCTACCTGTCCTGCCTGTAGAGGGCTTTTTTTTTTTCACCACTGTGCTATCATCGCCCTTCGGACGAGACACTTTAAATGTTTTAACGCTTTTACGCTTTTACTTATCATGAATTGATAGGTTCATCATTAGTTCACTTAACTTTATTTCATCTAATTTTTCACCAAAATTATATTTTACTTTTCATTTTCATAGGAATTTGCAACTCTCTGGATAAATTCACCTCATACTCTGAGTCTGTTTCTATTTTTACTGTTTTTTTTCTTTTTTTTCCCTCTGCCATGATACTTTGTGTCTAAGTTTTGCCTACTGTTGATCAACGAAACTTCTCTGTGTTTTATGACAAGCTTCTACCACGATGGGCGGTCATAAACTGGGTGTTAATTCACACACCGAGAAGGACGCTGGATCAATTTTCAACAAAACATCGACCTGTGTCCTGAATGAGATTCAACCTTGATACATCTTAACAATGATCAGTTTGAATTTCCATACATTCATCAATTCATTCACACACTACAATAACTACAAATCTCTATGTAGTTCTATATAACTTCACTCTCTAGAAGTTAAATTTCTGACCTCAGGTGATATAACTGGATCTGGTTGACCGGGTCCTTCCACGAAGAGGATGCCCCACAGGGGTTGCCGTCGAGAAAAGACGGATTTTCCAGCTCCAGCTGGGTGCGCGCTTTCCAATCTCTGTCGTTCATCCTCCAAGCAGAATCCCCGAATCCGATCGAAGGACCATTATGTCATGAATTTTTATACAATCACAATCCAGTGACAGTATTTCTGACATTTATACTCCAGTCTCCTGCCAATTGGGATTAAACCGCTGAGTCAGATCTCTTTTACGTGCCTTTTTGCACGGAGAAGAGCATGGCCACTGCGTCCGGCTCTCTAGGCCCGTTCACGCTGCTCTTCCAAAGCCCCTCCGATTCCAGCACACCTTTATTCATTTCAAACAATCCATCATGTCAGTACAAAGGCAACCTGATCAACGTATACATAATCTCGTTAAGTTTACCACAGATAACATAGTGAAGTATATCATGACTTTGTTTTACATTGGATCAGATAGGTACAAATTTACGATGTGAACAGTCCTGCAAGGAGGGAAAAGGTCATAAGAGGTCACACATCTGGTTTTAGCAGAGATAGCGTTAACAAAGGCCCTTCATCCTCTGAGCCTGCCTTGTACCATGAGATTGTTTGATGTACATTTTTTAAATAACTTCATTATAAGCATTTTATTCTAACAATGGGTCATTCACCTCAAGAAAGTGTCCAGCAAAAGGTAGTCATCTGCCATTGGATCACTGAGAATGGTGATCCTCAAAAGACATATAAGTGTTTAAGGTGTGTTAAGATTCAAATGTAAATTAACATAACATGGGTGTTGGTGGGTGGGTGGTATGTGCGTTTGTATATGTAGTGTGGTGTACAAACTGTACCAGTCAAGTTTCAAACTTTTGACTGGTATTTATATTATATGCATATTTATGTAATATGTGTAATTATGTCTTAACTGCATAATTCAATTGCGTAATTACAAAGTCATTGACTTTCTCATATTTAATGGGTGAAATGTTTTCTTTTCTGATTTTCAGAGTGATGAGAAATGGCTGCTTCCGTAAAGCTGAGAATTATACTTGGGGAAAACAATTCCCAGAGACTGATCTTACCGGATGGGCTTCCAGCAACTGTTCCTGAGCTTGTTGACCACATAAAGCGAGAGTGTGGCGTGCAGACTGACTTCAGGCTTCAATTCATGGATGCTGAGTTTGGCAATGATTTTACCAACTTGACGTCTATGTCAGAGATTGAGGACAAAAGTACCATAAAGCTAATCTTTGAGTATGGCCTGCCTGCCACTCCACACCGTCCCCACTCAACTCCTGTTACATCATGCTCTAGTGATGACTCATTTGCCTCATATGACACCGACATTTTGACATCTCCTGAGAGTGCCGCCTCAAGATCGTCTGGGTGGCCTGTTGTTTTTGATGTTCCCAAATTCCCATATGATTGTGAGCTGCAGCTTGAAAAAGCCAATTCTGCATTCAAAGCAAATGGAACTTTGCTTGACCCTGACATAAGACTTAAAACTGCTATTCTGGACGGTTTGGCAGAAGCAATTGTGCGGTACAAAGTATACCCCACTGATGGCGAGTTTGAAGATGTAGCAGAAGCCCTTGTGTCATCACATCCATGTTTAAGGGAACCAGGCTCTGCCACTGGATATGCTGGCTGGAAAGTTAGTTTGAAATATAAGCTTGCCAACTACAGAAGGAAGCTCAAGCGACTTGGATGCCCAGAGGTCGAAGTAAATTCCTTAACCAATAAACCTGCAGAGAAGACCAGTCCTGCTTCAGGAGTGAAGAAAGCCCGTAAAGCTGAAGTCAATTACTGTCCCTCCTACCCATCAGGTGAATCTGCAGACACACTTGAAAAGATGAGGGAGACCCTCATTTCGGAAGTTAAGAAAAAGAACAATGAGGACACAGTGACTGCAATGATGACCAAGACCTTTGCTCATAGAAGGCAAGAAATTATTCGAGATGCCCCCATGATTGCTGTTATTAAAACCAGATGGCCAGCTCTTTTCAGTGTGCAAGAGGTAAATGATTATTATATTATATTTTTCATCTTACTATTATTTTAATTCAAAAATAGTTTGGAAACATTGAGTTATTTCTCCTTTATAATGACACTAATTGCTGTGGTAAACTTCTTTCAACCCTTTTTGTCACCTTTTGCCTCAACACATAATTTATAAGTATTGTACTTGTGGTTATTAAGCAATATCGCAAAATTTGTGGCACCTAAACATGTTTCCAAACTATTTTTCGGGGATTTGGTGGTGAATTATGTTTATGTATTGGTAAGTTAACGCTTTGAAATTTCTCTGTACCCTTTTTCAAGTTAAGCGCAGAGTTCAAGAGGATCACAACCGTCGGTTTGCTGCCAAAGTTCTTCTCCGAGCTGGATGGTCACTCTTCGAAACTTCTCCAGGTCTTTGGCAAGAAGGGTGGTGTGCAGGGAAGAAAGATAAAGAGGATCTTGATACCCATGACCCAGGTAAAACAAAGGGAATACTGCCAAACGCATTACTGTTATGTTGACGCTTGAAGAGGAAATTTTATGGAGATGAGAGAAGTAGGATATCTTGGAAAGTGGAGAAAGTTTTGCATTTTAAGAATGTGATTACAATTCAGACATTTGGAAGATTTGACAAAGTGAACTCAAATAACTTAACTCACTTAACAATCCAGACTATGCTGTTTTTCCACTGCAAGTTCATAGCATAGCACAGCACCTCTCCGTGAAACTGCTTCTCCATTTCAGCTGAATTGTATAGTTTCTCCTGATTCATAATGGGGTCAATTGGGGTCAGCTCTAAACTCATTCTCTTCAGCTCAGTTGAAGACCACACTTAAATTCAGGTAAAGCAATAGGCGCTGTTGCTGCAGTGCTCTTTTTTGTTTTGTTTCTGGGTTTGATTCTTATGTCTGTCTGCTTGCGATTCCTGTGAAGTGACAACAGACAAATCGGTGGAATGCAGTCGGCAGATGTTGCATTTTTATAGTATCTCATCAGCTCATTTGGAACCAGGGCTGAGCAGGTGCCAAAATTGTACCAGGGGCTAGTGGAAAAGTGTCAAAGTTGTGCCGTGCTGTGCAATACTCTATATACCACTCTACACTACCACTGCCAGTACCTACTCTCCTGTATTTTGAGAGGGTTTCCAATACCTCTCCTCTGTATATCTATCATTGATGGAGATTAAGTAGGTTACATTTGGAGGAAATGTAATTTGTTTAATGTGGTATTATTTGTGACATTTAGTCTCCCTGTTGGTTAAAATGGTTTTCTGCATGTTTTTGCGGCCCACATACTCAGACTGACAACATCGATGTGAAAAGAGAGTGCATCCTCAAGGCGCTGGTGGTCTACCTGAATGAAGAGCCGGACAAAGTGGTGAAAGAACGCCTGGTATGTAATTAACCTTTAATTATTTACATCATAAATGTGAGATTCTGCAGGTGGTGTCCACATGTTTTGTTCACCTTTGCATTTTGCTAGTCCCTCTCCTGGAGGTACCATAAGGTGGTGTCCATCACCCACTGAAGTCGCTGAGGTAGTCTTCTCATCCAAAATGCCACATCAATGTGAGCTGTGGCCTCGTGTGGATGTCGGGCACCCGTACCCTTATGAAGTCTGCCTTTGAGCAGAAGCATGCACATCAGTAGCCTTCAAAACTCATTTAGCAGTGCTTTTCCTGTGATGCCTGGCACAAGGAAGATTATGATCCCACTGCTGGGGATCCTAATGACCCCTCCACATCTCCTGGTGTACTGACGTGTCCTGGTACTTCGACCAAGCTTTGGACACTGTCCTGGAAGACACAGCAAACCCACCCACTTGATGTGACATCTTGGATGAGAAACACTACCTGAGCGACTTCAGTGGGTGATTAACACTGCTTTATGGTTCCTCCAGGACTGAGGGAACTGACAATGTGAACAAAAAGGATGAAAAAAGAGATGATCTGTGGATCCCACCTGCAGAATAATGTATTTTGGTTATTGCCCTTTTGCTTGTTCAATTTGCACAACAGTAGGCAAAATGTATTTATCAGTGCAGCTTCCTAACAGGTGGATTGTATGAGTTACATTGAGCCGTTTTGGTGTTCCTTTGTGTTTTTGCAGAGTATATTGTAGATCACACATTATGTTGATTAAATGTCTACTGTGCATTAACCAAATGCCCTATTTAATCTCTATGATTTCTATGGTTTCATTTACGTTTTCAGGACTCTGATATTGATGGCGGACAAGCTATAATGGAGACGGTGTTCGGCATACTTGTGATTCGCAGAGAAGGTGCAGAGGTTGGTGAGGGTCCAGAGGATGTTCTCATCATATTAGAGGGGGTAGAGGTCCTCAACGATCTCAGTAATGTTCCAGTGGCAATTGCAATGCTGTTTGCTTTAGTTTATGCTCTCAATGTCAGCTACCCTCCAGAGTGGAAATATACATTTGAAGCTCTGCAGAAACTCTTCATGGGGCTTGATGGCCAGAGATTGTCTAAGAAACTGCAGGTACTGAAAACCCTACTTGCTCGTTGATGTGTTGTGGATAAGTTGCATACAGACTGCATTACATGCCCACAGATGTAACGCATGTTGCATTACATATGACGAGTCTTTTGTTTTTGCTTTTTTTTGTTACATTTGCACTTCTAAGAGGCATCGTTATTATGCCACTGTTCTTACATCATTATTTTCACTGTTGCACTGGTGCGCACTGTTTAGTTTTGACTGCTGTTTAGCTTTGAAGCACCTTTTTTGTAATAAAAAATGAAGGAACATTTGCTGTGGCTTTAGTGTATTTTCTTTGTGTACTAGTTTATCTGATTTGGAATGGAATTTAGAAGGCACATTTGCTATAGATTTGTATGTATGCAATGTACTTTTGTGATAAAGCCAGTGGAATGCATAACCCTCAATAATTAGGTTGAAAAGACCTTTAAAAATTATGTTGGCTTCACCTCTTATAATAAAGTTACAGTAACAAAAACACATTATGTCAGCCTAGCATATTTACATTGATGTCACTCAACAAATCCATCGTAACTTTAACATGTTCGTTCAACATGTTTGATTTAGGTGTGGGTGACCTGATTTAATGGGGTAGGAACAACCATATTTTATATGATTCACTCAACAAAACAATGTCTTGCTAAATGAGCGTGTTATAATTGGGTGGAAATACTTTCCATAATTTTTTTATGTTCCCCCAACAAATTATTTTTTTGAGTGTATCTCCTACACTACAAAAAAGGGTTTTCTAGCATAGTTAAACTGACTTGAATTAAGCAGATTCATCTTAAAAGATGAATTTTAAGATTTTTTTTACTTAATAAGATTTTTAGTTGTTTCAAGATATTCCATCCTGATTTATCTTATCTCGATATTACAACTTATTCTAAGCACTTTTTATATTAACTCAGTCCAGGTTAAGCCTCTTTAACTTCCTTCTCAAACCAATAAGGTGAAAAATCTTGACAAATACTTGAAACTCGTGTTTTCTGCTTAGACCAAGATTCGTATTTCGTCTTGTTTTAAGAAAACTTGGTCAGCGGAAATTTCTTCCTGCACCGGCATATTTGAGGTCTCCCCACAAGATGGCGGTAGAGCCTCGACAATATTTATAAGAGGCTCGTCTCGCGTAAAGGCTCCGCAAGAGTTTTGTTTCCCCGCAGAAGAACAAGAGTCGTACATTGGTCATCATGATCTTCTTTCCCGAGACAGAAATGGTTGAATTTGTATTAGTGTGTGCGTGTGTGTTTGTGTGTGTTTTATTGAAGAAGTGGAAACTGATCCAGTTCACTCTCTTTAACAAGGAACATGCGAGGGGTGCCACCTCTGTTTCCCTTTAATGACATGGCTGTAAAAAACAAAGTTTATATAGGCCTAATAGTTGGTTCGTTTTATTCAAGAAATTGTAAATAGACTTCACGACCTTGTTGTGTTTAGTTTGCAGTAACCTTTTGGCAACATGTGCAGGCCTATGGATATCTACTTTCAAATAGCATTACGTGAATCGGGATATTAATAGGCTACACTTATATTTTCAACAAAAGCTAACGACTATTTCCTGGTGAATTAACTACAACATGTAATCTAACCCAAAAGGCAATTTAAGCCAGCCGACTTCAATAATAATCAGGACTCTTAATATTTTCAAGTTGAAGAACAGATTCGCTCGCGTAATTGTTATTACCCTGAATGGACTTTTCACTGGAGGCGTTTAACGCGCTTGATTGGGTCAATAATTCTCCACAAAGGGGCAGCACACACTGACCGTATGGGCCTAACAAATGCTCTCCGACCCCGAATCATTCAAACATGAACACAGAAAAGCAGGCGAGGTTTTATTATGGGATTTGTGGGTTCAGTTTAGTTTGGGATGAAATTGGCACTGTGCGTAAAATGCGCATTAGCGGCAGATTATGATTATGATTATGATTATGATTTATACGCCCACTTCCCTGTACATACTTGTGGTTAATTAAATATTTCCGTCTCAGGGTCGCCACGTTCAGAAATGTCTCATGACCAAATCTGCATTCGTAAGCACTGTTGTGTATTACAATGAAGTGAATTTAAAATACTGATTTTGCGTTTGTCTTACGTATGTTGATACTGTATCTCAATAAACTCTAGCTATGATTTTTGATATCATGGATTTTTTTTATCTATTTAAACTTTTTTGTTTGTTTTTTTATTGCACCTTTTACCTTTTTAAATAATAATAATAATAATAATAATAATAATAATAATAATAATAATAATAATAATAATAATAATAATAATAATAATGTATCCGTTTTATATAGCGCTTTTCTGGACACTCAAAGATGCTTTACGGATCATTCTTCATTATTCACTCCGTACCTGGTGGTGGTAAAAACTACTTCTGAAGCCACAGCTGTTCTGGGGCAGACTGACAGAAGTGAAGGCTGCCACCCTGCACCATCAGCCCCTCCGACCACCACCATCACTCACACACACACACCACTTTCATATTAGGCAATGTGGGTGAAGTGCTTTGCCTAAGGACACAACGACAGTTTTTGCGACTGGCGCCCCCCTGTGGCAGTGCTGAGCTTCTGAGATCTGACAGGATCAGAATTTGATAATCTTAGTTTGTGTGTGTGTGTGTGTGTGTGTGCGTGCGTGTGTGTGTGTGTGTGTGTGTGTGTGTGTGTGTGTGTGTCTATTGAAATGTACCAAATGTGTTTGACCTTGAGGTAAAGAAACAAATAGACTAATTCTGCAGTGCATTTATTGTGACACCAACAGCACCTACAGAAGAGGAGTTCTATGCTGTAATTTCTCCCTAAAAACACTGCGAACATGTGAGTGAAACATGAAGGTGACTGGGCCAAGGGTCACAACACAAACCAGCTGAGAGAAAAGCACAGACGACTTTCCAATCCACTCTCTGCCCTGTGATCTGTCCGGTCGCCCTGATGCACCGATGCTCTGGACTCACAGAGCGTGAAAAACCTTTGTCCGAACTTGGGACGATCCAACCACAGCCGCACGTTTGTACCACGTGTCTTCAGTACATCTCTGAAAACATTCAGAACAAAATCTATAACTTCTTCTACCTGAGTTATAGTTATGATTTGGTGCTTTGATTGTTGATTCTCCAGAAATATGCATTGGCTTTATTATTATTTTTTAAGTTGTTTCAGATCAATATGGCAAAAAAACATCCAAAATATAACAATGATCCATGGGTTATAATGATTCCGCATCATTTTGAGTAAAAAAAAACATCAGATATATATATAGCATGGATGTATGATAAGAGTCTATGGGAGCGAGGAGCGCGGCTCAAATCTGTCGCGGTGACTCTGTTCATCACCACAGAACCACAGAGAAACAGAAAGAGCGCTGTTCTATGTGGGCTCTTTGGCGCGCTACAGATTTACTGAACGAAGTCATTTATTTTTATCATTATTTTCCTAACATTTCACAACCATTCACCTCGTCATGTACCACGTGTTTTCCGACTTTATTGTACGTGCTCATGGATGAAGAGTTATTAACGGTAACCAACATAAATAAAGTGACTGTTTTAAGTTTCGTTTTAAACAAATGCGCAAAATCGAAACTGAAGGAAACGGCGCTCCCAAAATTGTGTAGAGAGAATTCATTCTGTCAGACGCACTAGACGCCCGGGTCATAAAAGAGAAGATGGGGGTCAGAAACATGACGCAGCTGGTAAACGACCAGAACATTTACAAGGAGGAATTGTTCCGCGCAGGACCTTTGGTGATAGACGGATCCAATCTGGTGTATCACCTTTATTTTACTTCAGGTGAGCGTGTGTGAGGCTTACGGCTAATCCTGTTAAATGTAATTTAACATTGATTAATTTGAGAGTTCGGTTCTGGAGAAATGATACTTAAAGTCTGCTTAGCACCCAGAGGGAACACGATAAGAAACAATTATCTAGTACTGACAAATACTCTCCGGCTATGGCAAAAATACACAGGACAACCAATAATGTTTATTTAGAGAAAAAATAGCAATAAATAGACAACATTTAAGATCATTCGATGAGATGTGAAAATGTCAGGGCTGTAGGTGCGCGTGTGGCACTGTGCGCGTTCTAAAGTGCGAGTTCATTTGAGGAAATAAGAATGGCGCAGGTGCAGTGGGGAGAGAGTGGACCTGAGGAGCAGGCCAGACGAGGACACACACACACACACACACACACACACACACACACACAGAGGCAACCACGCACACACACACACACACACAGAGGCAACCACACACACACGCACATACACACACACACAGAGGCAACCACACACACACACACACACACACACACACACACACACGCACACACACACAGAGGCAACCACACACACACACACACACACACACACACAGAGGCAACCACACACACACACGCATTCAAACACGCACACGCAACCACGCACACACGCACATACACACACACGCGCGCACACGCATTCAAACACGCACACGCAACCACGCACACACACACGCGCGCGCGCACACACACACAGAGGAAACCACACACACACGCACATACACACACGCACAATAGTAGACCTGCTGTACAGTGAGGCGAGTTTTATTACAATCCGACTTCTGACTCATATTGAGTCTGACGCACTTAAATGCAGAGGTACAGTGCACACTTGCACTGTGGAGACTCCGGTGTGTCTATCATATGTTGTACCGTCAGAGTTGCCACTGTATTTTATAAAATTCTCCATATGTCATCTGTTTTGGTTTTATATGTTTCAATTTGCGCAGAAGAAACTTAACACCACTTTAACCCATCTTACATTAGTGTCGCTTAAAAAATACAGTCTCAAACCATTTTCTTTCAACAACTTTCAGTTTCTATTGTTCTTCACAGTCAGTAGTCGATCTTCACTTGTTGCATCTGGCTAAAGTTATTTTCTAACGTTTCCAGACACTAATGAGTGAACCAGGCAGAGCGTTTTGTTTGTTAGACTCGTGGCTGTTAAAGTGGTGTTAAACTTCTTCTGTGTGAACAATAAAGTATTGTCTATTGTCTATTGTCTACTGTGTGAAGCAAATTGGCGTTTTACGTGGAAGTTAAGAACTTGCCCCCATCACTACACTAGTTTGTTGCCTTGACAGACTCCCACAGTGAGATCTCCGCAGAGGAAACACTGATCTGTGACCTTTTTTGGCTTCTGACAGAATTCCTCAACCTCTAGCAACGGACTTTAGCTTCAGATATGCTGGAGTTACCCTTTAATTTGTAGTCTGTACAGATCATGCAAAGCTTCTTGCACAGAGCTCCACATGTCAGCCAATACCCCGAAGCAAACATGAAACCTGCTGGTCCTCTGCTGGGACAGTGCAGAGTTAGTTTGAATTAGAAACTCTTAGACTTTATCTTCGTGTTTTTTGTTCTTCTCATTGTTTCGTAATGAGTCAGGACACTGGATCATTGGGGTGTCTAGAATATTAAGCAGTCTGTAGGCTGAAAAATGTATTTCCATTAAAAGAGGTAGCAGGAGAAATAGCGGCTCTACTCCGAGCTCCTCCCGTGTGACCAAGCTCCTCTCCCTATTTCTAAGGGAGCGTCCGGCCACTCTGCGGAGGAAACTCATTTAACCGCTTCATTTAACTTCACTTGTTTTTTTGGTCATTCCCCCAGAGCTCATGACCATAAGTGAGGGGAGCAACGTAGATTGAGGTGAATCGAGAGCTTTGCCTTTCAGCTCAGCTCCCTCTATACCACACAGATCCGCCTGTCAATCTGACCCTCCACCCCCCCTCACTGTGAACAAGACCCTGAGATACTTGACCTCCTCCACCTGAGGCAGGGACTCTCCAGTACCCTGGAATAGACCTTACCGGGGAGTTTGAGGAGTGTGATTCCCCTGTAGTTGGAACACACCCTCCTTCTTAAATAGAGGGACCACCACCCCGGTCTGCCAGTACAGAGGCACTGTCCCCTACCACTACGCGATGTAGAGATGTGTCAGTCAAGACGGCCCCACAACATCCAGAGATTTAAGGTATTGAGGACAGATCTCATCCACCCCTGGAGCCTTGCCACCAAGGAGCTTTAACCACCTCAGTGACTTCGGGCAGGGGGGTGGTCGAATCCGCCTCCGAGTCCCCAGTCTCTGCTTCCTCCTCGAAACACATGACATTGGGACTGAAAGTCTTTTTCCACCGTCCGGCAAAATCCTCGGTCAAGGTCAACGGCTCTCTCCCCAGTGCTGGTGAAGGCCCCAAGAACCCAAGAAGGCTGGGTACTCTGCACTGCTGTTTGGCCTGTAGGCCGACACAACAGTAAGAGACCTGTCCCCTACCCCCTCGTTCACCGTTAACTTCATCAGGCAGGCCCACACCAGCCTGCCACCACTCCCCATGGTCAACGCCAGGGAAATGGAGAGTTCAGCCCCTCTCAAGGAGTTGGGCTCCAGAGCCCAAGCTGTGGAGGTGAGGCCGACTACATCTAGTCAGTAACACTCAATCTCCTGCTCCTTTCCTCCCAGCATGGTGACATTCCATGTCCCCAGAGCCAGTTTCCATGTCAGGAAACCTGGTGACTAAGGCCCTCACCTTCGACTGCCACCGATCTCCTTGCACGGATCCTCATACGGGTGGTGGCTCCATGATAGCACAACCACACGTCCATCGTTTGGGCTGTGCTTGGCTGGGCCCCATGAGGCAAGGTCTGGCCTCCAGACGCATGTCCTTGGGTCTGGCTCCGGGTGGGGCCCCGGTGACGTCAATCCGGGCGGCATAACTAGCCTCAGTGTTGTGCTCATCATAACAGTTTACAGTATATATGTATTAAATATCCTATGTTATCAATGCATTCTATATCCTGCTTAATGTAACAGTCCCGTGTTTTTGCCCAGGCTTGGATCAGAACCGTGGGGGAGAATACGCTGCGTTCAGGGACCTGGTGGAGCAGTTTTTTGGGACGTTGAAGGAGTGTGACATCTCTCCGTACATGGTGTTTGATGGCTGCTCGGACAGTCAGAAAAGGGACACGGAGAGAGAGAGGGCGAAAGAGCGCATCGAGAAGGCCCACACAGCTGCAGAGACGGGGACGGCCATGGGCATCGTGCCCACACTCATCTATGAGGTGTTCAGACAGACACTGGAGGACCTGCGTGTCCCTTTGGCTCGCTCCTACACTGAGGCCGATCAACAGGTGGGGGATTGGCTTTGACAGTGTCATGTGTTATGAGGCCTGAGCACCAGAGGCTGGTGAAGGGCCTATTAGTATTGCATAGTGATGCTCATAGGGGGCGGGAACTAAAATGACGCGACGTGACTCGCCCGTAGTGACCAGGGACCCTCGCCATGATGTAGTTTGAAAGTTTGTGAAGCTGAAACGCGCTCCTCTGACGGCCTCTGAACAGTGAAGCCACAAACAATGAATACAAATTTTGGATTGTTACAAATTGCTCCTATTTGCTCAAACAAACTCTGATTTCAATGAAATTTCACACAGTTCTTAAACTCTCTGCCCTAAAGCTACTGAATGTGGAAAAATTTAATTTGGTGCGTTTGCGCCCCCTGCAGATTGAAATAAAACATGACCCTCCAAACGCATTCAGAAACTCACCAAACGGCCACGCCCCCTGAAAAAGCAGAAGGCGGCCATCTTGGATTGAAACCTTCAAAATGCAGAGGCCGCATTTTGGCTCATGTTGCGTTTGAACGCACTCCTCTGAAGGCGCTTCACCCACAGGGCTGAAAATCACTGTACATCATCTAGAGAAATGCAGCTTCAAACTTTAGTTCCATTTTTTTGAAAACTGTCATGGTTTACGTGCAGCGAAGCCGCAAAGTTCAGTCAAAATTTAAACAATATTCAATGTGAAGATTTGCTCCCGTTGGCACAGACTTAGTCCGATCGTGCTGAAATTTGAGTCACTGATGCTGATCTCAGCCTGAATATAAAACACTATAAAGCATATGGAAAATTACACTATAGCGCCTATGAAACGTCAACATTATCAGATTTGTGTTAGGAATTAAATTCTATGCATGTCTACGAGCAAAACAATATATATTATGGACATGGGGAATTTTTCACTGTTGGCCAGGAGGGGGCGCAAAGACTCCTCAAAAATCATTTAAAGGTGCACTATGTCATTTTTCTCAGGAGGATGTGCCTGGCTCCTCCTCCTCGCCCGGCTCCTCCTCCTCGCCCCTCTTCTCCTCCTCCTCGCCCGGCTCTTCCCCACCTGGGTAGCTGTGGTCATACCGAACTGGCCCACGGGCCTGGACATCTATAGCCTGTCCGTCCATGGGAGTGGATCTCTCCTTCACTGTAGTTCTCCCCGAGGTTTCTTCTTTTTCCCAGGACCCTGGGTTTTTTGGAGTTTTTCCTTGCTGAGAAGGAGGGTCTAAGGACAGGGGATGACTGGACGATGTTTCATTTGCTGCTTTACATGAATGTTGTTTATTCCTGTTTTGATATGTCTGTGTGTATGTTTTACTCATCCATATCTTGGAACGCCCTTAGAGGCAACTGTTGTTGTGATTTTGGGCGCTACAAAATAAATTGAATTGAATAAATTGAATTGAAATGTGTTGGCCTAGGAAATTTTAATCACTAATACGTGATTTGAATCACTAATACGTGACCTGAATAAAACACACTGTAAAGCATATGAAAAGTGTGGTTGGGGTTTATGGTTATTAGGGTTAGTGTGGGGCGTGGTGGTTGCTGAGCACGGCATTTGCTGGGAGCAGCGTTTGCAGGGCGCGAGGGCTGATCATCGCCTCTTGCAGCTATATTTGCCTTTATTATTATTAGGCACAGGTGTAAGTAATATTTTGCAGTAAAAATGTTTATTCACTGTAAAAATGAAATTGTTTCCCTGCATCGTTATTTTATCCGAGTTATTACCTTACAAGAGGTTCAGACACGCTTATGAGTCCGGCCCGCGGGGGCTCAGGATTAGACACGCCTCCGCGCACTCACTGGAGGATTAGCAGCATGTGATCAATTTTGTCGACATGAGAAATTTTTGGTTTTAAACAAAAATCTTTATATAATTGATGTTTCAAAAATGTATTTTTAGCATCTCTTCCCCTCACTGCTATTGTGACTCTATTATAAAATGTGTCTTATATGTGAATGTGGTGATTGATCAAATCTATTTAATTTAAATTAAACCGTACCAAAATGCAGTTATTTAGGTGAAACCAAACCAATTATTTTCTCGGCTTACTTTGTGCCTAACTTTCTCCAAATGAATGATTTGCACCAGGAATATATTTGACATGTGTTTTCACAATAATAATCTCACCTCCAGGCGGCAGCACTGGCTGAGAACTGGGCCTGTCCTGTGCTTTCCAAGGACAGCGACTTTTTCATCTTCCCCCTCACAGGAGGAATGCTGCCCACTGCACACTTCAGGTACAACACCTCCTCTGCACCGCTGTGCCTTTTTAAAGGGACTGGTCCGTTTAGAGGGTTGTACATTCCAGAAAAGGAGTAAAGATCCAGTAATTTATTTTAAGATCAAATGAACAAGGATCCATGGACCTGGGTATCACAGTTTAAATGGCTTCCATGTGCCTCTGTGCACAAGGGTGTTCTGCCACATTTAGACCAGAGCATCACTGAGCTCTGGGCATTATGATGTCTGACCTGTAGCACCAGAAGAGCTAAACATCAGAGGTGTCCTTTGGTCTGAGGTCAGGGGAACATAGGGTCAATTATTAGAGTTATTATTATTATGATTATTATGATTATTATTGATAATAATAACAACAATAATAATAATAATAATAATAATAATAAATAACAACAACAACAAATATAGCTGCAAGCAGCAATGATCGGCCCTCGCATGCACCTATGCCACACCCCGCAAACACCGTGCCCCGCAAACGGCATACCCTACAAAACGACATGCCCAACACATCATGCCGTTCAAATGCCACACTCAGCAAACGTCGCCCCCCACACTAACCCTAATAACCGTAACCACACTTTTCATATTCTTTACAGTGTATTATATTTAGGCCGAGATCATGTATTAGTGATTTAAATTTCCCCGGCCAACGCATCCTCCTTCAGAAAAATGACACCTTTAAATGATTTTTCTTTGATATTTGAGTCTTTGCGCCCCTGGTGGCCAACAGTGAAAAATTCACCATGTCCATAATGCACAGATTTCAATCCAAGAGGTCCGCATTCTGCTTTGTCAGGGGACGTGGCCATAATAATATTTCTTGTTTGTCTTCACGTGACAAATGTGTGTACCGAATTTCGTGGCTCTACAACAAAGTTGAGCTGGGAGGCTCCCATAGGAGTGGGCGGAGCCTAATATTCGAGGTGGCGTATTATCTCAATTTTTTAGTCCCCACACATAAAACCTATATTTTCTTGAATGTCTCATCATTTCTGAACTTTTGGCAAAGTTTGGTGAGTTTTTGAACGTTTTTCAACGTGTTTGCGGGGTCAGGTTTTATTTCAATCTGTAGGGGGCGCTAATGCACCAAATTAAACTTTTTTACATTCAGTAGCTTTAGGGCAGAGAGTTTAAGAACTGTCGTAAATTTCATTGAAATCAGAGTTTGTTTGAGCAAATAGGAGCAATTTATAAATATTCAAAACTTGTGTTCATTATTTGTCACTTCACTGCTCAGAGACGTCAGACGGATTTGGGATGTGGATATTTTTTGACGTTCTGCCCCTGGAGATAATGTGGACCAAATCTGAGGCCGTTCGGGTGACGCCCGCGGAGGAGTGCGTTTCAGCTTCACAAACCTTAATCCAAGATGGCCGCCTTCTGGTGTCAAGGGGCATGGCCATAATAATATGTTTTACTCGTGAGTCATGATCGACTTCTGTGTTAAATTGCATGATTCTACGTGCAAATTTTTTGGGGTGTTGTTTGTATTCCCTAATGTATTTTTGTCTCGTTAGGGGGCGCTGACGAGCCATTTTATTTATTTATTGAAAATGGAAATAGCCAAAAGTTAGAGAAGCGGAGTCTTTAACACGTGACCAAATTTCGTGAGTTTTCGTCATTGTTCACCGAGTGAAAAATGGGTGAGTGCGTTAGGAGAAAAATAATAATAATAAATAAACATAAACGCAAGCGGCAATGACCGGCCCTCGCGTGTGCCTATGCCGCACCCCACAAACTCCGTGCCCCGCAAACAGGGTGCCTTACAAAACGACATGCCGCGCCGCACACTAACCCTAATTACCGTTCTCACACTTTTCATATGCTTTACAGTGTATTATATTCAGGCTGGGATCACGTATTAGTGATTCAAATTTCCCAGGCCAACACATCCTCCATCAGAAAAATTACATAGTGCACTTTTAAATGATTTTTGCGAGTCTTTGCACCCCTGGTGTCCAACAGTGAAAAATTCACTATGTCCGTAATGTATTTTTTTGCTTGTAGTCATACATAGAATTTAATTCCCAAATTTGGTACAAATCCGATAATTTTCATGTCTAGGGGGCGCTGTAGTGTCATTTTCCATATACTTTTTTAGTGTTTTATATTCAGGCCGAGATCAGCATCAGTGATTCAAATTTCAGCTCGATCGGACTAAATCTGTGCCAACGGGAGCAAATCTTCTCATTGAATATTGTCTAAATTTTCACTGAAATATGTGGCTTCGCCGCACGTAAACCGTGACAGTTTTTTTTTTTTTTTTAATGGAGCAAACTTTTAAAGCTGCACTTCTCTAGATGATGTACAGTGATTTTCAGCCCTGTGGGTGAAGCGCCTTCAGAGGAGTGCGTTCAAACACAACATGAGCCAAAATGCGAACTCTGCATTTTGAAGATTTCAATCCAAGATGGCCGCCTTTACTTCCACATTACTTCCTGAATTCTGGCCTTATGCTGCTAAACGTATGACAGAAAGGGGTCAGAAACATGTAGTTCTGACCAATCAGAGCAGGCACGTGCACATGATTATAGAAGGGCAGGGGCTCAAAGTCAGAAAAGGGCAGCATGTGTGCAAAATTCTTTTCAGTCCTTTACACAATATGATAATGTATGTAAACAGAGAATGTGTGATGTCGTGTTCATTTGCCTTCGTGTCTCCAATTAATAAAACAGGGAAGAGTGTCTGATGACATCAAACCCCCTGTCTCGAATTTCAGCCAACACCGTCTGGGATTTCAGCCAATCTAAATGAAAGCCTTCTTCATTAAACAATTGATTCTTTAGCTCTAAACTGAAGAATATCGCATGTTCAGAGAGGCTCCCTCAGACCTTAATGACTCTCTGATTCCTAATCGATCTTGTTTGCGGACAAAGAGAGAGTGTCTTATCCAGTTCTTATGGGTGATCCATGGGTGTGTTCTGTAGGTGGAAGGAGGTGAAGCAGCATGATGGAAAGAAGTCCATTCCCTGTATGAGATACTACTCCTCTCAATTCTGTGAGTTCAATAAAATCCAACCTCAGCTGTTGTCCATCTTTGCTGTCTTGGCGGGAAACGACTACATAACCATCCCATTGCCGAGGGGTGCCTCCAGGGAAAGGGACTCCAAACTACACTCTTTACTTGAGTGGATCAGGTAAGAACTTAAGAACTCTTAATAAAGGAACTCTGCATGTTGAATGTTCTGTGGAATACCCTGTTCTGGTGAAGTGAACGGAGGCTCAGTATTATCATGTTTTTCAATTCCAAAAAAAATTAACACAGTCAATAACACATTCAGTTGAACACTAGTCAAAGCATGGGCTGAAATAGCAACCTCATCATTAAATCCTAATTGGCTTTCATAGTTTATCTTTATTCATCTTTTCTGAAAATATTAAAGAGACAAACGTTGAGTCCCTGATTGGCTAATCCTGTCAATCATGCCCATCTCCAAACACAAAGATTCACAAGGGTCACACAAGCCACACAGGTTCTGGGGGGTGGGTTAGACTAACATCGGTTCAGCCCCTTATGATGAGCATCACACAAAGGACTGGGGTGGGTGCTTGATATCAAGCGTCTGGTGGCCAGGCCTTGACTCACGGAGCCCAGCTGGGCACAGTCCAGAAGGAGCGACATGGGGATGTCCTCCACCTGTGGGAGGATCCATTAGGGACTGGTGCAGGGAGATCAGGGAGGCTGTCGAAGACGGGGGCCTTGACGACCAGATCTCTGAACATGGAGACTAGCTCTGGGAACATGGAATATCACCTCACTGGGGGGATGGAGCCTGAGCTGTGCGGGAGGTTGAGCACTACCGACTAGATATAGTCAGCTTCACCTTCACGCACAGCTTGGGCTTAGGATCCAAAATCCTTGAGGAGGATGGACCCCCCATTTCTCAGGTTGCACTAGCCAGAGGGAGTGCAGACTACAGGATCTCATCTCTGCTGTTTGCAGATGATGTTGTCCTGTTGTCTCCATCAAGCCAGGACCTGCAACATGCACTGGGGCAGTTTGCAGCCAAGTGTGAAGTGACTGGGATGAAGAGCAGCTCCTCCAAATCTGAGGCCATGGTTCTTGACCGGAAAAAAGTGGCATCCTCTCCGGGTGGATGGAGAATCCCTGCCTCAAGTGGAGGAGTTCAAGTATCTCGGGGTCTTGTTCACAGTGAGGGGAGGATGGAGCGTAAGATTGACAGGCGGATCGGTGCAGCGTCGGCAGTGATGCGGTCGCTGTATCGGACCGTTGTGGTGAAGAGGGAGCTGAGCCGAAAGACAAAATTCTTGATTTACCTCAGTCTATGTTCCCACCCTCACCTATGGTCATGAGCTTCGGATAATGACCAAAAGGACGAGATCGCGGATACAAGCGGCCGAAATGAATTTCCTCCGGAGAGTGGCCAGGCGCTCCCCTAGAGATATTGGTGCTCAGTCACATGGGAGGAGAGTAGAGCTGCTGTTCCTCCACATCTAGAGGAGCCAGCTGAGGTGGCTCAGGCATCTGTTCTGGATGCCTCCTGGATGTCTCCTTCGGCAGGTGTTCCGGGCATGTCCCACTGCAAGGCGGCCCCAAGGAAAAACCCAGGACATGCTGGAGGGACTGTGTCTCTCAGCTGGCCTGGGAATGTCTTGCACAGATGATGAACTTTTGGGGTCTGGTTAGTGTAACCAGTATATTTTCTGTTGTTACCACCCATGTTTGAGCAGGTGAGGCTAAACCAATGAGGTGATGTCATGAGTATGAAATGGTGAAAGTTGAGTGGGGGATGAGGAGACGTCTATGATCTCACATGTATTTGGACAATACTGACAATATTCACAACATGAGCAGTTTACACTGTTCCTCTTCTTTGTGTGGAGAGAATTATTAGCTGAGATTGTTTGATCAAACAGCAGTATCATTAATTTGTGTCTCAGTTATGGCTAGTTTATCTGAATTTCCTTCAGTCAGTTGGTTTCTTTGTAGGTGAAACATTGTAGATTTTGCAGCTCTTTTGGAGAATTAAAGTTAAAGTTAAAAAATGTCTCTCTTTAGCTGGAAGTGGAACTGCACCACATGATAAGTGATCACTAAATATCATAAAAAGCATAATATGTCTTGTTTGAGCAGAGGTCTGGGAGTGGTTGAGCCTGTGGAGGTGTTGAAGGCTGCTCTGAAGGGCCAGCAGCTAAAGGAGAAGCTGACGAGTCTCCAGGAAGCAAACAGTCACTACAAACTTCCACCTGGTCCAAGTCCTCTGATCGAATTCTTCAATAATGGCATCACCCCACCGCTGCCCCCGCAGGTCAGAGACAACTTTACACTCAGGGGGCTGAACAAACAGAAAAATACATTTTCTTTGGGATTAGTAATAACAGGTGAAAAATAAATACGTACAATTCATGTACATTTTATGCATTCAAGAGGTCACTAAATTTCACTCTTCGCTGTGATTGGTAAAAGGTCCTGTCACTCAGAGCATAACAGAGGCTGGCCTGGAGGAGAGGGTTTTTTTCTGTGTTTGAACATAAAGCTGCAACAGAAAAGCACTGCATCGATTTGACTTTGATTTTTTTCAGTTTTGCAAAATAAAGCCAGTGTAACCCTCTGGTTAAAAGGCACAATTACTTTGCACAGATGGAGGAGAAGGTCCCTGATTGGATGAGAGTCCCAGTGACTAACACCCAGTTCAGCCCGGACTTCCTGGACGTGCTGACCTCACAGCGGGTGGGTCTGAGCGTGGTGGTGGACCATAAGAAAAAACCCAGTGCTAACTGGGTGTCTCTGCCCCTGCGGAGGGTGCTGTACAGGCTGCTGCTGGGGATGGACAGCCCCCCGACTGTGGAGGAACGAGACAGAGATGGACTGACGGTCCAATATCACACGGTCACACCAGAGAAGGTCCCATTCTGCATCAAGTCTCTTGACCAGGTAATGTCCAGTCACACAATCTGCAGCAGGTAAAGCAACAGCTTCAAGGTAGAGTAGAGAGTAGAGGCTGGTGAGGGCCCCACTGAGGGAGTGTGGAGTTCTGGAGCAATGAACAGTGATCTGCTCTCTGACTGCTCAATCTCAGAAAAGGGTAAACAAACACTCACACTCCGAGTCCTCCACCTCTCCGCTTTGGCTCTGCCCTGCACCAGCACTCGGGAAGTGAATTGGTGAGTGAACACGGCTACACCGAGGCCTGGTCTTCATTTTGAATGAATGAGCTGAGCTCATCTAGTTTAGCCTTAGTATGAGGTACGCTGTCCCTTGACCATGTGCAGTTGTGCTCTTCACCGGCATAAATCACAGCAGTACAATAAAATCTGGAAGGTGAACCCAAGAGGGCATCATATTGTTTTCAATGGCCTGTGCTCATTGTCGTGTGGGCCTAAAAATAATTTTCTCTTTCACATTACTTCTTCAACATGGGTTATTGCCGCTCAACATGAGACGACTGTAACAGGTAACACGGGGTTGCCCCCTAGTGGAAGCAATATACATCAATTTTGTTACAAGTTTTAGAGGTTTTGAATTCATGTTGTGAAAATAGAAAACAACTACAAAATCCAGCCTTTGTGAAAGCAGTGCATCTCCTGTCAGCTGGACATGTTCTGTCTGTGCTTCTCTCAACTGGATGTAACAAGTTTGACTTTTCGGCTTGTTCTGCTGTTGTGATGCTTCCACCAATCAGATTCAGACATCATGCCGCTCTGCGTTTTCCGAACACTTTCAGCAAGAGCTGCTCCAGATTGATAATGTGTAGAACTCAGTTCAGAGTGACACATCAATCTGAAGTGAGGAAGAACTTCTTGTTTTTCATGTTTTTTTTAAGTTAATGATCTAAAGCTCAAAATAGTTTAACATTAAAATTCTCTGTTCCACAGATTTCAGAGGAGCAGCGGCGCCAGGTGCTGCTGGTGCCCTGGGACTGGACCCACAGTTCCACACGTCACTGCCCATTCACCTGTCTCACCTGGCACTCCCGATGGCCGCCACCTGCTATTGGCTAAAGAAAGCCACACCCCCTCCACACCCGCCACTGCTGAAGGCCCTGCTGATTGGCTGGTGCAAAGGTGGTGACCTCAGGTCAAAAGCAGGTAAATAACTGATTTCTCTGAGTGGAGTGTTAGGAGTTAGGAGGTTGTGGGTTAGACTTCTGATCTCTCTGTGTTACTGTATTGTTGTTTCTGTTGCAGCCAAGGACCCAGATTCACAGCAGAGATTAGACTTGGACTGGTGTCACTGGCTGAATGAATGGCAGTCATGTTTCAGAGAGAGTTTTCTCCTGAATCAGCTGCTCAGAGCCCCTCTCCCACAGCCGACCATTGCAGAGTAAGATAAGACAGGATAACCCTTTCTGTCACCACATTTGTCTGGGACATCAGGGGCATAATGCACACAGAGAACATGTGGGTGGAATCATTTGCTATTCTTTGGCCCTGTTTAATCGCAGCCTCTTCAAAAATGTTGAGAGAGTAATAATAATAATAATAATAATAATAATAATAATAATAATAATGCATTTCATTTATTAGGCGCCTTTCTGGACACTCAAGGTCGGTTTTCAACAATATAAATAAATTAAATATGATTAAAACATACAATTCAATTCAATTGTATATCTATAGCCCAGAATCATAACAAGAGTTGCCCCAATGGGCTTCACAGTGAATAAACATGGAAACATCATCTAACATAGATAAGCCGGATAAAGCAGAAGAGAATGGAGGGATGGTTTGATGAAAAATAGGCTTAAAATATGTCACAGACCCTGATTTACATGAAATCTGACCTAATGAGGATCAAACTATTGTGGGTTTTAACCCGAAATGAACCGAAACAGAAGTATCTTAATAAATGCTAATTGATCGAATACACTTTGCAGTTTGGATGAGCTATGAAACGTCCTCAGTTATAAATTTTAGTCTAGTTGACAGAATTGAATTTCTTGAATATTTTTTGTTGTTCTGTTGTGTGCAGGTTGTACAATGGAACACTGCTTCACGTCCTCCTTCATAAAATGAAGACAGGGCGACTGGAGAGCTTCGTCCCTCCTGACAGTGGAGCAGATTACCGTGCTCTGCTCAACATCGCACAGACACATGGAAAAATCAACGATGTGAACAAGAGGAAGTCCACAGACACGGAGCAACAAAATAAAAGAGCAAAACAAAAATAAAAGCAAAAATATATATTATATTATATTGGATTGTATTGGATTATATTTCATTGTGTGCTGTGTAAAGTTCCCTTGCAGATCAATAAAATAAAATCTAAGTCTGTGTAGCTTGTTTTTTCTTTTTCTTTTTTTACATATATACAAATGTTTTTATCACATTTTTAAACATAAAAAAATAACATCCACAACATTACACACATGCACAGACACACACACACACACACAGCAGTTCAGCCACACAACCATACACACATCCACTCACACCCACATACTCGAGGAGGGAGGTGCTCACCCTTCAAGATCTTTTTATATGTGACAGAATGGTAAAACAAAAGACACCTAATAAATGTCAAGAAAAGAAAATGAAAAGACAAAAAAGTGCATACACACACATACATAATATAATAATGAAAACAACAGGGTTAATAGCATTATTATTATTATTATTAGTAGTAGCAGTAGTAGTAGTAGTAGTAGTAGTAGTAGTAGTAGTAGTAGTAGTAGTAGTAGTAGTAGTAGTAGTAGCAGTAGTAGTAGTAGTAGTAGTAGTAGTAGTAGTAGTAGTAGTAGCAGTAGCTGGCGGTAGCAGTGGCAGTGGTGGTGGTAGTGGTGGTGGTAGTAGTGGTGGTGGTAGCAGTGGCAGTAGTGGTAGTGGTAGTAGTAGTGGTAGTGGTGGTAGCAGTAGCGGTGGCAGTGGCAGTGGCAGTGGCGGTAGTGCTGGTAGTAGTAGTAGCAGTAGTAGTAGTAGTAGTAGTAGCAGTAGCAGTAGTAGTAGTAGTAGTAGTAGTAGTAGCAGTAGTAGTAGCAGTAGCAGTAGTAGTAGTAGTAGTAGTAGTAGTAGTAGTAGTAGTAGTAGTAGTAGTAGTAGTAGCAGTAGTAGTAGTAGTAGTAGTAGTAGTAGTACCAAATAGATTAATCAAAGGATGATAATACCAACCATAACAGCAATAACTGTTACCAACACCACCATCATCAATGCAATAATAGCTAAAGAAAAAGAAAATGCTAATAAAATAAAGATTGACATTTTCGGTCCAAATCCACGGTTAATGGTTTGAAGTTTATCAAGTGCAATAGGGGATTTTAAGTAGATTTAAGTAGATTTCTCCCAGACTGGTTAAGGCTGTGTATGTCCCACGCACAAAAAGCACAAGTAAAACACAACTAAACTCTGACAGGAAAGGCATCAGATCTCATAACTTAATAAAAATAAATACATGTGTCGCAAATAAACCAAATGATAACTGTGTAAAATGTGGACTGCTAAACATCAGGTCCCTCTCCTCTAAATCTCTTTTAATAAATGAATTAATTGGCGACTTTAATATTGATCTTTTAGCTTTAACTGAAACATGGCATCAGGAAAATGATTATGTTAGACTAAACGAATCTACACCTCCAAGCCACGTGAACTTTCAAAGTGCCAGGAGCACAGGTGGAGGTGGCGGTGTGGCCGTCATTTCTCACTCCAGCCTAATTCTCAGCCTCAAATCTAATTATACATTTCGCTCCTTTGAAAGCCTCGCACTATCTATTACGTGCACTAACTGGAAAAACCAGAAAGCTGTTATATTCATAACAATCTACCGACCTCCTGGTCCTTATGCCGAGTTTCTGACAGAGTTTTCTGACTTTATTTCAAGTTTAGTTTTGGAATGGGAAAGGATTGTTATAGTTGGAGATTTCAACATTCATGTTGATAACAGCAGTGAGCCTCAGCAGTGCTTTTGGTGCTCTCCTGGATGGGGTCGGTTTTACCCAGAGTGTGAACAAGCCGACTCACTGTCACAATCACACTCTTGATCTCGTCCTAACTTATGGTATTGAGATTAATGATTTAATTGTTCTTCCTCAAAACCCTATACTCTCTGACCATTTTTAATTACCTTTCAATTCATACTAAAAGACTATCCAGCTCTGCAGGAGAAAACTATAATGAAAAGAACAATATCAGAAAAATCGGTAGCCGAGTTCAAAGAAATAATTGAGCCAGTATTAAATGATATGCCATGTGACAATGAGAACAACTTTAATCCAATTATCATGGATCAGTTTGTTGATAGGACAATGCTCACCTTAAAATCTGCTCTCGATGTTGCAGCTCCGCTAAAACAGAAAAGCATTAAACCAAGACCTCCGGCTCCTTGGTTTACTCCAGAACTGCGATCACTCAAACAACACGTGAGACGCACAGAGAAGCTCTGGCGCCGCTCGCGCTCCGAGCAGTCTCTGAAGGCATGGAAGCTCTGCCTGCTCTCTTATAAGGCCGCTCTGCGAAAAGCGCGAACCAGATACTATTCAAACCTAATAGAAGTAAACAAAAGCAACCCCAGATTTCTGTTCATCACTGTAGCCAGGCTGACAAACTCGCACACTGCCCCTGAGTCTCTTCTCCCCTCAAAGTTCAGATGTGATGACTTTCTTGAATTCTTCGATTACAAAATTACAACCATTAGAGACAAGATCAACGAAGCCACTCCAAAAATCAGCACCGAGCATATCCAGCAAATCCAGTCAGTAACACCAATATCCCACATAAATCCTCTAACAGCATTAAACAAATTTACTCCTGTCGATGAGGTGATTACCTGTCATCATGTCGTCCAAACCATCAACTTGTTTGCTCGACCCTATTCCAGTCAAACTCCTCAAAGAAGCTCTCCACCTAATAATAGCTTCCATCCATAACATAATAAATGTCATTAGAAAATGGCTATGTTCCTTAGTCCTTTAAATATGCTGTAATTAAACCGCTTTTGAAAAAACCTATCTTAAATCCTGATGAACTAGCCAACTACAGACCTATCTCGAATCTTCCATTTCTTTCAAAGATTCTGGAACGAGTTGTGGTGAAATATCTTTGTCACCATCTGCAGGACAATAATTTATTTGAAAAATTTCAGTCTGGTTTCAGAGCTCACCACAGCACAGAAACTGCTCTGCTTAAAGTGACAAATGATTTGCTACTAGCTGCTGATAACGGGCTGGCTTCAGTCCTGGTCCTACTGGACCTCAGTGCAGCGTTTGACACCATTGATCACAACATTCTACTGCAGAGGTTAGAATGTGACATAGGTGTCAGAGGGACCACCCTCAAATGGTTTAAATCCTCTCTATCAGATAGGTACCAGTTTGTTAGTGTAAACCAGTGCACCTCTCCCTGCTCTAAAGTAGCTTGCGGTGTTCCACAAGGATCTGTGCTTGGTCCAATCCTGTTTACTCTGTATATGTTGCCATTAGGTAACATTATCAGAAAACATGGCATTAATTTCCACTGCTATGCTGATGACACTCAGCTGTACTTATCAATGAAACCTAATCAGACCGATCAAATCGATAAGCTCAGTGCCTGTGTGAAGGACATCAAAACCTGGATGACCCTGAATTACCTGCTCTTAAACCCTGAAAAAACAGAGGTCATTGTTGTCGGTCCTAAAGGTCAGAGAGATTCTCTGTCAGACCAGATAATCTCACTTGACAATGTGAGTATAGCCTCGAGCTCTACTGTAAAAAACCTTGGAGTCATATTTGACCAAAATCTCTCATTCACAGCTCATATAAACCAAGCTTGTAAAACTGCATATTTTCACCTGCGAAACATAACTAAAATCAGAAAAATTTTGCCTAAAAATGATGCTGAAAAACTTATCCATGCATTTGTCACATCCAGACTAGATTACTGTAATTCTCTGCTCACCGTCTGCGCTAAAGGTACTTTAAGAAGCTTCCAGTTGGTCCAAAATGCAGCGGCCAGAGTCCTAACAGGAACTAAAAGACGTGATCACATCAGTCCTGTGTTAAAATCACTTCACTGGCTTCCTGTCGAGTTTAGAATTAAATTCAAAGTTCTCCTCCTGACGTACAAAGCCTTAAACAATATGGCCCCATCATATCTTCAGGATGCCACTGTCCCCTATCAGCCAAATAGAGCACTTCGCTCTCAGAATGCAGGATTATTAGTGGTTCCTAGAGTGTCTAAAAGTACAGTGGGGGGGAGAGCCTTCAGTTACCAAGCTCCTGTGTTATGGAATCAACTCCCTGTTGATGTTAAACAGGCTCCACAGTCTCTTTATTTAAGACCAGGCTTAAAACCTTCCTCTTTGGAATAGCTTATGACCAGGTTACTTAGTTGATGTCACTAAGATAAGCTGCTGCAGGAGATAACAAGCTGGGGGAAGTGTGGCAACCTGAGCACTGTCCTCTGTTTCCTCCTATTTTCTCATCAGCATCACTCACTATGTTCTCATCTGTAGTTTGTTCATTGCTATTCACATGTTGTCCCCTGTCCCACTGCCCCTGTGGAGTGGAACTCTTTCAGACGCCTGATGGCAACTGGACCCATCTCCTCCTCTTCGCCCGGCTCCTCCTCCTCGCCTGGCTCCTCCTCCTCGCCCGGCTCCTCCTCCTCGCCCGGCTCCTCTTCTTCGCCTGGCTCCTCCTCCTCGCCCGGCCTCCTCCCCAGCTCCTTCCCCACCTGGGTAGCTGTGGTCATACCGAACTGGCCCACGGGCCTGGACATCTATAGCCTGTCCGTCCATGGGAGTGGATCCCTCCTTCACTGTAGTTCTCCCCGAGGTTTCTTCTTTTTCCCAGGACCCTGGGTTTTTTGGAGTTTTTCCTTGCTGAGAAGGAGGGTCTAAGGACAGGGGATGACTGGACGATGTTTCATTTGCTGCTTTACATGAATGTTGTTTATTTCTGTTTTGATGTTTGTCTATGTGTATGTTTTACTCATCAAAAATCTTGGAACGCCCTTAGAGGCAACTGTTGTTGTGATTTTGGGTGCTACAAAAATAAATAGAATTGAATTGAGATTTAAGTATTTTCCTGAGATTTCCTGAGCTTAAGTGTATTCCATAGACATTTTACCGGCTGTTTCAAGGTGCATGACAGACGTGCGAGATCCGGCTAAGGAACGGCCTCATACTCCCACTGATACTCCCAGTAATGATAATCAGTCTCGCTTAACAGGCTACTCAAATAAACTATCTGCCTTTTAACCACACTGGAGTATTTCAGAACACATGCAAACACAGAGGTGACCCTCTGGTCTTGTTTGAAGATTTACTGAGAGAAACACCTCACTGCTTTTCAGAAAAAAAAGATATGTTTAATTAGAAAACAGGAAGCAGACATTAACGTTTTAGTATCAACACAGCATTTTAGAATAATTGATGCACAGATTTTATCAGCTTTGAACAACACAAAAACAGTTTTTCCAGAAAAGTTCATGAATGACTGTAGAAAAAAGAAGAATCTCAGTTATTTGAACATTATTACATAGTTCTTTTATTAATTTTATTAATATTTTACAGATGAATAAAACATCAAATCAAGAATCAAGAAAATGAGCAAATTCACACAGAATTACTTTGGCTCTGGTGGTGTGTGAGTGGGTGTTTATAACATAGTGGGACTAAAATTTGTAACACCAGGGATACCCCCATTAGTTTTTAGTCTTTAATCTTTAAACATCAGCCAGTGGTACTGAAAGTTGATTTTAATTATGATGATTATTATGATTTAAAGTTAAGGTTTTGAATACTTTTGTAAGAATGAAAGAAGGTCGAGTTTGACACTAACCGTCCACACCACGCCCCCTTTGAACCAGTAAAATACTGAGTCACTGGCAGTGAGTGTGAACAGTGACCAGGTTGTAGTTAAACGTTAGCAGGCAGCAGGTTTGAGCAGCTAAACGTTAGCGGTTAGTGGGTTGTGGCTGTCTACAGGTTCGTTGCCACACTCTAATGCTCTGCGAACGTTCTCCCAGAACAGACCCTTATGGCTCCGGGCCTGGGTCCAGCTCAGATACGTGCGGCTCTTCACCAGCTTCCTCATGCGGTAGAACGGACTCAGCTGAGTGGACGAGATCTCCTCCAGAAACAGCAGGATCAGCACATCCTTCTTCTCATCGAACAGACGGTAACTGCACACAGGAGAGACCTGTGAGAGTCCAGAACTGAATCTGGACTAAACCAGGACTAGAAAACAGGATTAAACCAGGGCTAAATCTGAACTAAACCAGGACTAGAAACCAGGACTAAACCCGAGTGTACCTCGCCATCTGTATCTCCCGTGAGCACCACTCGCTCTGCAGGTAGCGGCGGCTGATCACACACAGAGTCTTCCTGCTGCTGTAGATGGCGTCTGTGATGTTCTCAATGATGGGTTTCCCTGAACACAGCAGAGTATGTGAGGTTAGCAGAGCTCCAGAGGAACACATGGACAGAATCCATCAGGGGCAACTGACAGGAGAGACTGAAGAGACTCAGTACCTGGCTGGAAGTCGCAGTGGTGCAGACACAGCCTCCATCCCTGGACTCCTTCCAGTTCAGGCAGTAGCTCTCCATAAACCCATTCCTCATCGTGAACGTTGTAGGACACAAAGGCGTCGTAGATGTGAGGACAGCCCTGTCTCCTCTTTTTACTGTCATAGAGAAATGCCAGGAGGAGGTAGAAGCCATAGACCAGCTGCCATCGCAGAAAGTGATAGGTGAAGGAGGACAGAAGAGTGACAAGGACCAAAGCAGAGCTGGAGATGAAGCAGAGGAAGCCAGTAAACTCCCAACACGACTGCACATTAAAGTCCAGCAGAAAGTGCCCTTTTTCCGATGGAGGAGAGGAGCATCTGTACTGATATGCATGGGCCACTTGAACTTGTTTGTTTCTGGTCACCCAGTCTATAAACCAGGCATTTGAACAGTCACACACAAAGGGATTTCCTGTTAAATCGAGGTATTTTAATGAAGGCAGAGCCTTAAACGTAGTTTCATTTATAACTGTTAAATCATTGTTTGCTAAGACCAACATTTCTAGTTTAGTCAGATTGGCTTCAGTGAGAAAATCTAAATTTTTCATTTTGTTTTGTGACAAATTGAGAATTTGTAAACCTTTGATCGGTTGAAAAAGTTCAGGCTCAGGACTAAACTCGATGCAGTTTATAAGTTGAAGATTTACCAAATTAGGAGTTTCCCAGAATATGCCTGAAGGTGTGGAACAGCAGACTGTATCCAGTGAAAATACTTGCAATTTTTTCAAACCATGAAGTATATAGAGTACATGATAAACACATGCATTTTTGTCAACTTGAATGAATAACTCCTGCAAAGCCTCTAAATGTAAAGTTCTGTGCTCAGAGAGTTCAGGTATTTCCATGTTATTCCAAACATACACAAAAAGATACTGCAGTTGTTGTAGACCTTCAAATACACTCCCACTGTGGTAGTTCAGTGAGAAGGTCATCTTCTTCAGACCCACAAGTCCCTCTAAGGCCCCATTCTGTACTTCTGTGGCTGATTTGGATTTCAAGTTTAATTGGGTGAGAGACGACATATTAGAGAACGTGCCTTTTACAACTGATATAAGGTTATTCTCACTAACACTTAAAATATTCAGATTGGGCAAACTGATGGCAATGGTATCATCTATTTGTGAAATAAGATTGTGTTCTATTAAAAGGACCTTTAAATTCTTAAGATCCTTAAATACACAACTCTTAAATGTGGAAATTTTATTTTTGTTTAGGTTGATTTCTATCAATGACTGTAAATTTAAAAAGTCCGAACATTGGAGGTTTAAGATTTGGTTGGACTCAAACGACAGATGTGTGAGGGTGGACATGTTTTGGATGGTTGGTGGGATTCTGGTCAATGCATTGTACTCTATGTTTAAATTTTGGAGTCGCGTCATCGTTTGGAGTGAAGACTCTGATAAGTCAATCAGTGCAATGTCGATGAGCTTCAGGTCAGTGAGGCGAGAACAGGAGTGCAGAAAAGTGTCATTCATTACTACAATGTGTATTCGCGATACATGAAACTTGTGTAAAGATGGAATTCCACAAATAAAGTCAAACAGTCTTTCGTCAAAAATCTGATCAAAACTTTTTAAAACAAGATTCTCAAGTGAATCAAAACTTTGAAAAATCTTTTTGCATGTTTCGATTTTTAATTCCAATAATTGTATACTGAAAGTCTTCAGATTGGTTAAAACTTTGTCAGTAACATCCCATTCGAATCCACGTTTTCTGCTGGTCACAATGAGGGATTTTAACTGAGGGAAAACTTCAGAGTGAACACGGAATTTGCTCAGAGTATCTGAGCCCAGACCCAGATCAGTGAGGTTCTGCAGTGGAAAAGGAAAAAAGTCTGTTTCAAAAATAGTCAAACAACTGTCTGTCAAATCTAAATTCTTTAATGATGGACAATGTGAAACTATGTTAACAACATCACTATTGTTCACTAAGTTATTTGATGCCAGATAAAGCTCCTGCAGCTTTTCTAAAGGCTTGAAGGCCAGCGGCGAAATACTTTCAATATGGTTGTCGTGTAATTTTAAAATCCTCAAATTGGTCAGTCCCTCAAACATGTTGTCAGTCAGTGCTGTGAGTGCATTTAATTCCAATTCTAGTTGAGTTAACGCAGACAAATCTGAAAAGGCTCCATCTTCAATGTGTTCAATATTATTATGTCCAAGAAATAATGCCTCAAGTTTTGTAAAGCCTTTAAAATCGGACTCTCTAATTGTTACAATGCGATTATGGACCACTGATAGATAAGTCACAGTTTTGGGAATATCTTTGGGAATTGTGGTTAACTTACTAAAGTCACACTTTACTTTACTGCTGTCGTGGAAGTCTATTGTGCAGTTTCTTAAAGAGTAAAACAGTGAAGGCTGAGACAGAAGCAGCAGAAACAGAAGTGAGAGAAGAGAAGCGCTCGCAGGCCACATCCTGCCCCCAGCTCCTGCAATCTGAGAATAAAAACACAAGAGTAAAGTCGACAAAACCACACTCAAGTAACAGCACTGTACTTCACCAAAAATGACGGAATATGATGTACATGGATTATACCTATAAGCAGCAGTACAAAGTAACTCATTAGAAATGCTCGTGTTGCTCTAATTGTGCATCAGGACCATAGGAGAGAACAGGAACATAGACTGACCTGTACATCCAGAGCTTTGCCTTTGGACTCAGCTCTTTCCTCACCCCTGTGGCAATCGAGGGGTTAACAATTTAGGATATTAACAGAAATTTAAGCGTTGCAACAAAGCCACCCCAAATCTAGTTGGAGAAATTAACCCAAGTATAAATTTGCACAGGTAAGTATATCAATGGAGAGAGCCAGGCTCCATCATTTACAGGGTTTTTATTTGATCAAATGAAAATAAATCAAAGCAAAACAAAATAAAACACGAAGCAAAACAAGAGGACAAAACAAACAAGTCGGTGTGTCCAGGCCGCTGCAGGCCACCTGCGGCTGGAGATAAATGCATCCTCCCAAGCTGGGACAAAGCAGGGTCACTTTACGCAGCTCACCAGCGCCTCATGTAGGACATACCCTGGACTGCATTTAGGACAAAAGCAGACTGGCCTTTCTGTCATTAGTCCAGAGTAGGGCCAAGTACAAGAATGCCCACTTTACTGTAAAGAATGTCCCCATCAGTACAAGAACCAAACTTACACATACAATCTTACATTGTCTATAAGTATCCTCATCATCTGCCATGTCCGCAGTCATAATATGCCCGAGATCATCCATTTTAGTTGTAACCCTCAACACAACATTGGACAAGAAAAATGTCATTTCACATACGTGTCCTCTTTGGACACATATGTGAAAGTTACGCTCCTCACTTACTTACGCTCCTCACCATAAACTGAACAGAAGCTGAGGAGCTGCTGCAGACCAGCACTGCTCAGACTAAAAATGACCACGGTTTAGTTTTGATCAAATCTGACATTAGCACTGCCTTGACAAAATAATTCTCTCAATGAAAGTTTATGTCGAACTTGAAGTCGGCACTCACCAGTTCTTCTCCACAAGATGACTGAGAGGAGGTGGGTGTCATCAGTTCTTTAAAAAGAGTAAAAATACCAAACAGGAAACAGTGTGACCTCAACTAGACCGTGAAAAAAAGAAAAAAAAAGAGAGAAGTGTCACTACAAAAAAGAAGAGCTCAAGAAACACAAATAAATGATTTAATATTGTCATCTTAAAGCTTTTGCCACTAGTACACTTATTTACAAAGTTTTACTCAAAGAGCCAGTGTTAGGATAAATAAGTAGGCTTAGCTATTCTGCATAACTGCTGCTATATTTCATTATTGTCCCGAGGTTATGTGAAGATAAAGGCTCTGATCACAGCTGTGAGACTCATAGACTCACTGTATGTCAAGACAAATGTTTGATGTTCAAATCTATCTAACAGCAAACTAACTAAACAGGACAAGAACTACTGATAGGGATGATGTCATGACTTGTTGCCAGATAACACCCGGATGGAGTCTGATTGGACTGTGTGAGGTGCCAAGAGGCCTGGACTGGTCTGTGCACCAACGAAGAGGCGCTAAGTCTAAACCACGGTCTCCTCCCACAAGAGTTTGTGTATAAAAATCATTGTATAGGCGTAAATATTCAGTCTCTGCAGGGGAATGTCGGCACAGACTCCTTGTACAAGTTTGGCTTTCTAATATTTGAATAAGTAAATTTCCCTGGACTTTATTTCTGTTTCAAGTGGATTTTTGTCTAGCAGAAACTAAGGAACACGCAAGGGAAAACTTGGTTTCCTTTACACCAGTATTACTCTACTTCACATGTGTCAAACATGCAGCCCGGGGGCCAGATCAGGCCCTCCAAGACCTTTAATCTGGCCCTCGGCTGATTTTTCTATTAAAATACTTAAAATTTTCAGATTCTTCTGTTAATTTTCTGCACCGTTTAGCACAGCAGCGTCTCCGGCGTTTCTGTACGTTGCGACTCCCACCAGAGCAGCACAAATGAAGACTTTCCTCTTTCCAAACGCTCTTAAAGGACGATCGTTTTGACTGTCGACCGTGACCCTCATCAGCAAAATGTCAAAAAATGAGAAAAGCAGATGCTGAGTTCAGGATTTCCCAAGAAAAATAGTCTAATTCTTATTTGTTGACAGAGGTGAATGGGAAATCTGTGCTCAGTGTGTTTGGAACAAGTGGCGTTGCTCGAGGAATATAATCTTAAACACCACTACGAGACACGGAGAAAAATACAATAACTTGAAGAGAGAACTGAGTTTTCTGATCCGGCCCTTTTGGGATCAAAGTAGGTTACATACGGCCCCCGGACCAAAATGAGTTTGACACCCCTGATCTACTTTCTGCTCTCTGGTCTATTGTCGTTTCCTCATCACAAACAGACCTGGAGTTGTGTTTTGTTTCATTCACACACGATTAACACACAAATCCTGCACATTTAAACTGATTTCTTCAAACTGAAAACACCCTGTTCCACCTTGTGATGTCATGTGCTAAAACAAGAAGTGCTCCACTGTGTTTTTAAACTTAACTTCACTAGAATGATTTGCCAATCAATACTAAACTAAAGCTAAAAGGTAGCTGTTAACTGTTTACCACTACATGACATCACAAGGTGGTATTTTGAGCTTTGGAGAAGTAGAAAACCTAATATAAAGAGTTACTCAAACATGCAACTGAAATGACTGTGTGCTGCAGGGATGTTTTTGATGAAGGAACAACATTATAACATGAGACAGTTTTAATACAGGACCTTTAAGCAAGTTCAACTATTGATCCACAAGAGAAAATATTTGGACACAGCAGCTTCACACATTACAGTATAATATAATAACAAAGAGCAAAAATATAAATGGTGATAATAAATTCAGAATAAGCAGCAAAAATAAGAACAAGAATACAGTTTCTCAAGTACAAATACAGTCAGTCCAAAAGATCCCTCCTCAGCTGTATACAGGAGGGACTCAGGGGAAACGGTGCAAAGATCAAATAATGATTGACATGACACAGGGTTATCTATGGCATAAGGGTGAGCTGTGGTACAGTCGTAGGGAGTATTATCTGTTACCTACAGGTGGGCTGTACAGTCGTAGGGAGTATTATAGGATGAATGTAGTCCTGTGTCTCTCACTGTCTGAGTGGAGTTGTAGGAGTCTGTTGGAGAATCCTCTGTCCCTCTTACAGTATAGAGGGATGGGACAATAATGTTTTATTGTGATAAAAAAAAAAAAAAAACTGTGAAAATCGTCATCATCCATGGGACATTTTACATAATCGTGATAATCCCGCACAAAAAGAATCACCATTATATCAGCAGAATGTGCAGGAAATAGATGTTTTCTTCTAGATCATTGATGTTTTCACTTATAATAAAATACAATACGATAACAGCTGTTTAAATCTGGCTCCGATTTCTAATATTAATGGTGCCGTTAATTAATATTAACAGCACCACACTATTAATATTATGGTGCTGCTCCCCCAGCAGACCACAGCAAAATACAGGGCGCCAGCCACTACAGACTCAGGCCTATGTTAAACAGGAGTAACAGTGCGGTGTCTAAAAAAATAACACTCAAGTTTATACGGCACTGGAGTGTTTCAGAACACATCCAAACACAGAGGCGTCAGATTGGTTTTGTGTTAAGAGGAACTGAGAGAAACACCTCACTGCTTTACTTAAACTATAAGATATGTTTAGTTAGAGAACAGGAAGTAGATGGTCGCGTTTTATTATCAACAGCAAAGCATTTTAGAATCACTGATACACCAATATTTATAACATAGTGGGACTAAAATCTGGAACACCAGGGTTACCACCATTAGTTTTTAGAAGTCTTTAAACGTTAAACAACAGCCAGTGGTACTGAAAGTTGATTGCCTGACACCTGAAAAGAGCTTTGAGTTTTTACATAACAATGAGCTGAATTGGCCTGATAATTCTTCACACATTTTCAGTCATCCTTAAAACTTTACTATAATTACCAAAATTGCCATAGTCGGCTGGAATGCTCCAAAAGTGCATCAGATTCCTGGAAATGTGATTTATTAATTATTTATTTTTAAAACTGCATGGCTCATTTGCATACAGCTCATTTGCATACAGCTCAGCACAGTTCTCTCTGTGATAGAGGGATGTTCTGCTGATGGTGAGTCTGTTCTTATGAGTGTTCTCTCTGTGATAGAGGGATGTTCTGCTGATGGTGAGTCTGTTCTTATGAGTGTTCTCTCTGTGATAGAGGGATGTTCTGCTGATGGTGAGTCTGTTCTGTGTGTATGTTGCGTTGGAGATGGGTCATGTTAAACTTTTCAGAGATCGTACGAGTGCAACAGTTCTTTCACTGATGTCGCTACAGTCGCTTTATTTATGTTGCTCTGGTTTCTCAGAACCGGGATACTGGCTTATTCAAGATACTGAAACCGGGATACTGCAGAAAGTGACATGTAACAGCGGTATCGGTGCATGGTATCGGCAAATGTTTAACAAGTATATTATGGAAGTGTCAGGCCGATACCTGAAATCGGTATTGGTGCATCCCTAAGCCCATGGAAGTCTTAGTACAATAAGATCTGGAAGGTTAACTCAAGATGGCATTGTGCTGTTTTCGATGGCCTGAGCTCATTGGCGCGAAGAGCCAAAAAAGTTTTCTTCCACATTACTTCCTGAATAGTAGCACCGCCCAACATGTGACATTAGAAACTGGCAGTTTTGACCAATCAGAGCACTAACTGCTAGAGCGAGGCTAGGCTAAATCACAGTAATCTAACTTTGAGGCACTGGATAACTGCACACAGGAGAGACCTGTGAGAGTCCAGGACTGAATCTGGACTAAACCAGGACTAGAAAACAGGATTAAACCTGAGCTAAATCTGAACTAAACCAGGACTAGAAACCAGGACTAAACCCGAGTGTACCTCGCCATCTGTATCTCCCGTGAGCACCACTCGCTCTGCAGGTAGCGGCGGCTGATCACACACAGAGTCTTCCTGCTGCTGTAGATGGCGTCTGTGATGTTCTCAATGATGGGTTTCCCTGAACACAGCAGAGTATGTGAGGTTAGCAGAGCTCCAGAGGAACACATGGACAGAATCCATCAGGGGCAACTGACAGGAGAGACTGAAGAGACTCAGTACCTGGCTGGAAGTCGCGGTGGTGCAGACACAGCCTCCATCCCTGGACTCCTTCCAGTTCAGGCAGTAGCTCTCCATAAACCCATTCCTCATCGTGAACGTTGTAGGACACAAAGGCGTCGTAGATGTGAGGACAGCCCTGTCTCCTCTTTTTACTGTCATAGAGAAATGCCAGGAGGAGGTAGAAGCCATAGACCAGCTGCCATCGCAGAAAGTGATAGGTGAAGGAGGACAGAAGAGTGACAAGGACCAAAGCAGAGCTGGAGATGAAGCAGAGGAAGCCAGTAAACTCCCAACACGACTGCACATTAAAGTCCAGCAGAAAGTGCCCTTTTTCCGATGGAGGAGAGGAGCATCTGTACTGATATGCATGGGCCACTTGAACTTGTTTGTTTCTGGTCACCCAGTCTATAAACCAGGCATTTGAACAGTCACACACAAAGGGATTTCCTCTTAAATGGAGGTATTTTAATGAAGGCAGAGCCGTTTAATTTATAACTGTCAGATCGTTGTGTAGGATGAATAACCTTTCCAATTTTGTCAGATTTGATTTGGAGATAAAATCTAAAGATTTTAATGTGTTATGACTGAGTTTTAGAGTTTTTAACTCTGTTAATGGATGAAAAAGTTCTGGAGTCGGGTCAAACGCTATACTGTAGACAATGTAGAGTACTTCTAACTGAGGCGTGTAGAGGAATGTGTCTTGATGGGGGTAACAATGAATACATTTCTTGATTCTAAAGTTTTTAAATTGTCCAAACCCTCAAAAACATCATTGGGAAAATAAACACACATGTCCCCAACAGCTGTGACCTTCAAATGCATCAGTGAAGGCAAACCAAAAAATGACTCAGTAGTTGAGTGCTGACATGTTGTTAGGGAGTGGATGGTTACTGACAAATACCTGAGTTGGGATAACCCTGCTAATGTATCTCCCTCGAGTGAATTTGTCGAAAGATGAAGACGAGTAAGATTGTACAGTCCTTCGAAGACACCACCTTCAATTAAAGGTACTCCAATTGGCTCAAGATTTAAAAAATGTCAGAGAGGACATATTTCGAAAGGTGCCTTTATGAAGCCACACAATGTTATTTCCAGAAACATCTAAATGCTTCAATTTGTGCAAGGTTCCATCAAAAGTGCCATCTAACTGAACAAGATGATTTTTGCCTACATTTAGAATATTTAAATTAGTTAGAGTCCTAAAAACACAGCTGTCTAGTTTAGAAACGGCATTGCCATAAAGAGAAAGTTCGACTAACAGTGATAAATGAGTAAAGTCTGAACACTGAAGCTCACTAATGTGGTTGACATCCAAAAGCAGATATTTCAGGGTGGTCAAATTTCTAATTGCTGATGGTATTCTGGAGAATTGATTTTCATTCAAATTAAGTGTAATTAGTTATGTCAACATCTGGAGTGAGGTGTCAGTAAAATCAGTCATTGAATTATAAAAGAGGTCCACTTCTTTTAGATTTGTGCAGGACTGTAAAAGATCATTTAAAACTGCAATGTGAGTAACGCTTAAATCTAACATGGTTAAGGATGAGATACTGCAGGCGAAGTCCAACAGTCCTTTGTCAAATAAAAAACTACCAACAGATCTTAGATTAAGACTATAAACTGAATCAACCATTTGAAAAAGTAACTGATACGTCTCAATTGTAAAACTTGTATTCTGCAAGTTTAAACTGGTCAGACTTCTGAAAAAGTATTTGTCAGAGACGTCCCATTCAATGACAGACGCTGATACATGAGGTAAACTGAGAGATTTTAACTGAGGAAACACATGTGAGTGAACGCTGAACCGCCTCAGAGGGGTTAAGCCCAAATTCAGTTCTCTGAGGGTTAGAAACCGAAATGGTGAATTTTCTGTTTCAAATAAAGTTAGATTGTTTCCTTCAATACTTAATGTTTTTAATAGAGGTAATGGCTAAATTGTAAGATTCAAATTGGTTAAATCCAAGACCTAATCAGAATCAGAATCAGAATCAGAATTACTTTTATTCATCCCCGAGGGGAAATTTTCTTTGTTACAGATGCAACCGACCAAGAGCATGTACATCAAACAAGTTACAAAATAAGCTAAATACAATAAGATAAAAGATAAAAATAGCTCTCTCTGGGAAATTATTTACATCATTGACCTATTTATGACTATATACATGTGTGAGCCGGGAATAGGATGAAAAGGATTGAGTAGTTTGTGAGTTAAAGTGCAGCGTTCAACAGTTTGATGGCGACAGGCAGGAAAGATTTCCTGTGTCTCTCAGTGGAGCAGCGCGGCAGCCGCAGTCTATGGCTGAAAGAGCTCCTCTGATTGGCCAGCACCTTGTGGAGGGGGTGGGAGGGAGAGTCCAGAATAGTCCAGATTTTGAAAGAGTGGCCTTTTATTGTGGACAGTCTAAGGTTCACCTGTGCACTAATCATGGTGTCTGATGAGCATCTTGATGTGGCACACCTGTGAGGTGGGATGGATTATCTCAGCAAAGCAAAAGTGCCACTATCACACATTTAGACAGATTTGTGAACAATGTTTGAGAGAAATGGTAATATTGTGTATCTGGAATGAATTTTAGATCTTTGAGTCCATCTCATGACAAATGGGAGCAAAAACAAAAGTGTTGCATTTATATTTTTGTTGAGTGTAATATAATTAATATAATATAATATAATTAATATAATATAATATAATATAATATAATATAATATAATATAATATAATATAATATAATATAATATAATATAATATAATATAATATAATATAATATAATATAATATGATATAATATGATTAATATAATATAATATAATATAATATAATATAATATAATATAATATAATATAATATAATATAATAAATATAATATAATATAATATAAACATAACATAACACTTGCAGGGAACATTTCACCAGACGACACCTTTGCATTTACAATAGTGCGTCTTTGCTAACTTTTATTACAATGTGATTTCTAGCATATTCTAACGGTAATGGTAATGACAGAAACTATTTATGTTTTTCTAATAGTGTTTTTTTATTTTATCTTATTTTATTTTAAGGCAGCTATTTGATTTGCTCTTACTAGGCCTGATGCTGCTCACAGCTCTGGAGCACAACTGGAACAGGCTCCGGGGGGAACGACTGTGCCACGTGACCAAACCAAACGCCATAAAACCCAGAGTCATCACTGCTTCTACAAATATATACAAATACAAAATAATAATAAATATAAAGTGTTCAGAGGTGTTTTTTTCACATGCATTAAAATGTGAATAATTAAGCCTGAGTGAATCATCTGTTATGGAGTGATTTAGGCTGATCATTAACATAAAGAAATAAAAGCACAGGCTGAAATTTCATTCATTCATTTCATTTTCGGATGGCAGGCTAATTGTATTCCCAGTTTCCTTCTTTAAAGATTTTGCTGCATTTGTCCTGATTTGACTTCATTCAATCTGATACAGTGTTATCTGCAGCAATGGGGCTAAAATAGCAAAATATTATCTTCTTTTTTATTGTATAATGAGTATTCTTTTTTTTTATTTAAATGCATTTAAAGCTTAAATAAAGTTAATGAAAAATGAAAATTGCAGTGCATTGTGGGCAATTTGCAGCGTTCAAAGACGTCCAAGGATCCACCTGTGCGTCCAAAGAGCCAAATGGAGGAGCAGAGGGCGTGAGGGCTTTGGGGGAACTGGAGCGACACTTGGCAGAGCTCTGATGACATGGATCTGTCCCAAGTGGTTCAGAAGCCGAGGATCCTGACAACTGAAGAACCAATTATGTTGTCATAAATCTTCGTAATGCTGAACTCACCACTTCTGTGCTGGATCTTGGTTCTAGTCTGGAGGAAATGAAAATGAGGTTTGAGAAATGAGAATGGTTCATGTCATGAAAACTGTCTGGAGTTAAAAGGTCAGATTATGAGAGTGAAATCCAGCCTTCACCACAGTACATGTTTTTTTTTTCTTTTTTTTAAGAGGGGGTATAATTTCTTTTTTTCTTTTAGCTTTCTACCATTTTATAATGTTCCCTCATCAAAAACATGTGTGAAGAGGTTTCATATGCCAACCATGCATGTTTGAGTAATGTGGCTATTTAAATACACAAAAAACATGATGCAAAACTGTACACAGCAACCTGACAAACCTGATGTGATGTGCAGTAGTTCCATTAGCGAGATGCACACTGATTGTGTTGTGATAGCGCTCTGAAGGGGGAGTGACCAAGCAAAGCAAAAAAGAGCAAAAAGAGGGAACAGTGAGCGTCAAAAATGGAAGTGACACTTAAAACATGTTAATATCTAAAATGACAAAATTACCATGAAAAGAGAAGAGTGCAGTTTTTTTTTTCAGTCATATGCACAGATAAACACTAAACAGAAGCATTTCGAGCCTGGATTTAAACATGATGAAAGTGGAGGCCTGTCTCACATGTTCAGGAAGATTGTTCCAGGTTTCAGCTGCAGAAAACTGAAACACTGACTCCCCATGTTTCATCCAAGTTTAGTCCTGATTTAATCCTGCTTTATTTCTGCTTTAGTCCTGGTGTAGTCCTGACTCTGGGCTGTGTTACAGATGGACTTTGGTGCTCAGCCATTGAGAGACTTGTACACAAGCAAAAGCTGCTTTAATGTCTGTTCTCTTCACAGGGGCCAGTGCAGAGGTGGATGTACTGTAACAGTCTGACAGTGACCTGTTACACGATCTAACCTACTGGAGACAAACGCTGGGAGAAGTCTCTCCAGGTCTGCTTTAGACAGTACACCTGTGATTCTTGCTCTGTTTTTAGATGGTAAAAGGCTGCAGATGTTATTGATTTGATGTGGCTGTTAAAGTTCAAGTCTAAGTCCATTATTATAGAGATTTCTAGCCTGATTTGAAGGTTTTAGAGAGAGAGAGAGACTGGTGATGACGCTGATACTGACGCTGATACTGTGTTTCTGTGGCCAAAGACTCTGACATGAGTCTTGTCTGAGTTTAGCTGGAGAAAGTTGTTTTCATCCACACACTGATCTGTTGGATGCAGTGGCAGAGTGAGTCCACTGGTCCACAGTCCTGCTGCCAGTGAGACATAGACCTGAGCATCGTCTGCATAGTTGTGGTACGACACATTATTGCTGCATATTAACTGGCCTGTAGGGGGCAGCATGTAGTGAACAAAAGGGGGGCCAGGGTCATGGTCAGGGCCATGTGATCCAATTTCTACAAAATACTTCCTGTCTTCTAGATAGGACTTGAACCAGTTTAGTGCAGTAGCTCAGATGCCCTCCCAGTCCTCTTGTCTCTGTAAGAGGATTCCATGATCAACAGTGTCAAAAGCAGCACAGGATCAACACTGAGACTTTTCCTGCATCAGTGTTCAGGCGGATGTTGTCCCCTTGATCAGAGCAGTCTCAGCGGTGGGCTCTAAAACCTGACCGAAAAACTTCGAAGGAGTTGTTCATTTGGAGAACGTTGGTAAGCTGTTGGTAAAAAGCTTTTTCAAGGACTTTGCCAAAAAACAACAGATTTGAGATGATTTCATCATTTTAGCCTTCACTGGGGCAATGGTGTCCAAAACATTCAAAACACTCGAAGTCACAGAGCTCAACAAATCATCAACATTAAAACATGAATCAATTTCAAACCGTATCATTTCCATGAACAGTGCACATGTTATATCATTTCTGTGTCTCCTTCGAACAACTGTAGGACCAGCCGGTGCTTTGGGAATAACAGGTCCAAGATAGGGGTGGCATGGTTCACAAAATTCACGGTTCAGTTGTCATTGCGGTTTAAGGGTCACGGTTTTCGGTTCTGTACGATTCTTGTTTTATGTTGTTCTTTATTTCTAAAAAATCACTTTCAGTACAAACATAAAGGTGCCAGCCCAGTCAAAATCAATAATATTTGATGTTTCTTTTTACTCAAAATTGTGTCGAATCATGTTATTAACAAACAGCGCAGCATATGGGAGTAGACGCAGTCTGCACAGAATGGTTTAGTCCTGGTTAAATCCTGTTTTAGTCCTGGTCGAGTCATGGTTTTGGTGCCGATTGCAGTCCTGGTTTAGTTCCGGTTTAGTCCTGATTTTAGTTCTGGTTTAGAGGCACACGGGTAGAGGCATGGTACATGCGGGAGGAGACATGGTGTACGAGAGCGAGAGGAGACGCAGTGTGAGCGGCGTACGGGAGGAGACGCAGTATGAGCGGTGTACCGAAGGAGACGCAGTGTGAGCGGCGTACGGGAGGAGACGCAGTGTAAGCGGCGTACGGGAGGAGGCGCAGTGTGAGCGGTGTACGGGAGGAGGCGCAGTGTGAGCGGTGTACGGGAGGAGGCGCAGTGAGCGGCGGGAGGAGGCGCAGTGTGAGCGTGACGGGAGGAGGCGCAGTGGAGCGGTGTACGGGAGGAGACGAGTGTGAGCGGCACGGGAGGAGGCGAGTGTGAGCGGGCGTGTGACGGGAGGAGGCGAGGAGGCGAGTGTGAGCAACGGAAGGGAGGAGTGAGCGCAGGTGAGGAGGCGATGTGACGCCGTGAGGAGGCGTGACGGAGGGAGTGAGGCATGTGACAGGAGTCGCAGTGTGAGCGGCGTACGGGAGGAGGCGCAGTGTGAGCGGCGTGACAGGAGGAGGCGCAGTGTGAGCGGTGTGGTACGGAGGAGACGCAGTGTGAGCGGTGTACGGGAGGAGGCGCAGTGTGAGCGGCGTACGGGAGGAGGCGCATACGGTCTATGGGTTCACGCAGCATATGTGGGAAGACATGGCGCACGGGAGGAGGTGCAGTGTGAGCGGGGCGCACGGGAGGAGGCGCAGTGTGAGCGACGTACAGGAGGAGGCGCAGTGTGAGCGGCGTACGGGAGGAGGTGCGGGCCACGCGTTCTCAGTTTGCTGACATGAAGGTGAGTGTGTGGTGTCCCCTCATGTCGCAGGTTGCTATAGGACAGTGCTGGAGGGATCTTAAGCCTATGCAGGTTGTTTTCAACCACGACGCAGATGCAGGAGGAGGAAGAGCAGGTACACACATCTGTATTGAAAATGTTCCATGCACATCATTTCCGGGCACGTGGCTACAATGCACATACCGGGAACCATGTAGACCGTGCGGTATACACATGTCCCAAACCATGGCAAGCGAACTGAACGGTTCTTTTTTTGAACGGTGCCACCGCTAGTCCAAGAAGACACAGAAATGATCAGACAGAGCAGCATCAACTACAATGACATTTGAAATATTTACACCAATTGTAATGAGCAGGTCCAGAGTGCGCCCTCTGCTGGTGGGCCTTTGTAATGAGCAGGTCCAGAGTGCGCCCTCTGCTGGTGGGCCTTTGTAATGAGCAGGTCCAGAGTGCGCCCTCTGCTGGTGGGCCTTTGTAATGAGCAGGTCCAGAGTGCTGCTGGTGGGCAGTAGAGCTGCTCATGCCTCACAGCAAGAAGGTTGCAGCACCTGAACTAACATCAAAGACCATGACGTCCACCCTCCTGTGGGCTCCTCACAGAGGGGTTCATGGGGGGTCAGGTGCACAGAGGACTGGGCGATGAACAGCTGCCCCCACAACCTAGACGGATAAAGCAGAAGAAGACGGACAGACGGACGGTCTTCATGAAGATAAAAGGTTTAATACCATACTGTGAGACATTCCAGAAAAGTTACATACCTTTAAGTTTCACAATGGAGTTTAACCTGTTATGCATTCTTACCTTGTCTCTCCACAGATCTGGTGTCTCATTTAGAAAATTTTACGCGGAATCCTTCCAAAAGTACAGACAATACAAACTTCCTCAAACTTGTTCACGTCTGTGAAAGAACCAATGCACAAAGTTTGGAGTTGGACCAAACCACATATATGTACAAATGTACTGTAGAAAGTCATATACGTAACATTTTTGTACATACACACTTTATAAAGGAGACCTCTGACCTGCAGTAGACTTGGGCCTGGGGCGTCTTTACAGGAGGAATGTAACTGCACAGGTTCAGGAGGAGTATATAGGACGCATGACACAGGGCAGCTGTTTGTCTGCTACAGCGGCGGGTGAGTACTCGACTGGACTTCTGTATATTCTTTATTTCAATAATGTATCATTTTGTGTTACACTGTGTTGCTGTCAATAATTTGCTACTGGGAAATATGGAGAATCAGAAATGACATAACTGGAAATAAAGAACAGATGTAGGAATATATTCAATTCAGTGGATACAAATATACTCTAAAAGTGTGAATAAATAAATTCATGCGCCTGAACTGAAGAAGCTGCTTGGATGAGCTGCGAAAAGCATTTGACCAAAATAAACTCAGATCAGCCGAGATCAGCATGAGTGATTCAAATTTCAGCACGATCGGACTAAGTCTGTGCCAACGGGAGCAAATCTTCACATTGAATATTGTCTAAATTTTGATTGAACTTTGTGGCTTTTCCACCGTGACAGTAAAAAAAAAAAAAAAATGGAGGTAATGTTTGAAGCCGCACTTCTCTAGATGATGTACAGTGATTTTCAGCCCTGTGGGTGAAGCGCCTTCAGAGGAGTGCGTTCAAACACAACATGAGCCAAAATGCGGCCTCTGCATTTTGAAGATTTCAATCCAAGATGGCTTCTGCTTTGTCAGGGGGCGTGACCATGATAATATTTTTTGTTTGTCTTCATGTGACGAATGCATGTACTGAATTTTGTGGCTCTACGACAAAGTTGAGCCTGGACGCCTCCCATAGAAGTGGGCGGAGCCTAATATTCGAGGCGGCGTATTATCTCCATTTTTTAGTCTCCACACATGAAACCTATATTTTCTTGAATGTCTCATCATTTCTGAACTTGTGGCAAAGTTTGGTGAGTTTTTGAACGTTTTTCAACGTGGTTGCGGGGTCACGTTTTATTTCAATCTGTAGGGGGCGCTAATGCACCAAATTAATGTTTTTCACATTTTTAGAGCAGAGAGTTTAAGAACTGTGTTAAATTTCATTGAAATCAGAGTTTGTTTGAGCAAATAGGAGCAATTTGTAAATATTCAAAACTTGTGTTCATTATTTGTCACTTCACTGCTCAGAGACGTCAGACGGATTTGGGATGTGGATATTTTTTGGCGTTCTGCCCCTGGAGATAATGTGGACCAAATCTGAGGCTGTTCGGGTGACGCCCGCGGAGGAGTGCGTTTCAGCTTTGCAAATTTTAATCCAAAATGGCCGCTCCCTGGTGTGTTAGGGGGCGTGGCCATAATACTATTTTTTACTTGTCTTGTCATGTTCGACTTCTGTGTTAAATTTCATGATTCTACGTGCAAATTTTTTTTGGTGTCATTCGTATTCCCTAATGTATTTTTGTCCCGTTAGGGGGCGCTGACGAGCCATTTTATTTATTCATTCAAAATGGAAATAGCCAAAAGTTAGACATCCGGAGTCTCTAACACGTGGCCAAATTTCGTGACTTTTCGTCATTGTTCACTGAGTAAAAAATGGGTGAGTGCATTAGGAGAAAAATAATAATTAAAGCCGCAAGCGGCATCGAACGGCCCTCGCGGGCCGCGCTTCTCACACGGCCGACCCGGCCCTTCCCCGGGCCTTCCCCGGGTGGCGCTGACGCTCCCGGGTGGCGCTGATGAGCCTCTTGTCTCTGTGTGTTTGTGGCTTTGGGCTGAACTTGTCACTAAACACATAAAGTCCACACACACTGGAGATGCTGATGTGTTAACATTGACGAATATGGGCACTTTGGGACATCGCCATGGCAACACCGTGCAAAATACAACTTTGGCCCCCTGGACTTTTTTGTTCGGGTTGACCTGAAGAATCACTGTGCAGTTCTGTATATGAATATTATTATGTTTGTAAATGTTTATTATTCAAACTATGCATTCCTACAATTTTGTCTTAAAGTTTCACAAATCAACAAACTTTACACTGTTCTGCATTCTCAATGTGAGTGGCGTGACCTCTCCACATTTCTAATGCCTCCATATGCACAAAACAAGGTCCAGAATATTCTCCTCATATCCTTGTTCCCAATTAAAAAAGAACAGATTCTTAATGCACTTTCCACGCATTTAGAGCATTTGTAGACTGTGTTTTTGTGCTCATTTTAAATGTATTCATCACATACTGATATCATGCTCTTTCCAAGTGTATTTGTGATGAAGTAGTGCATAAATGTGTTTGTAAAGAGCACACTAGTTTGTTTTCATATTTAAAGATCTTAGAGACACATTGATGTATGTCATGCTTCTCCTCATGATGTTAAAATCACAGGATCTCAAAATGTTCAAAAGGGCAGTCATAGTTTGTATAGACCTAACGCACTTTAGGTTGGTACATTCACATGGTACATGGTCTATGTCATTGCCACATATTTGTAATACACTACATTCAAATATATTAAAAACTCATTCTTTCAAGCAGCACTTTTACATGATATGATGATATGATGTACTCAGATTAAACACACTCACACTTGTATTTCACGTTTACATGTTTCATTTATAGTGTACTACATGTTACTGCATTAGTGCACGACTTTCAAGTGTACTTGACTGAAATTCAACTTTAGTTTCCTTTAACCTACTGAACTCTAAGTGTATGATTGGACTATTGATTTATAGCACACTCCTCATGCAGATATTACAAACACATAGTTCAAAACTGCTGTCAGATAATCATACTAAAATGTTCTTGTAGTTACTGTGTACTTTTGTGCCACTGATTTCCAACACCATCAGTGTAAATATAATAGCAGTTTGTTGTTTAAAGTGGACTTCCAAATAATAGCTCTAAAGTTTTCTATCATTAAATGTACTTGGTAGTCTCATAGTGTATGTGAATGACATGTATCGTGTGAAGAAAAGATTTCTGTTGTAGTTTCTGTGTAAATGAATGGGATTTCTACCTGAGACCAGTCAGTAACATGTGTCCAGCTCTGCAGACACAACTGTCCTCATTCCACTGGAAACAGGAAAGTGTTCTTTTCCCTCAAGTGTAAAGTTGATTAACTCACATCTTTGAAACAAAAGCCACTTTGACGCGTATGTAGCTTTGTAATTCTGGTATAAAGACTCAGACTTCAGATGCTCTGGGGAGACTTGCTTGTTTCAGTTTCAGAGTAGCTTAGTGTAGTTAGCTCCTCCCTTATATCCTGCACATATATAGCAGTGTCCACCAGCACCTGACCACAACTAAAGAAGCAGCTTGTTGAGCTATGAAATGTCTTCGATCTAAAAACGTTTGTACAGTTGACAGAATTGAAATGTTCTTTTGCCATGGACCCTACCTGGATGAATGAGGGATTACACAGACATATATGGGACCGTGCGATTGGTCTAACAGGAATCCACACTTCAAACTCCACCCCTGCAGCCAGGTGTTTGTGTCAGAAACACAATTTAGTAGCAACAAAAGGTTAATTTTGTGTTCAGTTCCACTTTAATTAAATTCATTTCTAATCTGTTTTTGCTTGTTTCCTCTCCATGCTTCCTCACCTGCTCCTCTCTGTCCTTTTACTCATTCAGGTCGAGTTCTGAACTTAAACCAGTCTTAACTTAAAACAGGGCTCAAAGATGGCCGATGGTCCCAGGTCCCTGCAAGAGGTCTGTGATGCCTTCAAAGCCTGTACAGATCCGGAGTACTACAACCAGTGGGCAGAGACTTACGAAGCGGTCAGTGCTCAGACTTCATGCATTCCTGTATTCTGCATCTGGAGGGTTTTTTGGAGCCTTTTACCAGGTTCTAATGTTATTCTTTCATCAAAAAGATGAACAGGTTTTTGTTTCATCCATGCATGTCTGAGTAATCTAGTGATCTCTCCCAGGTCCTATTCAAACCCTCCTTACGGTTAGCTGTAAGATTATGTCAAAAGCTTTCCCCACGTGACAATTCTCCATAAATATATGAAAGCATGATACACAACAAAGTACATTAGTGGGCTGCACACTGTTCATGTTGTGACAGAGCTCTGAAGGGGGAGTGACTAAGCATGGAGAGCAAGGAGAGAGTGAAACGTTTTTGAACATTTCACAATGTTGTTGGAGACTAAAAGTGCACAACACCATTGGCTCCTCTTGGCTAACATAAGATCACTAGACAACTATAGATGGATCACATTCGACTGCTGAGATCAGCGAACTGGACAGTGGGTAAGTGCTGTGTTTGTTTTCACCGAGACATGGTTAAATGAAAATATTTTCCACTCTGATGTACCACTGGAGCAGCTAGCATGTTACCGAGCGGACAGACCCGTCATAGACAGAGGAAAGACTCGTGGCACAGGGGTCGGTCTACATCCGGGATGCTTGGGGCCCCAGTGCACGCTGCAGGTCCTGGTTTGATGAAGCCAACAGCAAAGAGCAGAAATGAGATCCCGTGATCCCCAAACCGGACCCCCTCTGGCCCCTGACTGCACCTAGAAATTCTGTCCATAAATACAATGAACAGAGCTGGTGTCCGACATGCACAGGTCTACAGGTCTGACTTACTGCCGGCAATGCGAACACAGCTTCTTCTTCCCTTGAGCACCCGATGGAGGGTGTAGAGGTGGTCCAGTGTTCCAGAGCCAGGATGAAAACCACACTGCTCCTCCTGGGTCCGAGGTTCAACTATCAGTCGGATTCTCTTGGAACAGACCTTACCAGGGAGGCTGAAGAGTGTGATTCCCCTGTAGTTGGATCACACCCTCGAAAATACAGTATATTAGCTAATATATATTGAACGATAAGTGGATGTATGTACTTTTACACACATGGCATATATTGTTTTTCATGGGGTTTTAGTTTTAGCTGCACACTATGGTCTGCTGTCACTTTTCTAGATGCAGATGTTTGTATGTGAATGACTCATGGCCAACTCAATGCCAAACAAAATGTACCTGTTGGTACCAGTAAAATACCTTTGAATCTTTGAACATTATGTAGGATTTATCGTGGCCTGAGTCTAACCCTGTGCCTGATCCGAGCAGGACCTTCACATGATGGAGTACGCGGCCCCAGCACACACCGCACACACCCTGATGAAGCACGTCCCTCACGGACAGGACCAGCTCCGAGTCCTGGACGTGGCCTGTGGATCAGGACTCGTGGCCAAATTGGTGAGAACAGCCTTTGATACTTGGCAGCAGATGTCTGCACTACTATGAAAGCACTACTGTCAGAAGCTCTTTTGGATTTTAATCTGAGTTTCACTTTACCACAATCTGACCAAAGAGAGCTGACTTAGTTGGAACTACAACAGATGAGATGATTTGTGCTCTTAGAAAAAGTGTCTCATATGTAAAACTACAGTCACAAGCATTAGACAACAGATTTTCTGTTAGTCACTCTCGCCTTTTTGTTGAAAATCAAACTCCTACACAGGCCCATAAACGCTCGGACAGATCATGAGCTGAAAATGTACTGTACTGTCCGTTTTGTATTTTTTCTATCTTAAAACTTTTTGGGTGCCTGCTAATGTGTGTATTGTGGTAACTGCAGAACATTCCACCAGTAGACATACATGTAGAATGTATCTCAGGATGTCTCTGCAAAGTCTCAATAAAATAAATATAGAACGTGTTGGGAAGTAAATGAATACATGAATTGAATGAGAAGGTGTGTACAGACAGGTGTGAATAGAAAGTCTTTCATGATGGACAGGGTCAGTTAATTGTGAATGTGCCTGGGAAAACCACACCTTTATTTATTATTATGCTCTTGTTTTTGGTCAGTTGTCCTCTCTGGGCTTCCGTCACTTCGTGGGAGTAGACTCGAGCGACGCCATGTTGGAAAAGGCTCGGAAAACCGCCTTGTACCAGGATCTTTATCAGGCTGTGCTGGGGACCCAAGCTCTGCCTGTGGGCGCTGGTATGGGGGACTAAACCAGGACTAAACCAGGACTTAACCAGGACTAAACCAGAACCAAACCAGCACTGACCTACTGTTGTTGTTCTTGTGCTTCAGAGCAGTTTGACGTGGTGACCATCGCTGGAGCTCTGTATCCAGGGTATGTTCCAGTGAAAGTGGTTCGAGAGCTGTGCCACGCTGCCAAACCAGGTACTAAACCAGGACTGAAACAGGTACTAAACCAGAACTGAACCAAGGATCAAACCAGGGCTAAACCAGAACTAATGCAGGTACTAAACTAGTGTCACAGGGTTGAAGTTTATTGCATGGTTGAATTTGGCAAGATTGTGACCGAACAGGGGAATCAACATGGAATTAAACTAACTGTAGGTGAGAGCAATAAGAAGGTGTATAATATGTGTAATAAAGAAGACTCACCACACAGGAGGGACACCCTGTCCTGCCGCTGCGTGCGGTTAGTGCTGTGGTGCTCTCTCCTCCTCTTGGTCAGTCGCTAGCCACCTGCTGGCTCCAGGTGGCCCAGTCCCCACTGTCGTCTCCCTGTTCTTCTTCCCCCGGGTGTGCCCCCAATTTCCCCTTTTGTCCTCGCTCTGGTACCTGGGTGTGTTGATGAGCCTTCACTTGTGACTGGTCAGGATTCATGTGTCTGTGATCACCAGCTTGAACAAAAACATGCAATAAAAGTATACAAAACACCAAACCAAAAAAATTCAACAAACTAAAAGTAACTATTCCAACTTTGTCCCTGTCACATTAGGACTTAACCAGGAGTACACCATGTCCTAAACTAGGACTACACCAGGTCCTAAGCAGGATTGAACTAGGACTAAACTAGGACTAAAACTGGGGGGTATTCCATGAAGCGAGCTAAAGCAAAAGTCTCGCTTATTTGGCCAATCTAGGCTTATCAAAGCCTCAGTTCCGTTTCACCTAAGTTACTAACCAGAGGTGGCGCTGAGTTCCCGCAGTAACAAACACCCGGAAACAGGCCTGACCAGGACCACGCTAACTGTCCAGATTATTTTAGCTCTGTCTCCAAGAACGTCTAAAGAAACAGTCAAAGTTAGTTAAGTTAGTCAAAAGTTTCAGCATGTGCATCACACACCTGTGTTAAAACACCTCCTGGAGTGAACAGGAGAGGAGGAGGAGTGAACAGGAGAGGAGGAGGAGTGAACAGGAGAGGAGGAGGAGTGAACAGGAGAGGAGGAGGAGTGAACAGGAGAGGAGGAGTGAACAGGAGAGGAGGAGGAGTGACCCGGGGGAGGAAGGGGAGTCGTGACTTTCCTCTCGCTCCTCAGAATGAGCGGAAAAGGTCCGTAGCCCAAATCAAACTCTTCTTCGTGCTCACTGTGGCTCCTCTTGTTTAGTCAGATCATAAAAAACATCAGATTTTTGGCCCATTTTCCGTGATGTTGTTGCTCCATTACTCTGGCCTTCCCAGAGTGACCGTGAGCGCACGAATCGCAGCTTAAACTTAAGGCCTGACTCAGCTGTGGTCAGACCCTGGCTTATTTCTGTCATGGAACAACTTGAGGGTTAAACTAAGGGTGGAGCTAGATTCAGCTGAGGCTTTCGGGATAAGCCTGGATTTGTTGAGCAACTT